>CM043700.1:16460000-16752500 GCA_023935145.1 Bretschneidera sinensis | reverse complement strand
TAAAATTATATATAGCAGATACTCCAATGTCCAAACAAGTCTCATACTTTCCAATTACTTAGATTTTAGTTTCAAATATTTATATTAGAAACAAATACTGATTTCGAGTTATGAAATAGTTTTCATAATTATTGTTAAGCATAACTTCAATCAGAATAAATTGATGCACAATTAACTTATGCTAACAAAATTTTGATTTATTGTACCGCTGTAACTATAAAATAAACACTCTAACCTACAAGATTCCAGTCGAGATCAATGTATGCAGATAAACTTATATTCCAAAAAGATATACCATAATGTTGAATGTATGATAAAGTTTTGTAATACCAACTTGCTGGAAACCTTTCATGCAAACATTAATGAACCATTCAATTTGCCTCTCTGAGGCTTTTTAAGAGCCCCTCATATCGCTTCTAAGTGCATTAAAGCATAGTCCAAAAATTAGACTGATTAGTGAGAAAGCATTAACATGGCTAACAAATGCTAAGTTACTAAAATATATTATTAACAATTGTGCATAAATCCATATTTACATCGTAATTGAACAATCTTCTAAAGTAAGTTAAATTCATGTCAACTAAAGCAGTTCCTAACGCAACATTCAGATGAAGATCATGTCTTTCAATATAACGATGAATCTATATTCTAACATCAAAGACTCCAGGTTGTGAGCATGCAGATAAGCAATTGACCATGGTCACTTCATCAAGCTTTATATTACTCGCTTGCATTTCATGAAATAATGCAAAAACATCCTTACCAAGTTTAGCTTCAACGTAGCCTCCAATTATGGAATTCCATGACACAACATCTTTCTTTTACATGTCATCAAAAAGTTTCTTAGCAATATCCAAAAAACCAAATTTAACATAGCCTACAATCATTATAGTCCATGAGACAGTTGTTCTCTTTTTTATGTTATCAAATATTTTTTGTGCTCTCTGGCACACATATTTTACTTGTAATATAAATGGATTTAGTTTTAGATTTAATATAATATTTTTTTGTTATGTAATATGTATGGTTTAATTATTTAGTAAAAAAATATATCAACCCGGTGACCCAAATCGATTAGAATGGATTAGGTTGAGTTGAGGTTGAATGAGTTCATGGGTTAGGTTGGATTGGGTTAATATTTTTTCAACCTGATATAAATGGATTGAATTAAAATTTTAAAATAACCCGATGCAAAGAGACCTATGCTTACCTTTAATAGATAGGATATATATTATTATTAATATTTTCAATTATATTAACGTCGCGTTATTACGTTTCACGAGTGTTATGGGTGGGGTTGCTTTAATTTGGTTATTTATAGATGAATTTGAGCATTGACCCCTTGACCGTGCTTCACTCGCTCCGCACTTAACACTCCGCACTTCTAAAGGCACAAAGACAGTCTTCCTTGTAGGGTTTTCACTCCATTTTTCTATCAACCCACCTTCTAATTTTCCATCAATTACCTGCCAAATGAGGTGCTCACATCCCCATCTCTTCTTATGTCATACATGACTGCAAAGGGTGTCTCTCAGTGGTTTCTTGACTTTTTGTTGTTGCATTTTTTAGGGATTTGATTAGTGAACTGATCTCTTTCTTGCTTTATTGATACTAGTGTTATCTCCATATTCTGTTGTATAATTGTGGTAGAAAATGCTCATGTAAACGCATTATCCGACGATGGACTTGATTGTGAAACTTGAGGGATGCAGTGGGTATTGCTGTAAAAATCTATTATTTCCATTTGGTACTAATTCGTTTTGTTTTTCGGAGTGGTTTCTTTGCGATAGTGGCTTAATTCATTACAAATGTTATTCTGAAAAGCTGTAAAATTAAATATGTTTTAAATGTGAGGTGTTTTGGTTACTTCTGAATAAATCTTGGTTGAGATGTGTATGCGTTTGCTTGTTTCAGTTAGAGGATATTTTAAATAGTGAATTGTTAACCTTTTGGAAGTACTCTTGTTGTTTCTTAAGAGTCTAAATTGATGCCATTTTGGTTTTCAAAAGCAATATTGTAACTTGCAAGTCTGCATTCATTATCATTTATATTCTATAATTTTTACTAGTTCTTTTTTTACGATTATTATGATTTGGGAGTATAGGTCCTCTGGTAAGTGAGTGCTTTCTGTCATTATCATGATTCAAATTTCATCAGTGCTTATTTATTTAGCTGTATGAATAACGTAACCTTATCAATGTTTTTGGGCAATGCATTTCACTAAAATAGTTCTACATATTGACATAAGATCTTTGTACTGATTGGATGCCTTAGGTTTTTCTTTTTCCCTCTGGTTTTTGGTATTTGTGAGTAAAAGCGCATTGTATCAGCTGTAGTGTTTTGCCTTTTATCTCAAAATATTCAAGGAGGTAGGTCATCCCTATATGCACACAAGCACACAAATATCTCTCTCTTGGCCTGCTTCGTGACAACCCTAATACGGTTGAAATTTGAACTACTTTTGCTTTGTTTTATTTTTTTTATTTTCAGGGTGGCATAGACTCGTCTCGAATTTCTCTAATTCTAAATGATAGTTCCCCTTCCTTTTCTTTTTTCCTTTTATTTTTTCCTTGTGTTGTTTTCTTATTCTTAGCACATCGAATTATATACCACATGATATTTGGAGTTTGCTAAGAAATGTAAATTTATGAGGTGCATGAAAGATTGAGCTTACACAATGTCTTTTTTCTTCTTTTACTCAGTCGCCATCCAGAGGTTCTTTGGGCTCAGCGCTCTGATAAGGTTTACCTGACCATCGCTTTACCTGATGCAAAAAATGTTTCTGTCAAATGTGAGCCTCAGGGGTTATTTAGCTTCTCTGCTGTTGGGGTGCAAGGTGAACACTTTGACTTCAGTTTGGAACTATATGGAAAGATTGTACCTGAGGTAAACTCAAGTACCACATTAGACATTATATTAATGGACTTTTTGTAGGGGTTGGGCTTCAATATATGGGTTTGCTCTTTAATGTTACTCTCTAATTCCATTTTTCATTTATTGTGTGCAAATGTTTTTGGGATAACTGATATTGAGAGTTAGCTCTGTTCTGTAATAGCAGAGCTAAGTAAATGCTTGGCAGTTGGCATCATCTGACATAAATACCTTGTGAATATGAATACCATGACCGTAGAGGAGAACTGCTTGTTTGCTTTCAACATGATTTGAATTTTATGTCATCAACAAAAGTTAGATACAAAACTAAGAATCTTATCATCGGGTGGAGCTTTTAGTTTTTGTCTTCAGATTGATTTTATATGAAATGAATTACCAATAAATCAAAGACATAGGGGCTTTTATTCAAAAGGACAGGATATTGAATCACATAAAAGATCATACATTGAAATATCTTTGAAGTTAGTGACTTTAGAAGCTGTTATGTTAAAAAAACTTTTTGGAAACCTTACCTTCAATCTGTGCAACTAAGAGTCACCACATATTGGTCCATACTAAGAACGTTTTTGTCTCTCTTTCTCTGTACAACCATTTTGAAATATCTTCATAATTAGTGACTTGGGAGGCTGTGATTTTAATGATACTTTTTTGGAAATATTGCCTTTAATCTCTCTCTCTCATGCTGTCCCTTTCATTTTCTGAAAGGGCTAGATTCTCCCATGTTTCATTCTTTGAGTTTATTGTCTGGAGTGCAGGGTTGTAAAAGTAATGTTGGGCTAAGGAACATAATATGCTCAGTTCAGAAAGAAGAGAAAGGTTGGTGGACAAGAATACTAAAATCAGAAGAGAAACCTGCGCCTTACCTTAAGGTTGATTGGAACAAATGGTGTGATGAGGACGAGGAGTCTGACTGTAAGTTGGTTCCCCATTTTGTGTGGTAGTTATTATATGAGTATCTTCCATGTTCCCGATAAAGATTGGACGCTGGCTTATTTTTTGGATATATGCTTTATGCATATCCTGTGCTTTCTTATTATTGTTTTTTTTCTTTTCATTTTTTTCCTATGTCGATCACTTGAAGATTTTTACTTACTTTATTGTACATGGTTTCACCAAGATAGATTACTATCTACTGTGTTTTTCTGTTACTTTATCTTGTCCTAGTTTTTGTGAAATGATGATCTAAAACATTTACAAGTCAATGCAGTTTTTAATCTTAGCATGGTCCACGCATGCTTTAGAATTTCTTAAAAATCGTTATTAATGTTATATAAGTGCAAAACCTCTTGCTACAATTCTCATAACTCAAAGTTTGTTTCTGAGGGCACTAGAGTTTTTGCTTATTATCATTTGGTTTACTCAAACAAGTAATGAAGTCTGCTTCTTAAGCTGAAGAAGACACTTCCTTACTTCACCAAGCTACTTCATCTGTTATTACATTTTAGTTACTGCAATGAGCTTGATCTCTGCATGTTAACCTAAGGAATTTTTTTTGTTAAGTAAAAAAAAAGTTCATAAATCAAGGGCACTACTTATCAAAAAAATAAATCAAGGGCACCAAGGGGGTGCCACCTAGGTACATAAAGCTATCTACAAGATAGAATTTCAAAGAGATCTATGATATCTTCGTCATTTACAAAAAAATTCTCATTAAACCAAAACTCAAAAGTATGTAACCACTCATCCTTGATTATGGCTAGTGGTTTTTCCTT
This sequence comes from Bretschneidera sinensis, assembly GCA_023935145.1. Classification (NCBI taxonomy): domain Eukaryota; kingdom Viridiplantae; phylum Streptophyta; class Magnoliopsida; order Brassicales; family Akaniaceae; genus Bretschneidera; species Bretschneidera sinensis. The sequence continues at coordinate 16,747,896 of CM043700.1, read as the reverse complement.
GCCATCAAATTTTCCACCTGAATTCAACCTCCATTTAACCTTAGGAATTTATTTTAATTCCTACATTTTGGTTGTCATTGCCTCTTATTTCTCGCCTATTGTTATCAGAAATTGTACAGGGAAAAAGAAACAGGAAAAAAAGAGACCAGTTGTGAATTCAAATCACCATGCAGTTTTTTAAAAATAAAGTCTCCCTGCTTTCTGAACTCTTATTTGGGCTGGCTGAACTGAACCTAGCCAAACCTGACACCTAAAAGCCTTATGTGGGCTAGACTTTGCCTGTCCACTTGTACCTTTCTACAGATCACAGAAATATAGTTCATAAAAGTTCATGCATGAACTTTTTCCTCTGGTATTTCAATCAAGTAGGCAACGCTATTCGGCTTATCGATTGCACAGCCTATGCCATAATATTCAACCTAGTGTGGAGTCTGACTGTATGTCTCCAATCAATGGGCATGTGTTCTGCTCATGTGCCCTATTTTGGCCATTGTATCTATTGGTGGAGCAAGTAAGAGATGTCAGTTGTTTTTGAGAAAATAGTTGTACACGATTAATCTATTTCTGCCCATAGATAAAAATCATATGCTTCCACTATCACTCTTCTCTGTAACACTTGAACAATCAAGTATCATCTAGTCCATTGGAAAGAAAGAATGTATATTAGGCGAGTTCTGGCACCATCTAGATTGTGTTCATATTCATCTATTAGGAAAAATAGTGGGCATTGAGATTGATTCTCTTTATCAGAATCACTTCTTCGTTGTTCAGTCAATTGAGTCTGTTTATTCTGAAATTTAATAAAATAACTAACTTTGTATTCATCGAGGTTCAGCATGGCATGTAGTGGCTAAATATTTTGGCGGTGCCGATCTTGTTCTTTATGTTATATAGTATCTAAGAATTTTCTCTCTAATCCATGGATGCATCTTAAGGCAATCCTTTCTGATAAATCACTTTAGCTAATCTAGCAAGGTAGTTGTAGCAGGCCTCGAAAATATTAGGCGAGTTCTGATATACTTTGTCTATTTACTGTCAAATGATGGGTTCTTTTTTTCTTTTCCTTTTCTGTAATCTAATATTGAGAACTTCTCACCCAAGATACACTGTCACTGTCTAAATGGGTTATATTTTTATGTACTAGAAATTTATTAAGTTGTAGAGTAATAAGACTTTACTGGATCTAACTGAAATCCATATGGTCCTTTGCAGCTGATTCGGTCTCTGAGGATGATACTGCGGTAATTTCTTCATCTCATATTCTTTATGGATATATATAGAGTCGACTCATTTTATGAGTGCTTCATGTTTTCTGCTCAATCATGTTGTATTATTTATTTATTTTTTTTATTTTATCTTTGTAGTTTATTGGTCAGGATGATGGTAGCAGTGATGATGAAGGACTGCTCTGTGAGTTTCAAACTTAAATCACTTCAACTGCTAAGTGCTAAGTGCTAAATGCTATACATTAAATTACATTCTGAAAATATAAGCCACTTTTTGTGCTGTGAACATCAAATTTCTGAATCGTTTATCTGTGCACTGCATAGGCCCATAATGTTTTCATATCGAGTCCATGGTATACATATAGTAGTGGAGTTTCTCCTTTCTAAAACATGAACCTTGTGTCAGCTCTTTCCATTTTCACACTCCCCGGCCCTATTGTTAAGTCTGGGGCATTGTAAGACATTGCTAATTGAATGCATTATTTTGAAGAAATTATGAAGTATCATGTCTTAATATTTCCTGCATATCAAGCAATTATTCCCTAAGAATTTACATCTTTTGCTTTTTTCCCTGGTATGTACTGTCTTGACTATATACCTTGATATGCATTTCAGATCTTCCTGATTTGGAGAAGGCAAGAGGAAAGTACTGACCGCCCAGCACTAACAAATGACAACATGGAAGGTGGAACTACTCTATTTTCGTTAGTAATTGTCAAAAGAAAAAGGGGTGGGGAGTTGACTTGGTATGGCTCAACTGTTTTTTTAATCTCTCAAAGTCTTAATAATCAGGCTGCAGTAATTAGTTTTTCACCCCGTAGTTTAACTTGTGGGTAATCTGGATGATGCTGCATCAAGATATCAGTGAAGCCTCTTTTATGGGATACTAGTAGCGTTGCTCGTGCTAGCACGGACTTTTAATTACAGAAATTTAGATATAAGATATTGACAAAATTCTAATTTGGTGATGACAAAAAGTAATGTTATATGTTATGGTAATATATATAATTATCATATATGTTATTAAAATTCTATTATATTATTACAATTACGCAACGGTCATCTAAGGTTTCCTTCCAAGTTCTTGAATTTATTATGCCTGCAAACAGTAAAATAGTAAAGATTTTCTCGTGCATTGTTTATAAGATGACTTCTTGAATGTCATTTCCTAGTGTTTTTAATTTCTTTTTGGCATTAGTAATTTCAAAGTTAAATAGATATTGCATTGCTGTATTTTTTCTTGATAAAAAAAAAAGTACTGCTATATTTTTTTTTCAAACTTCTCAATCGATTGCTAACTTTAAAGAGCTTATTTCTTCATTCACTAATTAATTCACATGCTCAGGTTGGAAGACAAAAATAAAAATGTACAAAATAGAGAATAAAAAGAAATTAAAGATCCAAAAAGAGTAGAAAAAGCTCAAAGAATTACCAATTCCAAATAATTCATTCCAATCCAGAAAGTGCTTTGTTCAAATAAAAATCTAACTGAACTTATAAAACAATCAGAAAAAGTAATATCATTACCATCAGAACTCAGAAGCATCAAGGCATTGTTTATGTGGAGAAACTCATTGGCCTTTGTAGGCTGGACGATGAATTGATCGATAAAGTAGAGGTTGGGCCAAATGGGCTTAATAGGGCCAAACTGGGGTTAGTGGGAAGGAGAGGTAACTGGGCCTTTCAAGGTTCGAGCTTCTTTAAATTATGAATCTGCCGCAAAGTCCCATTGCGGCATGGACATATGGGCTGTGCTAAGCTAATGGTATAGGCAATAAGTTCTCTCTGTACAGAGACTTTGGGCCTAAAAATGGGCTGTCGGTACTAAAATTAAAATTGATCAAAATTTGGTACCAAATAAAAAGCTAATGGCCTATAGGTACATCCCCACCCCCCTCAAAATTGGGTGGAGCCTTATGCAATGTTGTAAGTCTCATTTCGTTTGGGTCGAAATGATTGAAACATTTCGGTTTTAGCATTAAACTGAAATAAAATCATTCTTATACTTTGTTTCACGTTTTGTTTCGATCATTTTTATCAAAATATTACAACATTAATTTTTTTATATCTTTTTAAAATTTTAAATGACTAAATTGATAATTTTCACTCAATCTCTTCAATTAAGGATTGATCAAATACGGTTTGATAGTTCCACAAGAGAAAGCAACAACTTTATTTTGGATAATGTATGTGATAAATTATCAAATTGGTGTTGCTTGTGCTAGTATTTGGATTTTGGATGATGTGGGTAATACATTATATTTATCTTTTGATGTTTGAATGATGCTTGTTTTATTATGATATATATATATATATATATATATATATATATATATATATATATATATATATATAAAAGGTATGTAGTTTCTAAATCATATTGGGTAAAGAAATATGATTTAGAATTGATTTTAAAGAAAAAAATTGGGTAAAATTAATTTATATATTTGAATGATGATTGTTTTTTTATGATTTATATTTATAATTATACATATTTTTTTAAATATATGTAATTTGATAAGTACATATTTAAAAATAACGTCTAATCCAAAACGACTCACCGAAATTGAAACGTTCTATTTAAATAGTTAAATCAAAACGTTATCCGACATGAAATTTATAATTTCGACCTCATTCATTTATCTCTCATATATCAAATTATCAAATTAAAAAAGGAAACAAAACAAAATGATTGAGATCTTACTATAATTTGGATCTTTTTTAAAGGAAAAAAAATAAGTTAGATAACAGAAAATAATTGTTTTTTATCTTTTATCCCTTTCACTTTTATGTGAACAAGATTTAATTCCTGATCTCTTATACAATTACAATGAATTCCACTTATTAAACTAGTTAACATGCTACAATTTGGGTAATCCTTTCTTTTCTACAAAAATTTGAAACAGAAAAGGATGAGAGACAAATTTTTTGTACAAAGTGTTCGGAATCTCTTTAATAATTGAGAGATTAATGGCATTTAAAAAAAATGTCTTGATTGATTGATATGTTGTCACTCATGATGTTAACATGTCACCCATTAATCCGGGTATTAATTCCCCTATTACTTAAAAGTGTGAACTCTTGTACAAAAGGGAGGTCTCAGACACATTTCAGTTTATTAATTAAAGCCTTTGATCAGTGACCTAACCAGCATTGGTAAAAAACAAATTCCTTCAGTTGCATGAGCTAGTTGAATTTTATTTAAAGTTCGCGTGTTGCTAAACGAAAAAACTCTCCATATATACTTTGTAAAGATTGTTATTGATTTTTTTTTAATTTTGTTTGTTTAATTTAAAATAATGTTTTTAAAATATAATTTCATTAGAGATATTATTATAAATTTAAATACTTAAACTAAAGAGAAAAATATAAATAATAATTTTTAAAATATCAATAACATCAAGAAAATTTAAATATTGTATCAAAACAAAACTAAAAAATACAAACAAATGGCTTTTTAATGCCAATAACACGATGTAAAAATAAATATCTAAAACATTTACAATGATAAAAATAAAAGAAAAAGAGAGGAAGCTCTTCAATGCGTCTGATCAAGTGATTGTATAGGCTGCGAGTCTCTGGGGGGTCCGGGAGCTTGTAGACCCGAGAAGAAGAAGAAGGAAAAAGAAAGGAAGAAAAAACTCCCTGAGGCTTTAATGCAGTTTTGGCAGTTTTTGACCGTACGATCAAGGCGATGTAACCTAATACGTAGCCGAGACGGTGTGATCAGACAATGACCGGTCCAGTTCCTTTTGGCAAGTCTAACGTGGGTCCTACAAACCACATATTACTTCCACGTGTCCAGCTTACGTCCTTGGGATGAGAGTCAACAAAGCTACAGTCCACAGACAGAAGGGGAGAGGAACACAGTGGGAATTTCGAGGACAGGTGATACAAAATCATACGCGTAACACTTCTGTATCATTGCATTTGAAAATGACTGAAATACCCTTGATCAAACGGTGGAAAATCATCGCAATTACTACGTGGACAACAAGAAGCGTTCCAGAGAAGAAGGGTACATAAAAAAGAAGCATAGGGGCGCGTGTTGGATGATTGACATGACTAAAGTACGATGAAAGGTGAGACAAGAGCAGAGAGGGAGAGAGAGACTGGGGAGGCAGTAAAGCACCCGCGTAAAAGTCGAGGGGTCTCTCTGGCTCTCTGCAAAAAAGTCCTAACTTTAGCCATTTTGGGGCCTGCTTTTTTATGATGACCACTTTTCCTCTGCACATTGTAAAGAAAGAGGAGTTGCTAACCCCACGCGCCATGGTTTAAATTGGGGTGTGTTTGTCACGCTCCCATGTCAGAGTGGTGGTCGGTTCGGGCAGAAGAGATTCTTGTTTTGGGGAGCAAGGAACTAATTTGAAGAAACATAGGGCCAATGAACTAATGAATCATGAACCATGAAGAAGAGTTGTAATACCACAAACTGAGATTGCGAAAATTATAACCGTTTTTTAAAAAATTATTAGCCATTATAAAAAGTTGAATAATAATTTTAATGTTTAATTTTATTTGTTTTTTTATATAATTAATATTTATTTTGTTTTATAATTATTAATATATTTTTTCGATTTCGTGATAACTCCCACAGAATTTGTTATGAAGTATCTTTGTGATCGTCATTATTTTTTTAGAACTGAAGCTGTTCGTCATCCCACCGGTTTATTTCTCTTTCAAACTAAATATATCAAAGACTTTTTACTTAAATTCTCTGTCTTCTGCGAAACCAGTTAAAACTCATCTACCTTCTCAATCAGCACCTTCACGAACTGAGGGTGAACTACTAGCAGGTCCCTCTGAATTTAGGAGTATAGTTAGACATCTTTAGTATTTAACCATGACTTGACCTAATGTTGCATATGCTGTTAATCTCATTAGTCAGTTTTTGCATGCACCTCGCATGACTCATTTTTTCGATATTTATATGGTATTACTAATCATTAGTTACTTCTGGTTTTTGCAAATGATTTTTCTCTTTCTTAATATGCAGGTGCCAACTGGGCTAATTGCTTGACAGTTTTCAGTCCACCATAGGTTATGCTATCTTTCTTGGACCAAATCTTATTTTCTAGAAAGCAAATAAACAACCTACTGTGTCTCGTTCTAGCATTGAATCTAAATATCATTGTCTTGCTTATGCTGTAGCTGAGACCTACAAGATTCGACAGCTTCTCTATGACTTATATGTGTTTTTGACTTGTCTAGTTCGAGTGTATTGTGATAACATTGGTACCACTTATTTTGCTGCTAATTCAGTATTTCATGCTCGCACCAAACAAATTGAGATAGATTTTTATTTTGTTCGTGAAAATGTTCCCCAATGAGATATTCAGATCCGATACATTCCTATAGATGCACAACTTGCAGATATCTTCACAAAAGGGTTGTCATCCTCACGGTTTCTTCAACATCAAACCAATCTCTTTGTGGTTTCACTCCATTCGGATTGAAGGAGCATGCAAATGTATATATATTCTAATGTAAATAATATTAGAAAATTCTAGTTTATTGTAACTAAGAAACCCTAATTCTATTATGACCCTCTGGTGTTCCCTAGTTCTATTATGACACTTTGTACATACCTTATAAATATGAGTTTTTACCACTGCAACATTAAACAATCAGTAAACACAAACTCTAATTTCTCTTTTAGTTTTTTCAGTGAGCAATCAAATTTTCCTTTGTTTTCTTTCTGTTCTTCTTGGGCGAAACCATAAGATATGCCTTCACTGTCGATCACTTCCATTAGTGACGCTTTCAGTAAATTAGTGAGTAATTTTTTTTTTGGTCCTTTAAATTTGCAGTTTTGTTTTATTTATGATTTTAAAATTTGATTTGTCTCAGTTAACTACATGAAATAACTAATAGTTATAATTTATATTATCTGTTTCAAAATCACCCACTTCACTCTTACGAGTAAGCCCATGTCATATCTGACTTGAATAATTTGGATAAAAAATTTGATTAATCACGAAATATGCGATAGAATGTGTATGAAATTTATGTGTTATATATTGAAACCCTTAAAGCAATTTAGGGATAAAGAGCTTTATGGACAATTTTGATTCAAACTTGTCTATTTATCGCTGCTAGTGTCAAATTTTTGACCTTATTTAACTGCAGCGGATACCAAGTAGGAGTTGAGTGAGAGGAATTTTGTAACGACCCATCCCAGGTTGGCCACCCCTGGACGGTGTCATCACGTTTTGAAAATCCAAGCACGACACATATATGCAACAATAAATATAATACTACCAGATTTTTTTTTTTTTTTTTTTTTTTACAGGAGAGGTAAACATGTCTGATATTCACTTAAACATAAAATACATAAATGCATGAATATTTACAATAAAATTTTTACAAGTCTTTAACTCGATTGTCTGAGGATATTAGCACGTACTTGGCTTACAGAAAAAGATCTCGACTGATTCTCAACCCACCAGACTATTTATCTTGACTGCTACCTGAAATTATTGAACAGTGAGGAGTGAGCTTCACAAGCTCAGCGAATTAAATTTACTAAAAGTATTCCAAATTTCATCAATAATCCTTTAATATTAAAAATTATTTTTCGCATAACCTGATGACAACTTTCTACTATCAATCTCTTCTTCTCAATCATTGGTTCACCTTAAGACTATCAATTATTTCCTAATTACCTCGTAATGAGGTTCATATCAAAAAGTCCATCATTTAGATAAGTCTTATCACTGTCTTTTTATATGAAACTCAACCTTCTATAATTAAATTCACAAAAGTATCACATCTCAACATCTCGAAAATCTCATCATTATAGCTGTCTCTTTTTATGAGACCCAACCATCTATAATTTAATTCACAATTAATATACCACAACTCAGCATCTCAAATAATGCAACGATAATTAAAACAGATGCAGATGCATGAATGATTATGATGGGAACGTCTTCCCACCTGTCGACAGGTTATTATTATCTTAGACCGGCTGCCCTCCCGGTTCTTTTATTCTCATCAGACCGGCTGCCTTCCCGGTTAATTCCAGCATATACCGGCTGTCACGGTTTTCACTTTTCATCCCAGCATATACCGGCTGTCACGGTTTTTATTTTTCATCCCAGCATATACCGGCTGTCACGGTTTTTATTTTTCATCCCAGCATATACCGGCTGTCACGGTTATTTCATTAGACCGGCTGCCTTCCCGGTTCTTTCGGTTATATTATTTAATGCATATGTACATGACCAATGATATGAAACAGTAATATAAAAACAATATAAAGATTCAAACTACTTAATTTGACTATCCTAATTATCCACAAATTTTATCTAACAAAGTTTCTTTAAAATTTCTTACATCCAATCATCCAGATTTTTCTTCAAATTATAAAAATTCCACAAGATTCTTCTCTACCGAAATCACATCAAATAATTCATTAAAATCTGTCCAGATCCACTAAATTTCATCTCAACTTGTCCATCAGAATTTGTCGAAATCCACTAAAATTCATCTTAAATCATCCATAAAAATTTAACAAGATCCACTAAAATTCATCTCGTCATAATTCGTATTAAAACATCTATATATCTCATCAATAATTTATTTATTGCTTTTATCCTCAAATAAACTTACGATTTTCAAAAATATCATTTCTCACCAAAATATTTCTACCTGGTCAAATTTCTTATCATACCCATAAATCAATTTTTCATCTATCACCCTAGCATACTTTAATAATTAATTTTAATAATATCACCAAATAATTGATTTTTATTTAGACTACTAAGAGTAAATCCAACTCACCACGTAGTACTTTAAAGCTACTCGTGGGCCACCTCTTTGCCTTTCCCGATCTTCCTCGAATTTTCTCCGGATTGTTGACTACCAACACCTGACATAATATTGGAATTTAAATTTCTTATTATTTCTTCTTTTCTCCATAAACTACACAGTTTGAAAATTTTCTATTTTAACCTCAGAAACTTTCATAAATGATAAAATAACATTACCTTATTACCTTCTGCTATTTTGATAGCTTCCAAAAATATTTTTGAAAATACTCTCAAAATCTTGTTCCTTCCACCTTTCTTTAAATTTCCAAGTGTTTTAAGAACACAGATGAAATATTTGGAACTAATCAAAAAATTTTTCGCGTTCCCTTCATAAACCTCTCGTACTCAATATATAGGAGAGCTTGGCTGCAAAATTTCAGCAGCTCCCTCCTTCAATAGTCTCCATGATTTGGAGATAATGGCATGATAATTACAAAAACATCATGATGGCTAAAGAAAACATCATGGTTATATTCTCTCCACTAGGCAACAAAAAGACATGATACCAAAGCAAAAATTATTTCAGTGGTAGCAGGTATGCTGCCACGATTTCACTGTTCAAAGTTGACTTTTTTTTTTTTTTTTTTTTTTGCTTTTCAACCTTGGTCTCCAGAAATCTTCATTCAGCCATTTAGGGATTTAACTCTTTGTCATATTGATAAAAATATACACTTACCCAACTTTTTAAAATACAGATATTACAAATTTTGAGCTATGACATAAATTAAAACTCCAAGTATTCAATTAAAATAAATAAAACTTTAATGATGTAATTTGTTGATGCCAAATATGTGCGTTGCTGAGCTGGAGGTTAGGCTGTAGAAGTACCTGCACAAGGTAAGGGAGAGTAGCTATTGGGGTCGACGGAGGGGATGCCTCCGAGGATGCTCCGACGCTTAAGTTAGAGAAAGCTCAAAGTATCTGTTTAAAACTGAAAAACTAAGTGTCCCTTTTGGACTGCTTACCAAGTCCTTTTTATAGAGTTTCGGAGGCGGTGGTGTTCGGAGGCGGTAGTGGGCCAGGGCGGCTGTGACAGGATACCCCAACTGGGTTGGGTAATGATGCCTATGAGGCCCAGCTAGGAAGCTGAGAACCGTTCAGTAGGGCTTTTGCCTTGCTGGCTTACTCCAGAGCCGTTTATGCGTTAAGACGGTGTTTAGACCTGACGTCCTAACTTGGTTGGGTAATGATGGTCCGGAGGACGGTGGTGACGTGGAGGCCCAGCTGGGGGCCAAGATGCCCTGGAGGGAGGTGGTGACGTGGAGGCCCAGCTGGAAGCAATGATGCCCTGAAGGGCGGTCATGACCTGGAGGCCCAGTTGGAGGCAATGATGCCCTGAAGGGCGGTCATGACCTAGAGATCCACTTGTCTGGGCCTGGGTTGTCCGCGTGTTTCTATGAACTCTGGGATCACGATGATCCACGTATCGTCATCCTATGGGAGAGTCGTATTTTGGTAGTATCATAATTAATAGGACAACGTGTAAATTTGGACCACAAAAACTAAAATTTACTCAAAATGAGTAGTAGGACACCTTATTGAAATCAAAAATCAATTAGTATGTTTTAATTTGGTTACGATTCAAATTTGAAATTAGTTATTACTTTATAAAAATTAATTAAATAATTTATTTTTTTTTTTGTGCGTAAAGTGTGGAGAGTCATGCACTTCAAAAGTTGGAGTGCAAGATATGTCCACAAAAAATAATTGAGGTCCAAACAGAATTCTTAACTATAAAAAAAAAAAAAAAAGTAATACTTTTTTACAAAACATTTAGAGAGAGGAGACATTATTTTTATTAAAGATTTGTGTATATCTTCAAGTGTGAATAAGATGATTCATGTCAAATACAAAACTTATTTCATCACACCATAATAGAATCATAAATCGAACCAAACATTTTTTTGTGAGGAAAACGAGCTTTAACTACACTGCTAAAGATTTAATTGTTAACTTTTATTACATAGCCATCAGTAAATAGAGAAGACCCACTCACCCACATGAGACAAAAGTGAAAAATATCTTTTTCTTCTGTTTTACTTTTTAAAAGAAACAGATTAAAACTCACATCTCAAAACTCCATTAAAAACAAAACCCATAAAGGAAATCACTTGAAGAAACAGCCATGAAAGTGAATTGAGAACCTGAAATGTCAAGAAAAGGCAGGGAAACTTATTGACGGAAAAGCAAGGAAAAGTTATCAACCAAAATGAACATTAAAAGCAACGTTTTGTGCTCTATTTTTTTCCTCAGTTCAACTAACACAAAACATCAATTCATGAATCCAGTAATTTCGCCAAATTTTTCTATTTTTTTCTCTAAACGGAACTCGACAGAAAACACTGTTTTTAACCATACAGTATCACAATGATAATGAAAAAAATCACGTAAACTTAAATTCAAAACGATCAAATCACAAATTTTTTATTGAAGTTTGTCTTTTTTTTGCAACCACAAGAAGATTGCTTATATATCAATCAAGGCAAAAAAATTCACTAATAAAAAAGCATAGTACAATATTTTTTGTCTGTAATGTTGGTACATTCCTTTAACCGTGGAATGTTCTACGGTTTGCCTGTAAAACGTACAGAGGAAACACAGCCTCATGAGAAAAGTAGGGGGGACATCAGAAATATCAATAGCCCTACCTTTAAATTAAGCCAAAAAGATGTTTGAGACAGCTTCACCACGTGACAGTAAACTAAATTAACGAAAAAAAATACATATATAATTAATTCTAACAATAATTTATCAAGTTTAGTTAATCAAACTTATACACATACAACTTTTTTATTCCCTAAATTATTTACCATAGATATTGTCTACCTGAAAATTTATCTTGTCGAAAGTGAAGAAAAAAGAGATGAGGCTAATAGCATTATAGCACTGCTGAAATATGTATAACTTTAGTCGGATGGAATTATGGATATTCAACTTGCAAATGATTAAACTTTAACAAGTCAATAATGAAGGGTCGGTTTTCTTCTCCTTGATTTCTGCTAATCCTCGATTTTCTTACTCGCCATAATTTCACATGCAAACGGACCAATAAAAAAAAAGTGAGGATTGAGAAATATAAAAAAAAAAAGTGATATCATATAGACTCAGCTTTCTGAGAGTTATAACAGAATTAAAAAAATTTATTAATAAATAAAAGAAGTTTGATAGTAATTTCAATGTTTAATTTTTTTTAAAATAATTACTATTCAATTTTCATGTGATTATTAATGAACTTTTTTAAATCTATAATAATTTTTACAAAACCAAATTTATGAGATTATCACTAAAATTAAAAACATTTTTTTACAGCCGCGTTATCTTCTTTTATTTTTTATTTGGCTAATTTCAACAAAGTAGAAGTACATTATTATTGGTTTAACTCAATCTCTCATGTGAATCTAATAATAACTTTTAAGTACTTCTCTTGTCGTTCTTTTATATATATATCCCCAACTCGTGCGCAAGTAATAATTTTGATTTTAATCATGCATGCTCTAAAAAAAAGTTACGCCAACCATTGCTGTGTGCGACAACAAATTACTAATTGTCGTTGTAAAAAGGGGTCAAAAGACACCATCATAAGATTGGTTGTTAAGAAAAGAAATTTAACTAATCATAATTAGCTAAACAATATGATATTACAAGCATTATCGATCGGTTTTAATCTCTCTCTTTCTTACCCCATGGTGCACGTGAGACTTGACTTATATATCATTTCCTTCCTCACCATATATGGCTGCTAAGAAAAGTCTTTGCTTTGCAAATGTTTTAATGTCATTCTGTCCTTTGAAATTGCAACTCAAAACATAGAAAATATCATTAAAGATATTTGCCACTAAATTTATATGGAGATCAATTTATCTGTAATAAAAAATTTATAAAATAAAAATTACAATACACATAAATTTTAATTATAAAATAATTCATACACTGTAAACTTTATTTCACATTTTTACTGAGTTGAACTCCACTCACGAAGAGATTTCACTTTTTTTTCCCATATTACAACTCTTTACTTTATAAATAGCTACATTAGCAAAGGGGGAAAATTGGGGTCTTTGTTACAATTTCTTCCCTTTATATTTTAACAATAAAAGGATTTTGGAAAACATAACAAAAGTTTGCATCTCTCAAGTTCTCATAGTAATTACAAATAAATCTATCTCACTGTTAAGAAATTTAACAAAGAGGGTTATCGAAACTGTGAAGGAAAGCCAATGGCTTGTAAAGTATCTAGTGGTTTAGCTCCATTAAGGTTTTTTTTTTTTTCCTTGAGCATGAAAAGTAAGAGCGCAGATATTCAAGGCTGGTAGGCACCAAAGCCTAGATGGATTAAAATGGGAAAGTTTTTTATTTTTTGCATAACCCATATTTACGAGAAATATATAATATAATAATCTATTTTATAATTAAATAATATAAAAATATATATATATATTTTATTTTTATTTAAAAGTGAGATAGACTTTTGTGTAATATATTTTTTATGGACCTGAGCTAGATAAATTTTTTTCAAAACTGAGAGATATTCATAACAGCTTTGGTGGTATATTTCGCGATAAATTGTTGTGTTACCCTCCTTTTGAGTTCCAAGTTTTACTCTTGTCCGTTCTTAGGGAGTTTGGTGTTGCTTAGTTTTATTTATTTTTTTTTCTATCTTTACAAAAAATTTAATATGAAAAAAGAGAAAAACACAATTTTTTTCATTAATATTCATTGTATATGTACAATTCACATATAAATAAAGTATTTAAGACTTTATGTTATGTGACTGTAAAAAAAAATCATTAATTCTATTCAAAGAATAATATCAAATTTTGAAAATTTGAAGAAGTAATTTATAATTATTATCAAATTTGAAGTATTCAGTTATATTTTACTCAAAGGTTTACTGCCACAAGAGTTGAAAACATTAGACTTGATTGAAACTACTAGATTTTGTTACCTCATTTACCTATGATTGTCCCTAATCAAAGGATACACCCAAAAAATCAAATGTGACAAGAAAATGGTAATGCCCAAATAGACCTTTATTTATGCATGCAGACATAGTGAAAGGGCATGTATTATGTTTATGGTTTCCCAATAGGGTAACTGACCAACATTAGCATTTGACCTCAAAAAAGGGGTGGTGGATGGGAATATAAAGGATTGAGATGGGCACTCTTGTTTTTGATAATCATTGTTACCCATTTAAAAAAAGGACATTATTATAAATTTTACCGTGCATATGCCTAATTTTAATGAGAATGAAAGCAATATTAGGTTAAAAATCTATGTCTTAAATCGATAATAAACCGCCCCATTTAACAAAAGTAGGTAGGTGCCCATGTAAACAGGCCATCTAATAATGAAACAATCTGAGTGCGGTGGGTGGGACTGACACAAAAGGCGAAAGTGAGGCAAAAGGGTTAAACATTAAAAGAAGCTATCCCACGCTTCTACGTAGAGCGTTCCCTGCACGCTCACCAACAATCCTACTATGCGGAGTTAATATTATTTAGGAGTTTTTTCAAAATAAACTTGTAAATGATTTCAATTTTTTTTTAAAAATTAACAGCATTTTGATTTTGTTTTTCAATGGTTTATGAGTGTTTATCTTTATATAACCAAAGCGTTTAGTCTTGTAGTTTTTTTTGTATTTTTTATATTTGTGTAAAAAAATAAAAATATTTTAATCTTATAAGATACCTAAATACTATGCTTATATAATATTATTGTTTCTAGTGGAAACAATGCAGTATTGCTCTTTTTATTTATTGCAAGCAAAACAAATCACCTAAAACATTATGTTATAAAAAAATGAGATTTTTTTTTAAAATTATCTTGATCAATAATTTGCTCTATTTTTTTTTGGATAAACTATACACTTTCAATAAAAACAATTTCCGTTGTTCATAATGGCGTTTATAAAGAGTATATAAATATGTTCATGATAATTCAATAGTTAAAATTTAAAAATATATCATATTTTTTATCAGTGATGATTAATCGTGATATTGATCTTTACACCTTTAATAATAACACCATAATTTAACTGCCTTAATTTTTTAGGAAAACATCATTGCTCTGGAAATGCATTTCAAGACATTGTAAAAAATTATTTTAATTTTTATTACAGATTCAGAAAACCAGAATTTCTTATTATAAAAACCAAAAGAAGAATCAAAATAATTTTTTTTCCTGCAATTTTTTTTAATGAACACACTTCTGTGCGCGTGGGGTTAGAAGGTTCCCAAGAAGATAAAAGCATAGGCCTATTCAGTACCAATTGGGCATTGAGTTGTAACCCGTTCTGTCCGGGTAATCAGCCTATTGTCCTACACTGCTAGCTTTGCAGGACGAGGCCTGAACTGGGTTCTTTGCAATTGATGTCTCTGATAAAGAGTAAAGAGCTCGCCCTTTTCATTACTGTGACACATTTGTCCATATACACTATCCCAATTGACGCATTTACCCTCTCCCCCCCCCCTCCCTAAAAAAATGATTTATAGAACCATATAACTTCCCAATTACATCCAAATTTTGTAAAGAACATGGAGTAATATATTTAGGCTTTTCGGTCTTAATTACTAAATCAAGATTTTATCGATAATAATGTTTGATATTTTTTTTAAAGTGAGAATAAAACTATTTTTTTTAAAGAAAAAGTGAATGCCAAACAGGTCCAATATAAACTTAGATTTGAATTGAAAATAATTGTTCGTCTAATAATAGAAAAATTTTGTAAGCATAAAATTCTTTGACAAATTCATTAATTTATCATATCACTAACATCAAAATCTTGACAAAATTGAAAAAAAAAAGAAAAAAAAACCTAAAAAATATTCATTTTTCTTAACATAATATTCGACAAAATAAAATATGATCTACTCATACATTGTAAGCGTACATGAATTCCATGCTTTAAAGCAAAATGTGTTATGCACAAATGATCAAAAAAATAAATATAAGATTGCTTGAATCACCGTAGTTTTAAGTTTTAGCTTTCAAAAAGATTTGAAACAGTTTTTATAAAATAATCGTGAAGTTAAAAATTATTTATCATATGATATAGCAATTATAAAACGTTTGCATCGGAAATAAATTCAAATCAAATTAAAGTGTTATTTTTTGAAGGAGTGGGCATCAATTACAACTGTAACTATTACTATATAAAAAAATTAAAACATTAAGTGTTGGATTATCATAAGTACGTTATTTTCATAGAACCACCTTTTTGTTACTTAAAAACAAAAACAGTTTTAAAACTTCAAACAATCAAATATCAACAAGAATCTAAAACTAAAACCTTTACCAGGAAAAAGATGCGATTAAAGAAAAAGTCATGTTTTCTTTATTAGTAGATTGGAAGGTCTCAAAGGGAGGGACATGAATGAGAATTGGGAAAGTGGAAGGGGACAGAATAGACATCCGCCCAGAAATACAGGGAACCGTACGAAAGCTCCCCCTTCTGTTTTTTTCTTTTTAAAAAAAATTATCCGTGGTATATTATAAGTACTTAGCACGTATTTATTTATTTATTTAGAATTTAACTAACAAACACCTCAAAGAGTAAGAGCACCTAACTCCCATCTAGTTCTCTCATTACGCTGTCTCTCTCTCTAAAAAGTTTCTCTCTCTGCCACACATCACACCCAGCAGTCGCAGCGTTGCAGAAGCAGGCAGCACTGCTGCTGCTTAGCTTGCAGTCGAAGGAAAAGCACATCAAACACCCTTATAATCTATAAAACTATAGATATAATGCTGTTATATTATTTTTTTATAATTATAATATTTTTTTAAATTTAGATTTTATAAAAACCCATTAAAGCTTGATTTGATATCTAAAACCCCAACTGCCAAAAAAACTGAAAAAAGAAAAGAAAAGAAAAGAAGAAAGCAGGGGGCAAAGAGAGAAAGAGGGGTCTCAGTCACTTTTTGTGATCCTTGACTCACATCTCCTTTTAGCAATGCCAAAGTTGCATTACTTACCTCACCACTCACTCTAAAAACAAAATTGCAGTCATGAAGAAAATCATCACTACTGCTTGTACTATTACTCTTCCTCTCCGTCATCTAAAGCAGCTTCTCCTTGAAATTTACACAAACACCATTGTTTTCTTCTAGGGTTATTTCTCTTTTCAAGTTTAATAGACAAATGGGGGGCTTGATCGATCTGAACACAACTGAGGACGATGAAATGCCGTCGTCCGGGTCACTATCCCCTTCTTCATCCTCTGCTTCTGCGTTAAGTGCTTCTGGTTTAAGCGCTCCTAATTTACCTTCTGCTACTGCTGTGTGTTTGGAGCTCTGGCACGCGTGTGCGGGACCACTGATATCTCTGCCTAAGAGAGGGAGTGTGGTGGTGTACTTCCCTCAGGGCCATTTGGAACATGTTCCCGATTTCTCCGCCGCAGTTTACGATCTCCCTCCTCACGTGTTCTGTCGTGTTGTTGATGTCAAGCTACATGTAAGTATATATGGTTGTAACCGTATTTATGTGTGTGCATTTTTAAGATTAGGCTTGTTGAATTCTCGTGGCCAAGTGGGTACTTTTCTTTTTCTTTTTTACTTATTGGGTTTGGGTTTTGTGAATTTGGTTGGTTTTTGGGGTTTTGTTTGGTTTTGGAGAATATTGAGGGCAACTGGAATTTGAAGGTCTGTAATTTTGTGCCTTCACTCGAATTGTTGCCCGCAAATGAATGCTGATGGTCTTATGGGGTTATTTTGGATTAATTTTGCTCTGTTCTTTTTTCTACACCCGGGTTTTGTTAGGTTCCCGAGAAAATTGAGGGGGAGAAATTGAAATTGACATCTTAAATTTCTTTCTTTTTCGTATATAAAGTAGAGCTGAATAAGAGTTAACTCTACATTAAATATTTGCAAGACTGAAGTGCCTTTGATCTTTTTTGGGTAAAAAGTGATGGAAAATATACTGCAAAGGTTCGATATTTTTATGCTCTTTTTTTCTTTTCCTCATTTTGGTTTACTATGGATCAAATAGACTGCAATTATACATTTGTTCTTGTGAATTTGTAGTCAAATGTGTGTTTTTGTTACAGGCAGAGGCGGCAACCGATGAGGTCTATGCACAGGTTTCACTTGTTCCTGAAAGCGAGGTTTGTTTTGTTCTAATAATATGATTTTGTGTTGGAAAAAGAAGGAAATCTTCTCTTAAACCTGATAACACTAATGGGGTTAGATTTTAACACTAAGATTCTTCATTTTCTTGGTGCTCTGTTAATTTTTTTCCCGGTAACTTGGTTTGTCATTCGTTGTAACTTGAAATCTGACATAAGCTGATTTTGCCTGAATTTTTGTCATGCATAGGAAATTGAGCGGAAGTTGCATGAAGGGAAGATTGAAGCAGATGGTGTGGATGAGGATATTGAAGCGGCTACAAAGTCTACCACACCTCATATGTTCTGCAAGACCCTTACTGCTTCTGATACTAGCACTCATGGAGGCTTCTCTGTCCCTCGCCGAGCTGCTGAAGACTGCTTCCCTCCACTGGTAATTGTCGTGCATTTTCTCCCCAAATGTAACTTCGCTTGACCCATTTGGAGCTCTTATTCATTATTTGTACGTACATTTATATGTAATGTGCATGCTTTATTAACATACTGGACTGTTTCGAATAGCATGTTGAGTTTAAGCAGATTGTTACTGTAGGATTATAGTCAGCAAAGGCCTTCACAAGAGCTTGTAGCGAAAGATCTGCATGGCCTGGAATGGAGATTTCGACACATCTATAGGGGTATGCTACAAATATCAGATATTTGTTCAGGGTGTTTTGCATATCATAGAACAGCATGTTGATGGGAACTTTGATAGACTTTGCAGTTACCCGTTTGATGTTTTACTTTTTCTTTTTTCCTTTTGGTTTGTGTAGGTCAACCTCGAAGGCATTTGCTTACTACTGGATGGAGTGCTTTTGTTAATAAGAAGAAGCTTGTTTCTGGTGATGCTGTGCTCTTTCTTAGGTATTAAAGGCTGACTTCAAGAAATTTCAGTTGTTTTTTCTTCATGATTCTTATAAAATAGTATAATACTGATGGCAGGGGTGAGGATGGAGAACTGAGATTAGGAATCCGTAGAGCAGCCCAAGTTAAAGCTGGCTCTTCTTTTTTGAGTCAATGTAGCCAGCATTTGAACCAGAGCAATTTTGTTGATGTAGTTCATGCTATATCTATGCGAAATGTTTTCAGCATTTACTACAATCCAAGGTAAGTCGCTTCTTTCTTCATTCAATCGCAGTGCTTGATATTCAGATATAGTTATGGTATTCTTCCAAGGATATAGTTAGTAGAAGAATATCTAGAGCAATTTAAAATGTCTCAAACATGAATAAAAAGGTTCACAAAGCTACATTATAAAGAAATGCATGATGCCATTGGCCAAACTGTTTATAATACACTTTTAAACTTTTCTTACATCCTGTTCTCACAATTTCATTATATGCTTCAATCAATCTGCAATGTCGTCCATGTTTCCCTTTTCACGAAGAGAGCAAAAAGGGGGGAAAAGGTAAATGATGAAATTTTTGAATGTTGTCACCTCACCAGATCTCCATGCTTCATTCATCATACTATTATTCTCAGTTCATACCAGTGTCACCAAAGGATTCTAACCTCTCTTTTTGTGCATAGTTTCATCTTGAAGTATTTTCTATCTATAATTCAGTTCTGTCACCCAAGTAACCTTTCTTCACTGATACACTGTTCATGGAGAGTACTCTCCCCTCTTCTTCAAACACCGTGACATCACTGCTAACCATTTAAATACACCTGTGGAAGGAAGAAAAGGTGCCTCTGCTAATTATATTCCAGTTTGTGGTAATTTTTTAATGGTCCATTAGGGGACTATGCCTACCGCTTCTTAATAATATTCTTTCTATGAAAGTCATTCATGTTCAACCATAGCCAGCCATATACACTACGGCAAAATCTATCTAATTTTACAGTTGATCCTTCTATATCCTATTTATTTATTCACTTGCTAATGATCCTTTGTGCTTGGTGTACATTTTTCTTCCTCTGCTTATTTCTCTTACGCTTAATTATTTATTACCCCATTACTGTGGCTTCCTATTTCCAGGCTTCCAAACCATTCATTTGAACCCTAATACCCAAGTGCATCTTGCAGGGCCAGCTTGTCGGAGTTCATAATACCTGTTGGAAAATTTTTGAAGAGTGTTGATCATTCTTTCCCTGTTGGAATGAGGTTCAAAATGCGCTTTGAAACAGAAGATGCAGCCGAGCGAAGGTTTGGCATGCTTGGTCTTGCAGCACTTAAAACTACAATGCACTATCAAGATCTTAACTGAAAGTTCTTCTTTATCTTCCTTTTTGGCAGATACACAGGACTAATAACTGGAGTTAGTGACATGGATCCTGTAAGGTGGACTGGTTCAAAATGGAGATGCCTATTGGTATGAATATGTTAGAAAGCTTGTTTCTATCTCAAATATTTACATGCATACGTTTGCAGTTTAGAGATGCTTACCAGTGATTTTTCACTGCAATTAAGACTTACCTATCCATAACTGTACTCTTAGCTGTGATAGGTGTGGATGTGCTTATGAACATCTTTAATTATATGTTTTTCTCAACCACTCCTCATCTTGAAGCTTTTTGTTGGAGGTTGGGATTTTGATGTGCTCTTCAATTAAATTGTTGTAGCTTTTCCTTTTATTGGCCTGTTACATGTATGTGCTTACATACATATGAAGCTAATTTGTTCATTAAAGGTTTTAGACTTTTGATGTAATTCAATTGTTGTAGCTTTTTGTTGAAGGTTGGATCAATATGCAAGCTTGGAGGCCAAAAACCATACCTGATAATTTGGTTTTATTCATTTTATACATTTATTTGTGATGGACTTAAGCCACATCCTTGATGTTAGGATAAGGTGTGCACCTTTTGATCTGAATTTTGTCTTATGTTTTAGGCAGGCATTTCATGTTTTTAATGGGAAATGTGATTGTTATCATATATTTAGTAGTGATAATTTTTTGGTTATTCTATCTTTTTTACATTTTTCTTTTATTGACTTGGCCTTCTTTTTTCTAAACATAAATACGTTACTGTTTAGTGGTTTTGATTTTTCAAAATTCATTACAAGATCAATTTACAGTAAAACCTGTTGTAAAATGCATATGGGGCATGGAAGACAGTGACATTAGATATACTTTTCTATAAATTTGCGGTATCAAAATCCACAATATTTGTCTGCATCTTCCTTTTGAATTTTGATAATTTTTTTTCTTATTTGATTTATGCAAAAGGAATACAACGGAGAATGCGAGCCTCAAAACTCTAATGATGAGGCTTTACCCAACTTTTTGTCTTTAATTTCTGATTTAGTTTTATGTAGAGATATAGTCAACGTCATCCAACTTCCTTAATTTATGTAGCATGCAAGATGCTCCTTGGTAGGCATTGCAGTCATGTGAAATTCGGTTTGTTTCCAGTCAAGTTTGTCTTTATCTGTTGTGTTTTGTTTTGGACACTTTTTTGTTGCTGTTATATGTGATTTTTCTCTATTCCAGAGCCATCCTGACAGTGATCTTTCACACCAATATTACTAATTTTGATGGTATCAAATTGTCTTTGGTCGTTTTTTGCAGGTCAGGTGGGATGATATTGAGGCTCACAGGCAGCACAGGGTTTCTCCATGGGAAATTGAGCCATCAGGTTCTATTTCAAATTCCAATAGCTTCCTCACGCCTGGTTCGAAGAGGACTAGGATCAGATTGCCATCAGGAAAGACAGAATTTCCAGTTCCTGGTATTATGTCCTGAATTCACAAGAAAATGCTTCATTATGCAAATTGTACTTTCCTGCTCCATGCAAAGTTATTTAACTAACCTTTCTCATTCTTCTAACAGATGGGATCAGAACAACAGACTTTAGGGATTCTTTAAGGTTCCAAAAGGTCTTGCAAGGTCAAGAAATTGTGGGTTTCAATACTCTTTGTGATGGTATTGACAGTCAAAATCTCCATCCTTCTGAACTTAGAAGGTGCTCTCCTGGTTCCAATGGTTCGGGGATTGCTGGGATAGGGAATGGTGTCAAAGATCCTCTTGCGAGCCCTGATATCTCCTATAAAGGCATTGGCTTTGGTGAATCTTTTCGATTCCATAAGGTCTTGCAAGGTCAAGAAATTATTCCAAGCCCTCCATATGGAAGAGCCATGTTTTCTGCTGAGGCTCATGAAAATGGTGGCCTTGGGATCTCTGATGGTGTTCATGTGCCAGGCTCAAGAAATGGATGGTCTGGACTGATGCATGGCTATAGTACTCGTATGCACTTGGCTGCACCATCTATGCAAGTGTCATCACCATCTTCAGTGTTAATGTTCCAGCATGCAAGCAATCCAGTTTTGAGCTTCAATCAACTATATGGCATTGATGAGCAGGAGAAGGAGCAGGGACAAAGTAACCGAAGTTCACTTCATAATCCTGAAACATATGGGGGAAAGCACACATCATCATCAGTTCGTGAGAGTGGTCTGAGGGGGGAAATTCAGGGAAGCATCAATTCTTTTGGTCTGTCAAATGGGCATAGTCAACTTGGCAAACCTCTTGAGGCTCAATCAACATTTATGGATGGCCAGGATCTGGTTTCCTCGTGTAAAAGTAGCTGCAGACTATTTGGTTTCTCTTTGACTGAGGAAAGACATGTTGCCAGTAAAGACAGTACAATTCCAATTACATCTTCACTAAACACTGAAGCTTCTTTTCTGCCTCACGTTGGAGAACAGTTCCATCCAAAGCCTCCAGTGATAGTGCAAGCAGCTGGAAGCAATTTCACCAAAATAAGCAACCTCTATGCTGCAAGAGATATGCTTTTTGATATTGCTTTGTAGTGTACTTGTGTTGTAAGATACTAAAGGTTCACAAGTAGGGGAGTATTTTAGAAAAGGATATTGATCTCTCTAAGGTTTGATGGTTACGATAATATGTGATTGGCAAGTTGGAGCATTTAATTGATATCAAAGGGCCTTTGTGGAGGGAGGATCGGAATGTTGTTCAAGAATAGTGAGGGCATGATGCTTTTGTGGGGAGTTTCGTGGCAGTAAGTGCCGAACTTTTATCTCAATTGTCCAATTCTCTTTTAAGAGTTTTAGGAGCCTTATTTAACTATGGCAAATCTGAAGAGTGGATTATTAGGCACCTAATAACAGATGAAATGCATTACGCCACTCGATCTGACTTGGGGAATTGGGTGGTATACCATCTGATTATGTGTTCATACTCGGTTTTAATCAAGTGAATGGTTGTAGATGCCCATCTTTTGTGTGCCATACTTTTATGAATCATGATTTTGTCTGAGTTTGGTCTTTTGGAGCTTTACCCTTGTTAGGTGATTTTGTCTGAGTTTGGTCTTTGGAGCTTTATAACCGTTGACACTGTTTTGCAGGGAATTCTGCAACATTGTCTTGAAACATAAGATATATGCTAATGAAGATGCAGTAGTAGGGGCACCTGAGCTTGTAGAAGAAGATGGATGCCTATATTATGTGTGCGCTATGAACTGATAGTATAATTTAAAGCTTTTATGAGTAAAGAATGTAATTATTTTCTCTTAAATGACTTGATATGTTTAACTCCCATTGTTGTGGAAAACAACAATGTGTATTAATCTATTAGGTTCCGAATGATAAGACTGCGAAATCTTTTTGGAAATTGGCAGTGGACTATTATTTATCATTTTCTTTGATAGCTGCATGTGAAATCTCTAATACTGCAAGCTAGACTGCCACATTCTAAAATTGTTTCTGGTGATAATGTCTATTCTCTTTGAGTGGAGGTATTTGAGTTTAGGGGCTTATACCCTTTGCATAATTCAAGTTGGAGTAGAAAAAATGTCTTAACGTTGGCTTTTGAGGGTCTTCATTTGAATCCCTTCGAAATTGCTAGGGCTTAAAAAGAGGCTAAATTCTTCAGGATTTTGAGTTTTAGTTTTTGATTGTTAAAATGATTTTTAAAATATATTTTTTAAAATATTTGTCTGAGTTAAAAATAACTGTTAAACTATTTCTAGGTTAAATTTAGTCTCTTAAAATTGTTTTTCAATTTCTAATTTTTCTCAAAAATTATTTATTCTTTGTATTTGGCTTCGATTATGTTTTCGAGAAACAAAAACTGTTTTAGAAACAGAATCTCTCTTGATTTGCAATAATAGAAACTTGATTATAATTTTTAAAATTTTTATCAATAATGATAAATTTATGAATAAAATTTTTAATTAAAATTTTTAACCATGCAGATCATATCTTAGCCAATTTTTTTTTTTTTTTTTTAACATTTGTACAGATACCATTGCGCGCATAAAATGTGGCCCACTTTAACCCCGTATCGATGCTCCTTCCTACTAATTAATAGACGAAAGGTCTAGTACTGTAGGAGAAGACCAATTATATATTTTCAACATCACTATGACCTCTAAATCAGACTTTTGTGTTATTGCTTTCCTTTTCCTGCCGTTGCTTACGCCCAAACATAAATATGAATGAGGAAAAAGCATATTGCTTTGAAGAAAATGAATGCATTTGTTTGAAGCCAGAAATCAATCATCCACTACAAATCAATTAAGTTTCTAATCTAAATTGTAAATCAACCATTTGCAGTGCCTTGAGATAGGTTGGTAGGTGTCTGCCTATAAATAGACTTAACACTGTCACTTTCTTTCTTTCTCGTATCAAATTGCCAATGCGTACTTTGAAAAATACTTAAAATGTTAAAGCAAGAAACGCGTACGTAATTACTTTTTTACTTTTATTTTTACATGTAAATGTAAGTTTCCTTAAAATGTCAAATCATTGCAGATGTCAAACTCCCTCTCTTTTCTCCTTATGGAGCACTATTGACAATCACTTACAACTAATTACAAGTTGCAAGCACCTATCATAGAATATTATCCTATTTTTCTTCATCGTGTTGATTTTTTCTTTTGGGGTCCTACCTATGCTACTTTTTTCAATGGTATCATAATAACTTGATGGAGAAATTTTACATACACCCAATGCGGTGCATCAGGGACATTTAGGGCGTTTATGGTCGGGGAAGGAGAACGTAAGAAATTCTCTCTTTCCCATTAATGATGCTGACTATATTTATTGTTCTGATTGCAACGTGTGTGGGTAAGAATGATATGTTTTGTAGGCTAAATAAATATAAACAATAATATCATATATGAAATTAAAACACATATAATTACATAAGTAAATCATATATTTGATTGAGCTATAGTTATAGCGAAAACTTGATTAAGGTTAGGTTTTTTTTTTTGTACTACCATAACAATAACTTTCTCAGATAGATAAAAAATTGAATACTCTAATGTACTTGGAGCCAAAAAAGGTATATAGCATGTTTATATATATATATATATCAGTAACTCTAGTTGTTGAAAGTCCAAATGGACCCTTCCATTCATAGGACAATATTGGATTAAGGCCTACACTAGCTATGACCCACATCAATTAAATTAAGATATGTATAAGCCCAAATCACATGAACACTAATTAACAACATATGTGCTCTTATATTTTTCTCATTGGACCAAATTCACTGATTCGGTTTTATAAAACTAAAACCACTATAATTAGTGGTAGGCCCACATAGGAAAATTTCAACATTCTCCCACTTGGGCAACACTAATTATAACTTTCAAATTTTAAAATATTTTACTCAATTTAAAATGACTTTCGAGTTAGCCAACTTGATTTTATTGTGGTTACATTTTAAAAAAAAATATTTTGGTATTTTGAGACAACAGATTATAAGACCTAGTTCCATGAAAACACTAAACATGAAATCATGGTAGCTATTGTGCTCTATTATTCACACAAGACCAATCCATGCTTACTTATGCAGATGATTCCACTGACATAGATCCAATGTGATAGTGTAGCAAGAAAATAACATCTCACAAATGATTTCAAATATGCTATTTTCATTATCAGTTCTCAATCATGACTCTACGAACAACATGTCTGTTAATAGGCCAGAAAAGTCATCAACAACATAGTATGTCTCCGATCAAAATATCTTGAGTTCTTAACATGGTGTCATCAAAGAGACATACTCAAACAAACTTAAAATTGACACGACGTTTTAAGTTTCCACAATATGACATGTCATATATTCAAATGCATTTATACAGATGCAGAGATAAGATAACACAATATGAATGCAAATATGTATGATGATCATCAATTAATATCATAATATCCAACTATCAAATGTACCCAAAACATGATGAGTTCCAAAATTACATAAATCTAATAACAAAAAGTATTATAATATAAATAATTCCCACTAACCAAGTACATCAAAGGAATCTAAAATACCCATACTATCAATATGTTTCTTAAAAAAATGGGTCTAAGACCTTTGGTTAGAGGATCGACAACCATGTTCTTTGTTTGAATATATTCAACAATGATGTCCTCTTGCTTTACCAAAACCCTAACTGTAAGGTATTTAAGCTCAATGCGTTTGAAACCACTACAACTCTTATCATTCTTCGAAAACAACATAACATAGTTATTGTCACGGTATATCACCTGTGGTCTAGAGATGGAGTCAACCATAATAAGCCCTGAAACAAAATTTCTCAACCATATAACTTGTTTAACTGCTTGATAATAAGCTACAAACTCTGCCTAAATAGCTCCCCCAACTAAGGTGAAAATGCATCCTGAAGTAGATTTCAGGTCATTCGGACAACTAGCCAAATCTCAATCAGAGTAACCTATCACCTCAAGATTATCCATCTTCCTGTAAACAAGTATATAGTCTATTGCAAGTGCTCCATCACTTTATTAGCCATCACCAATGATCATACCCAGGATTAGAAAGATAACAACCAAACACACCTACTACATAAGCAATGTCTGGTCTAGTATAAATAAATTAATGATCCATTAGCAAACTTCTCGAGATATACACAACTGTCATACTTGTTTCTTAAATACCCATTACTCACCATAAAGGAGTCAAACCGCTTGTACCACTGACAATAAGACTATTTTAAATTATATAGGGACTTCTTTAAAAAACAAACATGGTCTTCTTTGCCATCAATAACAAAACCCTCGGGTTGATGCATGTAGATTTTCTCTTCAAGCTCACTATGCAAAAACGCAGTTTTAACATCAAGCTGTTCTAATTCCAAATTCTGCATAACAACCAATGATAGGAGAATACAAATGGGGAGAACACATCAGCAAAATCAACTCCTGGAACTTGATTGTATCCCTTAGAAACCAAATGTTATGCCTTGTATTTTCAATTCTTGTGTTGCCTTCTTTTTTCTTGAATATTCATTTGCAACCAACTATCATTTTACCCATTGGTGGTTTTACCAAATTCCAAGTCTGATTCTTTTCAAAAGACTTCATCTCTTCATGCATGGCTACTAGCCACTTTGAAGAATTTACATAAGCAATGGCTTCTATATATGTAGAAAGTTCACCTACATCATTGGTTTTCTGTGCTACTGACAAAGCATAAGCAATTGCATTAGTATTACTAGACAAAACAATATTATTGTATCTTAACTGTAGTCTAATATCTCTTCTTGGTCTATGTTTGCCACTGTTGTAACGTTCATCCTGAGTTTGTTAAGTCTGTTCTTCACCTAAATTCTCACCCTGTTTAGAAACAAGCTGTGTGGAAGTGTCCTGTATAGGATCTGAATCATAATTTCTCACCTCCACCTGTTGTGTGCTACTCTTACCTTGATCAAAATCACAAACAATAGGCTCCTCTTTCTTCGGGTTAAGCATAACAGATTCATTAAAATTAATATCATGACTAATGAGAAATTTAGGTGACTTAGGATCATAACACCGTATTATATATCCTTTCACACCATCAATATAACCAAGAAAAATGCACTTTTTAGCCCTAGACTATAATTTTCCATCATTAACATATGCATATGCAGGATATCCAAATATTTTTACCATGGAATATTCACTCGTGTAACTCAATCTCATATGCCACAATTTTGTAACCTTAGAATCTGGCATAGTAGAAGCAACCACTGAATTAGTAACGGTAGTATCCTGTCGAACTTACAAATTTGGTGATGTAATATTTGCTTTCATGATAACCAGAGCAGCTCTACTGACTTTTATAACTCCACCTTCAGATGAATACTTGTACATTTTGACATCAAAAGTACTTAGAGAAATTAAATTCTTATTGAAGGCAAGAATATGTCTAACTTCTGTTAAAATCCTTATTACACCGTCGTGCATGCTGATATGGACAGTTCCTATACCAATAATTTTTTGAGTTGCATCACCACCCAACAATACAATTCTGTCATAAGGCTTGTTTTTTGAAAACCAATCCTTATTTTGGCAAATATGGTAGGAACAAGCATAATTCATAATCCAATCAGATATAAAGTATCAATTACTACTGGCAACAAGAACATAATTATAGTCATCAGAGTCTTCTTCACTAACATTAACTTCAAGTTGTTTCACTTTTTGATCCCTATCCTGATTTTGATTCTGGCCTCGATTTTTACTTTGATTCTAATTGTTTTCTTTTTAAATTTTCTTTTTCAAGCTCCAACACTCAAATTTGAAATGTCTTTTTTCTTATAGTAATGACAAGTCACATTTTTATTTCTAGACTTAGATCTGAATTTCTGGCTATTATTACTTGAAACTTTTTCTCTAGATCTGTCTTTAGAACTTCTAGTTATTAGAGCATCACTTTGACTTTATTTCTCATAACCATTCCCAGTCATATATTGCTCAAGCAATTCTTTAGAAAATAGAGAGGCTTTAACATCTTCTAAAGAAATTATATCTCTACCGAATATAAAAGTTTCCCTAAAGTGTGTAAATGATGGGGTAGAGAACACAACAATAGCATGGCCCAATCCTCGTCATCTAATTTAAATCCCATTAAATTCAACTTAGTAATAATTGAATTAAATTCATCAATATGAGATTTCATTGACGTACATTCTACCATATGAAACAAATACAATTGTTGCTTCAAGAATAATTTGTTAGTGAGGGATTTCGGTATGAACATAGACTCTAACTTTCTCCATAAGCCAGCAACGGTTTTCTCTATTAGAACTTCACGCAAGACTTCATGTGACAAACACAACTGAATTGCAGTCAGGATATTCTCATCTATATCAAGTTTCTGTTCATCTGTCATCGTACTAGGCATATTCTCTTTCCACAGCAGCTCATTTTTCAAATTTTTTTTGGGTTAAAACAGCTTACATCGTTACTTGCCAAAGATTAAAACTGTTAGTTCAATTGAACTTCTGTATCTCATACGAAGTGTTAGAAGACATCGCACCCATATCGATTTTAATAATAACTCTGATACCGGATTGTTAGGGATAAAACAGCGGAAAAATAAACAGATATGAAAATTTTACGTGGTTAGAAGCTAAAACTTTTACATCAATGGACGATGGTGAGAAATTCCACTATAATAAAAATTGGAATACAAATCAAGAGAGAAAGAGAGATAAAACTCTCTAAGTTCAAATCTCAAATACACATAAATTTAGACTACCACAAATTTAATTGAAAAAATACAATAACCCAAAAAAAAAAAGTTTCAATCACCCAATTTGTTTGTTGTATCAGCCATGTCTTTAGCTTGATCTCTCTTGTAATTGTGTTTGTCAAATAAAGAGAACAACGCACTGTTTATAGACCCGGTTACAAGAACTTGCATTCCGTTTCCAATTCATAATACACTAGCTGCCAACAAAAGAACACCTACAAGCACTAGGATAACTCCAAAAACCACTGCCAACCTGACCATAGACTGTACTCCTCCTTTCTTTTATTTCTTTGGTTTGGAACCTTTTAGTTTTCTTTATTTTATTACTCTAAAAAATTCAGGCTTTCTCATCAGTTTCGTTTAATGTTACTTGTCATTTTGTTTGTCTTACTCATCATTGATTCCACAGGATTCACTCGTAGGGCCCATGTGATGACAAACTGAAATCAAGGGCCAATTATATACCTTTCGTATCATATTATCTTCCCTAGTTGCCGTCTTTCTTCTAGTCATCCTATGCTTATATATATACCAACATATAACACTGTAGCTATAAATTGTTGAGAGAGAGAAAGAGAAATTGTTTAGAGAGAGAGAGAGAGAGAGAGAGAGATGGCTGAAGACGAGGCAACAACAGTAGTAGAAAGAACACTTGAAACAACGCCCACATGGGCTGTGGCAACTATTTGCTGTGTCTTGATTTTGATCTCCATCTTCATTGAGCATTTGCTTCATCTTTTGGCTAAGGTATGTTTAATTATGGACCTTTATATCTACAATATTCACATGCAAATTTGACTATACCCCCTTTGAAACTTTTCAGTATTTTACTAAGAATAGAAGGAAGTCACTCATTCAAGCTCTTGACAAGATCAAATCAGGTAAGAAAAGATTAACCCATCAAAATTAATCAAGTTTTCTCTTAATTTGTTCCTTATGCATTGCTAATTTCTTTTTAAAAAAATGTTAAATTTGATTTCTTTTTTTCATTCTTAAATTTCTGATACAAGAATTGATGCTGCTGGGGTTCATATCATTGTTGCTAACCATAAGCGAAAAGCTGATTGCGAGCATCTGTATCCCAAAAAGCGTAGGTGAATCTTTTCTGCCTTGCAGCAACATGTCTTCAACTGAAATCCATGAAGAAGAAAAATGTAAAAATCAGGGAAAAGTTTCTTTGATATCAACAGAAGGTGTAAGGGAATTACAGTACTTAATATTTGTGCTGGCTCTTTTTCATTCTCTCTCTTCTGTCCTCACATTTGGTCTTGGCATGGCCAAGGTAATTAATTTCTTTTCTCCTCATTCTTTTCGGGAGCTCAAATTACAAGCTTTTGAACGTTTGCTTCCTTTTTTGTAAATTTTGTTGTGTCTAATTGTCTATGGTTTTGTGTAGTTTTGACTGTTAAGATGCATCCAAATTGAATTCAAAGCGCAGCCTTCAAAAGGAAAGATTTTTGGTTGGATTGGCTGCTAAACAAGATTTTTACGTAGGATGAAAATTTGTTTAGTAATTTTTAAAAATTTTATTAATAACATTCGTACATACTCAATTAATATTATCAATGAAGTTCTTTAAAATTATTAATCAAATTTTTACCAGTTGCAAAATCTTGTTTTGCACTCGATGCAATGAAGAATTTTTTCCCAAAAGGGAATTTGTGAAGGAAGTTTTACATGATGTGAAATTGAAGAAAATTTCAAACAATATTGGAGAGGAAGTTGAAATAATGTTTGAAAAAATTGGGTTTTGTTGTAACTATTGCAGATGAGGAGTTGGGAGTTTTGGGAGGCAGAAACAAGAACATTTGAATATCAATTCTCAAACGGTAATTTTTTTAAAAAAAAATTAGGGCTATCAATCTGTTTTTATTTTATTTTATGTAAATATCTTAATTATTTTTTTTTCTCAAAAAAAGTCTTAATTAATTTGTAGGGCTATTTATGATTTTTATTTTTTAAAAAGAAAAACCAGAAAACGAAAGCATTAGAATTATTCGTAGCACAAATTCTCCGAGTACTTGTCTACATATAGTCCTCCTAATAATTAGGTAGGGCAAATACATAACTTTTTTTTCTAAAATTTGGAAAATAATAAATATTTTCTAATTTTGGAATATCATATACTACATGGAAAAGAAACAAGTTGCACTTGCAGTTAAAAAAGGCAAACATCACTTAATAGAAAAGTTGAAAATGATACATTTTTTTTTTCTTTTCCGAAACACCTAACCTAAATACACGGCGCTCTACACGCACGACAATTGGGATTGAAATTACAATACATTTTATTCACTAATTATGAATGGACAATATAGTAATTTCATACAATTGGGTGCCGTGTATTTTAGTCTTTCCTTTTAATGTGAACTAATTTATTTTTCTTCTTAAATTGACCTTATAAAAATGTCTAAGATCCAAGGAGATTTCAACTCACCCATCAAACATCATTTGGGAAGCGACATTTGAGGTTTTGGAGTGAACACCGATTCCTATGTTGGCCGGTTAGTTTAATTTCAACACAAAAGTTACACACCACATTTAATTTATACTACAAATTAATTAGACAATTTATTGTTTTTAGGTCTGTTTTGTTCGACAATTCTACAAATCTGTATCCAAAGCGGATTATTTCACTCTTCGACATGGATTCATTACGGTATTACCCTTATGCTGAAGTAAATATTAAATCATTTTAATTAAGAAAAACTTTTTATTTTATTTTATTGCTTCTGTTTGATTCTGTTTGCATTTTTATCCTATCAACTCTTGTAGGCCCATTTTGCCGAAGGAAGCAATTTTGACTTCCAAAAGTATATAAAAAGAGCTTTGGAGAAAGACTTTGGAGTTGTTGTGGGAATCAGGTAATCTCATGTAACACTTACACGTTGGCATTTCATGAAATTATATAAAATAAACTTTTTTTTTGGTTGGCAATACATTTATGCAGCTTCTGGTTTTGGATCTTCTCCGTATTTTTCATATTCTTCCATGCAAATGGTAATTATTTTTATTTCATATGCAATTTTTCAATTTCAATAATATATGAATTAATATTGCTTTTTTCTCTTACATTATTCAATAAATTTTATATAAAAATATTGTTTGAGAGTTTTTTAAATGTAACTTAAACCGACAAAACTTAAAAAGGGACGAGAGTATTTTAGAATTTAAACAAAAAAAAACCCACGAACCCTTTTTTAAGTTTTGTAGAGAAGATAGAAGGTAAATATAGGTTTTTGTTTAAATTCCTAAAACATCATTATTTTTTTAAGTTGTTAATTTAAGCTGTATTTAAACAATTCTACAACAATTCATTGTCTATATAAATAAATGCGAGAGGAGGAAATAATAGTACTCCATCGAGTATTGAATTTCTCTTTTTCCACTCTATCAAACCCACTTATTATACATTATTTTTTTTGATAGGTAACGATAGCCACTTATTATACAGTATTGAACAATATTCAGGGAAAGTTTGGAAATCCGCTTTAAATGGAATTAACAATGCCATAGAATTATCACGTTAATCAGCTTGGTAATGCTAACAAAATTTAATTACTCTGTTTTCTCAGTTTTTCACAATTATTTATGGCTTCCCTTTATTCCCTTGGTGGTAAGTACTGAATCAACTATAGTTTTCAATTTTAATTTCATTGATAAAGAAATTTCAACAAGAAATTTCAAGTAATTATTTAGTGTTTTGCAGATGCTTTTGCTAGTGGGAACAAAGCTACAAGGCATCATAACTGAAATGTGCTTAGATAGCCATGACAAATCTCATGTTGTTAGAGGGACTTTGCTTGTGAAGCCAAGTGACCACTATTTCTGGTTTGGATCCCCTAAATTGCTTCTCCACCTTATACACTTCATATTATTTCAGGTAATTTATTTTATTCAAAACCAGCTGAAGAGTCTTCAAGTTCTAATTAACTTGTTCTATAAAATCAAACATAAAATAGAATTAATATTTATTCTAAAGATTTTATTTTTTGCTTTGCAGAATTCATTTCAGCTGGCATTTTTCACATGGACTTGGGTAAGCATTAATTAACAGTTAACTTTATTTTTTTGCTTTTTTAGGAGGAAATTACAAACGAATTAATAAAAATGAAAAAATGATTTTAATTAATTTGCACTACAGTATAAATTCGGGCTAAGATCATGTTTCCACCACGAAATTGAGGATATAGTGATAAGACTTGCCATGGGAGTTTTGGTGCAAATCCTTTGTGGCTACGTGACACTGCCCCTCTACGCATTGGTCACTAAGGTATTTCGAAATATATAGTAAATAATTCGGAGTATTTTTAATTAATTATGATTTATATAATCATGCACAATTAATTACTTGCAACAGATGGGTTCGTCAATGAGGAAAGCTGTTTTCCCTGAGAGTGTTGTTGAAGGTCTCAAAAAATGGAAAGCCACAGCCAAGAAAAACATAGCTGCAGGGAAAAAGTATTCCTACTCGGCACACCCCTCCCTCGATGCTTCACCAGACACCTCGCCTTCTTCTCTTGGTGCATCGCCTTCTTTTAGCCTTGGTCCTTCCTATTCTGTAGGGTTAATCGATCAGCATTCTCCGATATCGGATACCGAATTTACTGCAGTTGAGATAACAGAAGAAGAAAATTTCGTTGCTAGTGATAAATTACAAACTAAGCATCATCAGAAAATGGGTTCTTTTGATGGTTTTGATGTGAACAATAGCACATAACTTGAAATTTTTTTCGAGGGTACTAAAATATATAGGCCAACATTGATGTTTTGGACACAATACAGTTATATTTAAAAGATTGAATTTACGATTTTGGTTGCCCTTTAATATCTTTGTTTTGTTTTTTAGTGAATTAGAAAACGCTTAGTAAAAAACTTAAATGGATTTAATAATTAAACCGTGTATTTAACATTTCATTATATTTATTTCTTCATTCTTGTAGTATGACACAGAGATCAGTTGCTTTTTTGGGTAATAAAGTCGCAATTTTGTATTTTGTCTCGATTCTGATCGTGTTACATCAAAAAGATGTTCTTAAAAAGAAAACATTATTCCGCGGTTTCGAAACAAGGTAGTTGAGCATGTGACAAGCTTAATTTTTCAGCCTGAACATCAATTTCCCTTCTTTTTTTTTGGGTCAGGTACTTTTCCTCACCAGGGTTATGAATTGAAGTTTTACCAAGGCCAATCTTGAGCATTGATGCATGGAAACTTTGCTATTGAAGTTTCATTGAGCATAATTTTAGATTAGATACAAGAACAGAGACCCATTGAGGCAGCCAAGCACACACCAAAATCACACTGTAATGGAAACTTCGATAAACAATGGGCAACCCATTTACTTGAACTTGAGGCATATATAACCATGCAATCACCATTTAGCCCTAACTATAATTACACCCTTTTTTTATTAAAAGAATATTGATACACTCTTAAACTCTAACCATGGTTAATTAATGAGATTGGTCTACAAGTCAGATAAAGGTCACATGAAGTGAGAGTATTTTAGCCTGTTCACATTTAATTCTTGACAAGTGATTGTAATGAAATGTTTTTGACCATTTAATCATGTTAAGAGTTTTGTTGATGCCGAAAATTTGCCTCTTGGATCCTTGCGCGCATGAGAGACACATAAACTAGAACGTTTCTAGGGGTTGTGTCTCGGGGGACTCTCCGATGCCTAAGTTAGTATAGGGTTTAAGGAGATAAATTGGAGAATATATGGTGTAAGTTATGAATGTATACCTTTGATGGTGAGAGCACCCTTATATAGTGTTGTGGAGTAGAGTCCAATTAAGAGAGTGATTTTAGTGTTGTAATAGGAATAATATTCCTCTTAGATAAGATTGGAGTTATCCATATATTGGATTTGAATAGTAGTTTATCCATAAATTAGAGTGTTGTAGCAGTACTGGGACATTGCTGTAAGATTACCATAACGCCCTTCAATGTAAAATTACCGTAATGCCCCTTGCCAAGTGTGGAGATTTGATTGGTTAATCTGTTTAGATTGTGAAATTACTTTTTTGCCTTTGAAGGTCGCCGCGTGTCGTAATATTATTGGAGAGGGAATTTTTCCCTACATTAGATGCCCCCCCACTTCCTTAACTGTATTTAGGCATTTGAGGAAGTAGGTAATATGGAATTTACCGTGTGACTTAGACCGGTTGAGTGTACTTTGGTACCATGGAGGTTTAAACCCATTTGGGTAGAGATGGAGACTCTGAGGAGACCTGTCACGGTAGTAAATCATCGAAGTTTGGTGAATGAATATGAGGAGTTTTTGTTCAACCAAGACGACTCGGAGTTTGGCGATTGAGTCTGAGGAGTTTATGTTCAGTCAAAACGACTCGAAGTTTGGCGATTAAGTCCAATGAGTTGACTTTTAGTCACAACGACTCGGAGTTTGGCGATTGAGTTTGAGGAGTTGACTTTCAGTCAAAACAACTCGGAGTTTGGCGATTGAGTTCGAAGAGTTGACGTTCAGTCAAAATGACTCGAAGTTTGGCGATTAATTCCAAAGATTTGACGTTCAGTCACAATGACTCAAAGTTTGACGATTAAGTCCAAAGAGTTGACGTTCAGGCACAATGACTCAGAGTTTGGCAATTGAGTTCGAAGAATTGATGTTCAGTCAAAACGACTCAGAGTTTGGTGATTGAGTACGAAGAGTTGACTTTCAGTCACAATAACTCGGAGTTTGGAGATTGAGTCCGAGGAGTTCACGTTCAGTCACAACGACTCGGAGTTTGGCGATTGAGTCCAAGGAGTTGACGTTCAGTCACAACGACTCGGAGTTTGACAATTGAGTCTAAAGAGTTGATGTTCAGTCACAAAGATTCGGAGTTTGATGATTGAGTTCGAAGAGTTGATGTTCAGTCACAATGACTTGAATTTTGGCGATTAAGTTCGAAGAGTTGATGTTCAGTCATAACAACTTGGAGTTTAGCGATTTAATTCGAAGAGTTGACATTCGGTCACAACGACTCGGACTTTGGCGATTGAGTCCAATGAGTCGATGTTTAGCCACAATGACTCAGAGTTTGTTGAAGTAGTCTGAAGAGTTGGATGTGGACTCCAACTGCTCGGAGTTTGTTGGAGAAGTCAGAGGAGAAAGATATGAACTCCAACTGCTCGGAGTTTGTTGGAGAAATCTGAAGAGAAAGACACGGAGTCAAATTGCTCGGAGTTTAATGAAGAAACTGGACCGAGGTCGGAGTAGCTCGAGGCTACCTCTTCGGAGTCGACGGAGAAACTAAACTGAGGTCGGAGTAGCTCGAGGCTACCTTCTCGGAGCTGATGGAGAAATAAAGCTAATAGAGAAACATAGCTAATGGAGAAACATAATTTATGGTAAAACTGAGCTGATGGAGAAACCAAGCTAATGGAGAAACTAAGCTGAGGTTGAAGTAGCTCAGAGCTACCTCCTCAGAGTTGGAGAGCTTTGGTATGTCATTGGATGACGATTTTGAATGCATCACTGGTTGTCGAGGCTACTTCTTCGGAGTCGATAGAGAAACTAAACTGAGGTCGGAGTAGCTCGGGGCTACCTCCTCGGAGCTGATGGAGAAATAAAGCTGATAGAGAAACATAGCTAATGGAGAAACATAGTTTATGGTAAAACTGAGCTGATGGAGAAACCAAGCTAATGGAGAAACTAAGCTGAGGTTGAAGTAGCTTGGAGCTACCTCCTCAGAGTTGGAGAGCTTTGGTATGTCATTGGATGACGATTTTGAATGCATCACTAGCCTGTGTCACTGGTTGATGACTTTATATGTGTCACTGGTTGACGACTTTAGATGCATCACTGATTGATTGTGAATGAACATGATATTTGGTCGTTTGAGCTCTGCTAGTTCGAGTTTTGGGAGAAGTCTGAGGCACTTTGATGAAGAAATAACCATATTTTCTTTGACTGCTTGCAAGAAACTTTTTTTAGGAAATCGAATTTTAAAATTCGAAGGCCAGTTCTAGAAAGAGGAGGTTGAAAAACCTTAGGAACTGGTTTGTACAAGTTTGAAACCAAACTTGAGTTTGGTGGGTCGACTGGTCAAATATGAGTCAAAATTGGTGGTTTGTAAAGAAACTTATATGTGCAAGCATAATTTTGGAATTCTGAACTTGGATTTGAAACGAGAACATTATAAAACCTTAGGAACCGATGTTGTTGGATCTGAAACTGAATTAAAAATAACTAAACCGGATGGTCAAAGTAATGAACCGATTGGTCAAATCTTATTGAACCAAATGGTTTGAGTCTGTTGACCCTCGCCCGTATTTTAATGATGGCAAAACACAACTGTTATTTAACTAACATGTTTAAACTAAGTTGTATTAAGGATCAAACACATTCAACCAAGGAACAAAGTGCAAAAACTCGAACCAAATCAAGTATCAAGTGAAGACTGAAGATCTAGTATAGGTCTTAAGGTTTAGAACCAATGTAAGTCTCACTCATACATTGTATTAGCTTGTTTAATGGCTCAAACACAAATGGTTTTTCTAAAACCATTAATTTTAAAATGTTTTTAATGAAAAACAGAAGAAAAACTGGGTTGGAAGACAACCCAGTCGACTGGGTACATATACCAGTCGACTGGTATATGGGTCAGAAGGTACCCAGTCGACTGGATGAATTAACCCAGTCGACTGGTACTTTGACCAGTAATTTCCCAGTCGACTGGATGAATCAACCCAGTCGACTGGCACAATGGACAGAAAGTCCCCAGTCGACTGGATGATATATACCAGTCGACTGGATACCCAGAAGGTCTGA
The DNA here is from genome assembly GCA_023935145.1 of Bretschneidera sinensis. NCBI lineage: Eukaryota > Viridiplantae > Streptophyta > Magnoliopsida > Brassicales > Akaniaceae > Bretschneidera > Bretschneidera sinensis. Next base: position 16,709,531 of record CM043700.1, on the reverse strand, counting down.
AAACGTATATTTTTCAAGTGAACCCAGTCGACTGGTATCTCGACCCAGTCGACTGGTAGTTCAAAAATATGACCGTTGGACTCCAAATATGATCGTTTTAAAGTAAATCTTTTTCAAATTAAAGTCCAAAACGGCCATATTAATTGATTGCTATATAAACCCTCTCAGCAAAGCATTCAATAACAAGCAGCACATGTTCAAAAAGAGTTGATCTCATATAATCAAGTTTTTATACTCTTGAAACACAAAAAGCTTTGTAATAATCTTATTGAGCCATTTCTTCAAGCTTTACTTTGAAAGAGAGACATTTCTGTTGTAATAAGCTTTCATTTGTTGTCTCTCTACCTTTTACTTTACACCATCTTTGTAAAGGGATTACTTCCGAGAGGAAGGGGAAACTTCCGAAAGGAAGGGGATTTTTCGGTTTAAGCAATTCCTGTAAATTGCTTGTGTACGGTTTGTGCAACACCCGGCTAAGTTGTGCGACTAAGTTTTCTTAGTGGATTACTTCAAGGAGTTCCTTGAAGAGAGTGGACGTAGGGTCGGAACGAATCCGATATTGCCGAACCACTATAACTGTGTTTGCATCCTCTTTCCTTAAACTCTTTATTTACAGCTTTCTACTTGTATCAATTATTTGTTGCTTATCAGTTTTTATAAACTTGTATAAATTCCGCAAAAGTTTTTAAAAACCCAATTCACCCCCCCTCTTGGGTTGAAACCTCGAGCTACAATTGGTATCAGAGCCTCGTTCTCTTTATAAGGCTTAAATTCCTAGAGTTGATCCAATGGCAGCAAATAGCTACTCTGAGGGACACTCTTATACTAGACCTCCATTGTTCAATGGATCAAATTATAACTACTGGAAAAATAGAATGAAAATCTTCGTCGAAGGACAAGATTACAATCTATGGAGAATTATAGAAGAGGGACCTAAAATTCCCTCAAAAGAAATAGTTATTGGAGAGACTCTTCATACAATGCCTAAACTCAAAACTGAGTTTACTGACGAGGATTGTAGAACAATGTCTCTCAATAGCAGAGCAACAAGCATGCTACATTGTGCTTTAGATATTTCTGAATATAACAAAATATCTGCATGCGTTTCTGCTAAAAAAATATGGGACAAATTGCAAGTCACATATGAAGGAACAAGTGAAGTAAAAAAGTCTAAAATTTACATGCTAATTTCTGAATATGAATCTTTTAAGATGTCTCCTAATGAAACCATTTCTGAAATGCACTCACGATTTACTACTATTATAAATAGTTTAAAATTGCTTGGCAAGAATATTGAGGAAGTTGAACTAACCAGAAAAATCTTAAGATCTCTACCTCCAGAATGGAAACCAAAGAGGACAGCCATTCAAGAGGCCAAAAATCTTGACAAGCTTGATGTTGAGACGCTGCTTGGGTCATTATTGACATACGAGATGGAAGAAATGACTCCCATCGTCAATGATGATGAGAAGAAGAAGAAGCAAATTGCTCTCAAAACTTCTACGAGCAACAAAGAAAAGGAATTAGAACAAGAAGCAGAGAGCAGTGAAGAGGATGGTGAAATGGCTTTAATCACCAGACGATTCCATAGGTTCTTGAAGAAAAGCAAGAAACCTTACTCAAAGGATCCCACCTCAAAAAGGGAACCACTTATGTGCTATGGCTGCAAGAAGCCAGGACATATAAAAGCTGACTGTCCAGTTTCAAGCAAACCATACAAGGGCTTCAAGAAGAAAGCTATGGTAGCAACTACCTGGAGCGATGACGAAGAAGATGAGTCATCAGACAAAGAAATTGGATACGAAGAGATTGCCAACCTCTGTTTAATGGCAATCGATGATGAAAGTGAGGTAACATCTTCTCCCTCTTCAAAAAATAATATTGTTACTAGTAGTGAAGAATTACTAGAAGTCATAAATGAAATGCATGAAGAATTAAAGAAATTTGATTCTAGAAATTCTGTTCTTAAGAAAGAAGTATCATCTCTTTCTAAGGAAATGATAGTTCTTAGAGAAGAAAAAGAAAAATTATCATCTTTACTGTATAATTCGTCTCAAGATTTTCTTAAAAATGAAAATGAGAATTTGAAAAATAAAATTTCTGAATTAAACAGCACTGTATCTAGACTTATGCTTGGTAAAGAAAAACTTGATGAAGTGCTTTCTTCCCAAAGATTAAGTGGAGGAAAATCTGGTGTAGGATATTCTCCATTGGGAAAACAAAAAACAAAAGAGAGCTTATTCATGAAAGCCTCTTGTGTAGATGGAGCTTCTACTTCGAAAGCTCCTAACCTTGTTAAAAGCACTCCCTTAATAAATCCGAGGAACTCTAGAAACTTAAATGATCATACTAAATTGAAGCATCCTAAAAATACTCATGCTTATTTGTATGCTCATTCTAGAAATGCTCATACACATCCTAGAAATAATCATCATGCTCATTCTAGGAACAATGTGTATAATCAAAGAATGCATTCTGCTCATCCTAGGAATCACCATCATGGCTATTCTAGAAATAACTTGCATACATATGCTAGCATGTATCCTAGAATGCATCATCGTTCATTTTCTGGAAATGACATGCATTTTCATACCCCTTACCGTAGAATCATGTATCCTAGGAACTATCATCCTAAGGATTATAGGAATGCACATGTAAAATTTCCTAGAAATTTCTATGACTATAATGCTAGGTATGTGCATCATCAACATGTTCATAGAGCACCATATATTGTTAAGAAAGTATGGGTCCCAAAAGGAACCGTATTTTCAAGGACTAACCCCAAAGGACCCAAGAAATTTTGGGTACCTAAAAATGCTATCGTATATCCTTGTGTGATGTAGATTTGCCTTCATACCAAGGAGAAAGGTAACTGTTGGTACCTTGATAGCGGTTGCTCGAAGCATATGACCGGTGATAAAAGCGTATTCAAGGAGCTAACTCTAAGAGATGGTGGACTTGTGACCATTGGAGACAATACTAAAATAAAGATCATCGGGCATGGAAAAGTCGGTAATGATTTCTCAACTTTAGATAATGTATTGCTAGTACAAGGCTTAAAGCCAAATTTACTTAGCATTAGTCAATTATGTGACAAAGGATATAAAGTCACATTTGAAACCTCTCATTGTCTAGTTATAGACATCAAGAGCAACAAGATCAAATTCATTGGCCATAGACATGAAAATGTCTATATAGTTGATTTGAAATCCTTACATTCCAATAATGAAAAATGCTTTCCTGCTTTTAGTGAAAATCAATGGCTGTGGCATAGAAGGCTTGGTCATGTAAACATGAACTTGCTAAAAATTGTTTCAAGAAAAGATTTAGTTATTGGTCTTCCTAAAATCAATTTTGAGAAAAACAAAATTTGCAATGCTTGTCAAATGGGAAAACAATCAAGGATATCTTTCAAAGCAAAAAATGTTGTCTCAACTACTAGACCTTTGGAACTTTTGCATATGGACTTATTTGGTCCAATTAGTACCATTAGTCTAGGTGGCCATCAATATGCTCTTGTTATTGTTGATGACTATTCAAGATATACCTTTGTTATTTTTATTGCTTATAAGGATGAAGCTTTCAAAGGATTTGAAAAGTTTTGCAAAAAGGTACAAAATGAAAAAGGAATTTGTATTTCAAGCATAAGAAGTGATCATGGCAAAGAATTTGAAAATCAAAGCTTTTCAAAATTTTGTGATGAAAATGGAATTAATCACAACTTTTCAGCTCCTAGAACTCCTCAACAAAATGGAGTTGTTGAGAGGAAAAATAGAGTTCTAGAAGAATTTTCAAGAACAATGCTTTGTGAAAATAATTTACCAAAATATTTTTGGGTTGAAGCCGTGAATACTTCTTGCTATATTTTAAATAGAATTTTGATAAGGCCCCTGCTTGATAAAACTCCTTATGAACTATGGAAAGGGAGAAAGCCAAATATTTCCTATTTTCGTGCCTTTGGTAGTAAGTGCTTCATCTTAAATAACAATAAAACTAACTTGGGTAAATTTGATTCCAAGACCGATGAAGGGATATTTTTAGGATATTCTACTACTAGTAAGGCTTATAGAGTTTTCAATAAGAGAACTCTAGTAGTAGAAGAATCTGTGCATGTAACCATTGATGAATCTAACCCAATGAGTAGTGGAGAAGTTTCCTTTAAAGATGATGCAGATTTTATTCCAAGAATGGAAACTTCTACTCCCATTGTTGACCCAAAAGTGAGTTCTTCTCAAACAAATGAAGGGATGGCAACTCCAAATTTGGACCAACCATCCTCAAGTCAACAAGAGGAAAATCTACCCAAGGATTGGAGGTATGTAAATCATCATCCAATTGATCAAGTAATTGGTGATCCTTCACAAGGGGTAAGAACTCGCTCTTCCATTAGAAATATTTGTAATTTTGTAGCTTATTTGTCTCAAGTAGAACCTAAGACATTTATAGAAGCTAAAAAAGATAATGATTGGATAATTGCAATGCAGGAAGAGATAAATCAATTTGAGAGAAACAATGTTTGGAAACTAGTTCCAAGACCTAAAGATCATTCAATTATTGGAACTAAATGGGTATATAGAAATAAAATGGATGAAAATGGTATAGTAACTAGAAATAAGGCTAGGCTAGTTGCTAAGGGATATAACCAAGAGGAAGGAATAGATTTTGATGAAACCTATGCTCCCGTAGCTAGATTAGAAGCTATTCGAATGTTATTAGCCTTTGCATGCTTTAATAAATTCAAGCTATTTCAAATGGATGTGAAAAGTGCCTTTTTAAATGGCTTTATAGAAGAAGAGGTTTATGTTGAACAACCTCTTGGTTTTGAAAACCCTAGTCTTCCAAATCATGTCTACAAGCTTTCTAAGGCTTTATATGGGCTGAAGCAAGCTCCAAGGGCATGGTACGAAAGACTAAGCAAATTTTTGATTGATAATGATTTTGTAAGAGGAAAAATAGATACAACTCTCTTCACAAAAACTCACAAAAATGACACTTTGATAGTTCAAATATATGTTGATGATATTATATTTGGTGCTACTAATGAATCTATGTGTCAAGAGTTTGCAAAGTGCATGCAAGGTGAATTTGAAATGAGCATGATGGGAGAACTTACCTACTTCCTTGGACTGCAAATCAAGCAACTAAAAGGAGGTATCTTCATCAATCAACAAAAGTACATCAAAGATCTACTAAAGAGGTTCGGGATGGAAAGCTCAAAGCCAATTGGAACGCCTATGAGCACAACCACCAAACTTGATCTTGATGAAGGAGGTAAAACTGTAGATTCTAAATATTATAGAAGCATGATAGGTGCTTTACTGTACTTGACTGCAAGTAGACCTGATATAATGTTCAGTGTGTGCATGTGTGCTAGATTTCAATCTAATCCTAAGGAATCACATGTAGTTGCAGTAAAAAGAATCCTTAGATATCTACAAGGGACCCAGACCATAGGATTATGGTATTCTAGAGAATCATCTTTTGAGCTAGTAGGATATTCGGATGCTGATTTTGCTGGATGTAGGTTAGATAGAAAAAGCACAAGTGGAACATGCCAATTCTTAGGTGCTATGTTAACTTCTTGGTTCTCCAAGAAACAGAATTCAGTTGCACTATCAACCGCTGAGGCGGAATATGTAGCAGCTGGCAGTTGTTGTGCCCAAGTACTATGGATGAAACAACAACTAGAAGACTATGGCATGAGTCTCAAAAATATTCCTATATTTTGTGATAATACTAGTGCCATCAACCTAACCAAAAATCCTATTCAGCACTCTAGAACCAAGCATATAGAGATTAGACATCATTTCTTAAGAGACCATGCTCAAAAAGGTGATATAAGATTAGAATTTATACCTTCAGAAGATCAAATAGCTGATATTCTTACAAAACCCTTAAGTGAAGCTAGTTTTTGCAAAATAAGAAAGTTGATGGGATTGCTTGATTTTGATAAATTGAATGTTTGATTGCATCTCACATTTCATCATTTGCATGTTTGACATTGAGTGATAGAGTATTAATCCATGTTTAATTATTCCCTTCACTCAAAAATGTCATAGATAAACAAAATCGTGCTAAAAATTCAGGACTGGAAATTTTACTCAGGATCCAGTCGACTGGTAAATGTTCTCCAGTCGACTGGTAAGTCTCTGCCTGTTTTTCCAGTCGACTGGTAATTTTGACCCAGTCGACTGGTAACTCTCTGCCAAAAACTCCAGACGACTGGTAAGTCTTCTCCAGTCGTCTATAAGATCAAATCCTGCTTGGAGCCAAATTTTTTTCATTTTTATGAACCTCCAGTCGACTGGTAACGATAGCCCAGTAGACTGGTATCTCACTGTCAGTTGATCCAGTCGACTGGTACGTTTACCCAGTCGACTGGTAAGAGAACTGTTCATCTTTTTAAAGGGGCCCAGTCGACTGGTAAGTTTACCCAGTCGACTGGTATCGCGATTCTATAAAAGAGACTGTTCATTTTCGCCATTTTTACGCCATTTTCAAAGAGCCCAAGCTTTCTCTCTCTAGAAAAATTCATCTTTTTGATCTGAAAACCATCCAAATCCCTTCTAAACACACCGATCTACTCATTCCTAAAGAGATTTTTAACTTTCTACGGTTAAAATCTCTCATTTTTACTAAATTTCCTTTTTTCAAAAACTTCAAATTTCTCGAAAATGAGTGACAAAATCCGTATAAAACTCACAACAAGTGGACCTAATGCGCCCAAAAAGCCTAGGTCTTCAAAACCTTCGGCTTCGGAATCAAAAGGGAAGGGAGTAGCAGGGTCATCCAGCAAGGAGCCCAGAACAGAGTTGGAGCAGGCTCTGTTTTTCAGCCCAGCTGCTCATAAGAGGTACAACTCTATAATCCGTCACAAGAAAATCATGACGGGTAGAGTCGTTGATTTCGACTCCATTCGTCATGGTAATTTCGATATTCTACCAGCCTTTGAGGCAATAAATCTGACCCCACTGGTCAGTATTCATGAAAAATATTACCCGCGACTGATTCACCAGTTCTATGCTAACTTGGTGAAACCCAGTCCTCTGGCTCTGAGATTCAGAACCAGAGTTAGCGGTGTGGAGTTTGAGGTCAACACTGACCTCTTGATGAGCATTCTGAGAATCCCTATAAGGGGGGTTCAATGGAGTTTGGATGGATGGCCAGACAACTTTGAAGTTGAGAAGGCCTGTCGGATAGTCAGGGGCGACCCTAACTATGTGTACAGACCCACTACATTTCACACATGTAGTGACTTGCCCCTCGACTCAAAAATGTTTCAATTGATTGTCAGTTGGACCATCCACCCGAGACTCGGGAGTCGAGGGTATCTATCTAAAATAGATACGGTATTGATTTGGTGCCTAAAATCTGGGCACCACTTCAATATATATCCTCTGCTGCTCGCCAACATGATAAACGGTGAAGCAAACGACTCCGGGTGTCTTCCTTATGGGATGCTCATTACACTCATCCTCCAGCACTTCCGGGTACCTTTGCCTGCCTCCGAGGCTCAGGATATCGGATTGACGGATATCATCAACATCTCATCTCTAAAGAAGATGGGATGTACTGTTCGTGAAGGGTTTCTCTATCCTAAGGCTGGAAAACGCCTAAGGATTCGAGAGGATGCGAGTGACAGTGATGAGGATGCTGATACGGCTGCTGAGATGGAGACAGATACCCGAGCACCTCCCATTGGTGACTCGAGTACTGGTCAGACTGGATATGGTGACATCCTACGAGCTATCGCGAGTCTTCAGATGACGATGGAGTCCGGTTTTCAGTCCATGCAGTCCGATTATCAGAGGCTGAGCTCCTCCATAGACCACCTACGGGATGACTTCGAGTTACATCGAGAGCACACCGAGGGTTCCCTAGCTGAGATTAGGGAACTTCTTCGTGACAGCTCGGACTCTCCCGCACCATGAGTCTCGTTCATTTATCAGTTCTTAGCACTTTTCCAGTATTTGTCACATAGCACGGACATCTCATGTTTGTTTTTCTTAGTTATGGCCCTATGAGACCCTACTTGTATTGACTTTTTCTTTATGATGATGTAATACTATTAGCCATATTTCTTGCATTTATTTAAGCTATTTGTGATATGTTAGAACTGTTTTAAATATCTGTTTGTCTCTGCCCCCTTTGGTTGCTGTTGTCAAAACGGGGGAGAAAAATGAGAAAAACGAGAAAATCTAAGTAAAAACGCAACCAATGCATAGTTTTAGGGGGAGCATTGCTCCATATCCTTGTAAAAATGTTTATTGATTGGTTGAGTTTAATTCTGGATTGGTTGAAAGAAATATAAACTGTGTTTGTTTGTTTACAGGGTGGTTTTACTCGAAAAACAGAGGAGACTCTGTCCAAATTTTTGTAAAATCTTAACACTTAGTTTTTAAAACTGTTTTTACATTATTAGTTTTGTCATCATCAAAAAGGGGGAGATTGTTGACCCTCGCCCGTATTTTAATGATGGCAAAACACAACTGTTATTTAACTAACATGTTTAAACTAAGTTGTATTAAGGATCAAACACATTCAACCAAGGAACAAAGTGCAAAAACTCGAACCAAATCAAGTATCAAGTGAAGACTGAAGATCTAGTATAGGTCTTAAGGTTTAGAACCAATGTAAGTCTCACTCATACATTGTATTAGCTTGTTTAATGGCTCAAACACAAATGGTTTTTCTAAAACCATTAATTTTAAAATGTTTTTAATGAAAAACAGAAGAAAAACTGGGTTGGAAGACAACCCAGTCGACTGGGTACATATACCAGTCGACTGGTATATGGGTCAGAAGGTACCCAGTCGACTGGATGAATTAACCCAGTCGACTGGTACTTTGACCAGTAATTTCCCAGTCGACTGGATGAATCAACCCAGTCGACTGGCACAATGGACAGAAAGTCCCCAGTCGACTGGATGATATATACCAGTCGACTGGATACCCAGAAGGTCTGAAAACGTATATTTTTCAAGTGAACCCAGTCGACTGGTATCTCGACCCAGTCGACTGGTAGTTCAAAAATATGACCGTTGGACTCCAAATCTGATCGTTTTAAAGTAAATCTTTTTCAAATTAAAGTCCAAAACGGCCATATTAATTGATTGCTATATAAACCCTCTCAGCAAAGCATTCAATAACAAGCAGCACATATTCAAAAAGAGTTGATCTCATATAATCAAGTTTTTATACTCTTGAAACACAAAAAGCTTTGTAATAATCTTATTGAGCCATTTCTTCAAGCTTTACTTTGAAAGAGAGACATTTCTGTTGTAATAAGCTTTCATTTGTTGTCTCTCTACCTTTTACTTTACACCATCTTTGTAAAGGGATTACTTCCGAGAGGAAGGGGAAACTTCCGAAAGGAAGGGGATTTTTCGGTTTAAGCAATTCCTGTAAATTGCTTGTGTACGGTTTGTGCAACACCCGGCTAAGTTGTGCGACTAAGTTTTCTTAGTGGATTACTTCAAGGAGTTCCTTGAAGAGAGTGGACGTAGGGTCGGAACGAATCCGATATTGCCGAACCACTATAACTGTGTTTGCATCCTCTTTCCTTAAACTCTTTATTTACAGCTTTCTACTTGTATCAATTATTTGTTGCTTATCAGTTTTTATAAACTTGTATAAATTCCGCAAAAGTTTTTAAAAACCCAATTCACCCCCCCTCTTGGGTTGAAACCTCGAGCTACAGAGTCAACTGACATGACGCTGATATGGCGTCCAAGTGGTGATGACCTAGGTGGATGCTTAGGTGGCGCTAATGTCACATGCTGATCGGGCGTTTACTACCCTTTAGGGAGTTAACACATGACGCTAGTTATTGAAGATGTTATGAAAATCTGAGGGTCTAATGTAAATAAGACATGTGATAGAGACATATTTGAAGAGATAAATATTAATTTGCATGTCCAATAAAATGTAGACATGTGGCGGTTGCATATTCTTAAAAGATAATAGTAATTTGAGTATCCAATCAAAAGTAGACGTGACAGATTTTGGAGATAAGTAAAATTTGAATGTGCAATTAAAATGAGACACGTGGCAAGTACAAATTTTTTGAGGTAATGTGAAATTTGATTGTCTAATGATACTTGGACATGTGACAAAGGCTTGGTATTTTAAAGAAATTTGGTGAGTTGTGCGGTTGTCCGTGAGTTTTTTGCCATCGTTTGACTGACCATTTTCCGGTGGTCGGAGTGTTAGTTGGCCATGAAACTTCATCGGTGTGCTCGGCGGAGGATTCCAAGCCACCTAGTGGTGGTGGCGGCGGTAGCTTTTAATGGCCGAATTTTCATAGATCGTTAGTCAAAGTTTATTTTTCAGTGAAGATCTGGGGTATCTCGATACGGATTTTTGACCTCCAGTTGTCATAAATTTTTGCACACTTGTATATCGAAGTCCAATGAAGTTGATTGTGTGACTCGATTTGAACTTTGATGGTCGAATTTTGACAAATTTAACAGTCAAAAGTTTGTTTTCTCGGTAAACTTTAACAGTTTCGATCGATGACTTTTTGACCTCCGATCGTTGTGAAACTATAAAGACATGTAGATCTAAGGATGAAGAATATATTTTTGAGGTTGATTTGATTTTGATGGTCGGATTTTAACAGATTTGACAATCAAATTTTTTTTTCCTAGCGAATTTTAACTGTTCCAATGGAGGACTTTTCCATGTCCGATCGTCATGAAACTTTGAAAACAAGTAGATTTAAGGATGGAGAATTTATTTTTGTGGGCTGATGTGAATTTTGATGGTAGGATTTTTGCAAATCCGATGGTTAAAATTTTGTCTTCTTGACGAACTTTAATGGCTTCGACGGAGGACTTTCGGATTTTCGATCATCGTTAAACTCAGTAGGTGGTAGATGTGGAAGCGGAGAACGTAGTGGTGTACTCCGATTGGATCGTAGAACGTTGAATTTTTACATAACTGACTGTAAAGATCTTGTGTTCAGCGATATTTTGGTGGTGTACATGAACTTTTATTAGAACTGATGAGATTTTTGGAGCAACAGATGGCTCATCTATTAACAACATCTTCAAAAAATAAAATTTTATTGTTTCCCACAGATGGTGCCATCTGTTGATGCCAAAAATCTGCCTCTCGGATCCCTGTGCTCATGAGAGATATGTAAACTAGAAAGTCTCGGGGTTATGCCCCGAGGAACTGTCCGATGCTTAAGTTAGTATAGGGCTTAAGGAAATAAATTGGAGAATATATGGTGTAAGTTGTGAATGTATACCTTTGATTGTGAGATGGCCCTTATTTAGTGTTGTTGATAGGTGCTTAAATATTCATATTTAAGCCCATTTATTTACATTTGTTAAGTCCATAGTTATGTTAATTTAGTCAATTTTACTTAATTTTTGTGTTTCACATGTTTTTATAGGGTCTTGGAGAAAAAGAAGCATTTTTGGCACCCAAAGGGAGAAATCTGGAAATCTTGGAGCAGCTGCTAGCTAAAGTGCGATCAAGCGCACTTTTGGGTGCGATCAAGGGCATAAGCGCTCGTGCGCACACAAGAAAGATCGAGCGCAACCTTGCGATCGAGCGCACATGTACGGGCATGAACAGTAAAACGACAGAACCAGTTTCGAAAATAGAGGAGGTTTTGCGTTTTAGGAAGTTTAGGGTTTCTAGAGTTTTCTAGGGTTATTCAAACCCTATAAATACACATGTAAACACACACAAAAGGGATCCCTTCTTTTATCTTTTGCTTAGCTCGGAGTTGTAAGCTTTGGAGAGGATTGACAACTCGTCTCCACAGTATTGTTCGGGTTTTATATTTTATGCTTAATTTATGTTATGATGCTTATCTTAGACAACATGTGTAACTAACTCTTTATAGGGCTCGATTGAAGCCCTAGTTATGCTTTCCCATATATACATTAATTGATTATCTTTACAATAGCCTTGATTATGATGCTTAACTTGATTAATGCCTGTATTTATTTAAATTCCTCATATGTGTATATCTGATCAATATGTGCATGTGGTATGGATTAGTTAGTTAGACCAATTTGGATGACTGAGCCCTGGGTATGACAATAGTAACAAAAGAAATCCACACCAGATTCTTGGGTTAATCAACATGGGAAACCAAGAGTAGATACCATGCCCTAGGTCTCATGTGGTTGTCGATTTTCATAAATCTTATGCTTTCTTAAGGAACAACTCAGTAGGTACCATGCTGAATCCCTTAAGAAAGAAAAGAGTTAGAGTAGATACCATGCCTAACTCGGTGCTTAGGGAAATCAATAGCTTAAGGAGTAGATACCATGCCCTTAGGTTAGCAACCATTAGGTATTCACGATAAGGCTAGTGCATTGACATATTACTCATTGGGAAAGTATAATTAGAGGTGGATATCAAAGCCTTATGTCCTTATTATTATTAAAATCACACTCAACTGTTATTTCTATCTTTTATTTGAGAAACTGATTCTAAAACCAAAATTCACCAATCCCCCTGGAGATGATCTCGCACTTGCACACTATGTTACAATTGATCTTGTGCACTTGCAAGTAAAACTGTACAGTTATTTACTTATTTATTTAGGTAGATAAACGCACAGCAAGTTTTTGGTGCCGTTGCCGGGGTTTGCTCTAAATTTCTTTTTAGAATTACTTTCGTTTAGTTTAATCATCATTATTTTATTTTACTTTAATTTTTCTAAAAATTTTAAGTTTATGTTTATCACCTTTATTTTTATTTTCATCAAACCCTAATTGATTTCTTTTCTGTTTCAGGGCATCGGCAGAACTTTCTGTGACACTTGTGATCGAGCGTACCCTCTTGTGCGATCGAGCGCAATTAGGGCAGAGAGTTACCCGAGCAGCAGTGTTGAACTACTGCACTAAAGTTATTTTACCCGATTCATGCATGGACTTCGATCCCAACATCTAACATTCATTCCCCTCGATCCCGAGCTTGAGCGGACCATCCAACAAAGGCTTAGAAACAACTTCGATGAGAACAAAGAAGAATTCGAGAACGAAGCACCAATGGCAGAACAGCTCGAAAACCAGCAACCACCTACATGAGTACCGATGAAGCAATCCTTCATCCCACAGAACCTTGATTAGCCATCATGTATTGCATATCAACCTGAGGCGGAAGGCAAGTATTACATATCTCCTCAAATATTGAGTGCTTTGACTCACTTTAGGGGTACACCTAATGAGGATCCACACTTGCACCTTCGAGAATTCTTCGATCTTTGCAAGTTCCAGCACATCCGAGGCCTAGACCAAGAAGGAATAAGGTTAATTCTGTTCCTTTTTTCCTTAAAAGATAATGCTAAACTGTGGTACAATTCTTTGCCTGCAGTTTCTATCCACACTTGGGAGGAGTTGGCTAGCAAATTCTTAAGGAGGTTTTTCCCAGCCCAAAAATGAGGCAAATGAGGAAGGAGATTCAGTCCTTCCCACAAAAGGATGGGAACCTCTTCTTTGAAACGTGGGGACACTTCAACGAGCTGCTACTCAAATGCCTACATCACAACCTACCTCAAGATGAACTTGTACAAGCTTTTTATGAAGATTTAAGTGATACAAACAAAAATATTGTTGATTCAGGTTGTGGAGGAGTGCTAATGGAGAAAAGCAGCGAAGAAGCTATAGAACTCTTCGAAACCCTAAGCGAACACATTCAGCAGTTCTCCTCTCAAGGTAGACATGTAACCAAGAGTAAGGGTATGTATGAGGTAAATTTAAATGGAGGATCTTCTCCTCAAATAACTGCTGTGGAGAGGAAACTAGACCTGTTGGTTAAAGCCATGGCCGCTCAGAATACCTCATCTAACCTACCAGCTATACCACTCCAGGTATGTGCGATATGTTCCCAATTCGATCATAATACTGATACTTGTCGTTTGTATTCATCTGCAGATCCGAAACAAGCAAATTATGTGGGACCTAACAACTATCCACCAAAGAACAACCCATATGCAAACACTTAGAACCCTGGATGGCGAAACCACCCAAATTTCTCTTGGAACAATAATCGAAATACCCTTAACCAGCAACGGCAACAAAGAAACTCCCAGCCCATTGCTCATATTGCTCTCGAACCAAAGAAAAATGACCTCGAAAGTCTTGTGAAACAATTGGCTAATCAGCAGCAACAATTAATGACCTCACAAGATCAATTCATGGCGGTTGAAAGGCAATTTTGGACTGAACTAAGACAAACCACAGCAAAACATGAATAAGGCATCCAACGGCTAAAGGTACAAATGGGACAACTGGCTAAAGAGCTAAGTGGTAGAAAGCAAGGTGAGCTTCCAACTCAAACACTACCCAAACCTGGGGGGCATCAACAACCGAAAACTATCACAACCTTGAGGAATGGCAATATGATAGGGTCTGATGAGTCTGAAAGAGCATACATAGAGAAGCCATCGGCATCAAAGGTAAGTGAGACAAAGAATGTGAATACACCATCCTTCTCGCAAAGGTTAGTAAAATAAAAGAAAGACAATAAACTTACTGATATTTTTGAAACCTTGTGGAAAGTTGAAATTAACATTCCTTTATTAGATGCAATTCACCAAATACCTGCTTATGCTAAGTTTTTAAAAGATTGTTGCACTCATAGAGAAAGTTTCAAGAACATGAGACTGTAACCTTAATTGAAGAAGTAAGTGTTGTGCTATTAAGAAAACTCCCACCAAAATTGAAAGATCCGGGTAGTTTTACTATTCCCTGTAGAATAGGTGATCAGCTGTTTGAGAGAGCATTACTAGATTTATGAGCGGGTGTAAACTTGCTACCATACACAGTATTCAAAACCCAAGGTTTGGGGGAGCTGCAACCGACTTCTATTACCTTGCAGTTGGCAGATAAGAGTATCAAAAGACCTAGGGGTATTTTTGATGACGTCCTAGTTAAGGTGGGAGGGTTCATTTTACCTGCTAATTTCATTATGCTAGATATGGAGGAATGCCTTATGCCATTACCCCTGCCCATAATATTAGGGAGACCCTTCAAGAGAACTGCTGATACTAAGATTTGTGTGAAAAAGGGCATAGTGAGTATGAAGATCAAGGGTGAGAAAATAGAATTTAAAATATTTGATGCATTAAAACTGCCTCAAGATGATTTGGAATGCTTTAATGTATGTATGATACAAAATTTTGTCGAGCAAGCTTTTCAGGTCTAGTACATTGATCCATTGGAAACTACTATTACCCATAGCTTCACGGAGGTGGAGATTGAGCAAGAACCTGAAGATGTTACTGATGATATCATCACAGCTGTGTACCTCCTTGAGACCTCTCCAAAACACTCAAGTAAGTATACTCCTCCATTTGAATCTCTCATACCTACTAATACTACTCTTCTTCCATCCATTATCCAGGCACCAACATTAGAATTAAAGCAGCTGTCCGAGCATTTAACGTATGCCTATTTGGGAGACGAGAAGACTTTACCTGTGATCGTAGCTGCTAATTTGAGTTGTAGAGAAGAAGAGAAGCTATTAAGAGTTCTTAGAGAGCATAAATCTGCCATTTGATAGACCATTGCTGATATAAAGGGGATAAGTCCAGCCAAGTGCATGCATAGCATCTACTTTGAAGATGAAGCAAGGCCCACTCGAGATGCTAAAAGAAGAATTAACCCACACATGAAAGAGGTAGTAAAGGCCGAGGTATTGAAGCTACTAGATGTTGGCATTATCTACCCCATATCAGACAGTAAATGGGTGAGTTCGGTCAAAGTTGTTCCTAAAAAGAGTGGGATTACCATTGTAAAAAATGAAAATTATGAGCTCATACCTATAAGAAAAACAACGGGTTGGAGGGTATATATTGATTACCGAAAATTGAACAAAGTAACCAGAAAATATCATTTCCCCTGCCATTAATTGATCATATGTTAGAGAGATTAGCCGGTCACAGCTATTACTGCTTTTTGGATGGGTACAGTGGGTACAACCAAATTGCCATAGCACCCGAGGATCAAGAAAAGACTACCTTTACATGCCCTTTCGGTACATTTGCTTATCGGAGGATGTCATTCGGATTATGCAACGCACCAGCCACTTTTCAAAGATGTATAAGGAGCATATTTTCGATATGGTGGAGAAATACATTTAGGTATTCATGGATGACTTCAGTGTTTTTGGTTCCAATTTTGATGAATGCTTAAGTCATTTGGAGAGTGTCCTAAAAAGATGTGAAGAAAGTAACTTAATGTTGAATTGGAAGAAATGTCACTTCATGGTTCAACAAGGCATTGTGTTGGGTCACTCCATCTCCAACAAAGGTATTAAGGTAGACAAGGCTAAAATAGACACTATTTCAAAGCTACCTCCCCCTCTCACAGTCAAGGGTGTTAGAAGCTTTCTCGGGCATGTCGGTTTTTATAGAAGATTCATCAAAGATTTCTCCAAGATCTCAAGACCTCTTTGTGCGTTGTTAGCTAAAGATACCAAGTTTGAATGGAATGATAACTGTATGCAATCTTTCAACACATTGAAGGATGTTCTCACCTCTGCCCTGATAATGATGGCACCGGATTGGAATCTCCCATTCTAATTAATGTGCGGTGCCAGTGACTTCACCTTGGGAGTTGTCTTAGGTCAAAAAGTCAATAAGGTACCTCATGCTATTTACTATGCTTCTAGAACTTTAAATGATGCTCAGCTTAACTATTCTACTAGTGAAAAAGAATTGTTTGCTGTTATTTTTTCTTTAGAGAAGTTTAGATCATATCTTATTGTTTCTAAGGTTATTATATTCACTGACCATGCTGCTTTGAAATATCTATTTTCTAAGAAAAATGCAAAGCCTAGGTTAATCAGATGGGTACTTCTATTACAAGAATTTGATTTGGAGATCAAGGACAAGAAAGGCAGTGAGAATGTGGTTGCAGATCATTTGTCAAGGCTACCCTATGAGAATAAAGAAAATGAGCTACCTTTGAATGAGCACTTCTTTGATGAACAACTGTTCGCACTAAAGGTAAAACTTTCATGGTATGCTGATATTGTAAATTATCTAACTGCTAATGTTTTTTCCCCAGGCATGACCACACAAGGAAAGAAACAGCTGATATCTCTGTTTAGACACTACCATTAGGATGACCTTTACTTTTTCAAATTCTGCCTTGATCAAATCATCAGACGATGTGTCTCAGAAGAGGAGCACTTGAGCCTATTACAACACTGCCATCAGTTTGCTTGTGGAGGACATTTTGGGGCAAAACGAACAGCTCTTAAGGTATTACAATCTGATTTTATTGGCCTAATCTATTTAAAGATGCGTTCTCTTTTTGTAGCTCATGTGATAGATGCCAGCGGACAGGTAACATCTCTTCCTAAAATCAGATATCCTTACAAAATATCCACATAGTAGAACTTTTTGATGTATGGAGCATTGATTTCATGGGTCTCTTCCCTAATTCCTTTGGTTATTTATATATTCTTGTGGGTGCGGATTATGTGTCCAAATGGGTCGAGGCTGTCCCCTCAAAAACTAACGATCATAAAGTAGTTGTAAAGTTTCTACAAGCTAACATCTTTACGCGGTTTGGTACTCCAAGAGTAATCATTAGTGATGGGGGCAGCCACTTTCATCATCGTTCTTTTGCCAAACTACTCCGAAAATATGGGGTCACTCACAAAGTTGGCACCCCCTATCATCCTCAAACCACTGGCCAAGTGGAGATAAGCAACCGAGAAATCATAGGAATTTTAGAGAGGACAGTGAAGCCTAATCGAAAGGATTGGTCTCTGCGCCTAAATGATGCTCTATGGGCATATTGGACAGCTTATAAGACTCCAATTGGCATGTTTTCCTACCGCCTAGTCTTTGAGAAAGCATGCCATCTCCCGATAGAATTAAAGCATCAGGTATATTGGGCCATAAAGCAGTTCAATTTTGACATGAAACAAGCGAGTGAGAAGAGGAAGCTGCATTTAAATGAGCTAAAGGAACTACAGTATGATGCCTATGAAAATACCAAACTCTATAAAGAACGGACAAAAGCCTGTCATGACAAATAACTAGTTAGGAAGGAGTTTCATGTGGGATAAAATGTATTGCTATACGACTCAAGATTAAGACTGTTCCCAGGCAAGCTCAAGTCCAGATGGTATGGTCCTTATGTGGTCACTAAGGTCTTCTCTCATGATGCCTTAGAGGTCCATGGTCCCAACGAAAATCAGCCCTATACAATAAATGGACACAAAGCCAAGCCATACCTCAATATTAACTTACTTCTGAGAGATGAAGACTTAGCACTTGAATCTATACAGTATACAGCTGAGATACAAGCACTGGAGCCACAAGAGGTTGACTCTAAGTGTTTCCTTCCAAACAAGTAGCACTGTAGCACGAGAGTGCTTGAGCAATTCATATTCGATTACCCATATAGCTCAAGCACCTCTATTGAGGTTAGTGGTACTGAGGCCACTAATGCACGGTAAGGTTGTATTGTTCTTGTTTTATCATTCCAGCCTTGGTAAAGTTATTATTTTGTCCATGCATTCTGCTTTGCGATCGAGCGCATCATTCAGTGTGCTCAAGCGCAAGAGTGCAATCGAGCGCACTCTAAGTGTGATCGAGCACACTCGTGGCAGACAGTCTTGTGATAGATTTAAACATTTCACTCACACTCTCTTCACATTTCACTCACACCTTCTCACTCGTACTCTCCCGTTTACAAACCACCACTCTCACACTCTTGACTCCGGCACTCCACCACACCACCATCACCAACCATCACCACCATACCACCATCACCACTAACCACCATCACCACCATACTGTCACTGCCACATCCTCCTCCCCATTACACATTTCCTCCATACACAAAGTAACCCATTTTGTTCACACACGGATTTTAATATTTTATTTACACTTTCATTATATATATATATATATATATATATATATATATATGTGTTATCTTGTGTATGATTGGGTGTTATTATGTTTACAAGAGGTTAAGAACACACTCGGATCCCCAAGACCATAGCTTGGTCTTCTGTCGCCCATCAGTTGTTTGAGAAAAAGTTTGACCGTGTGCGATCGAGCGCAAAGTCCAGTGTGCGATCGAGCGCACATATTCGTGATCGATCTCAATTTTGACAGAACCTAGAATCCACATGTCAAAACACTCTGCTTCCACCTCCCATGCCTTGAGCAGCCGTGCCCAATCATCCTGACCAAGCTTCGAGCAAAGAGAGCTCCTATTCGAAACCACTTTCGCCATCCATGAAGTCTTCAAGCACATGGATGCCACTCAATGGGCGGTCAAAGAATTTAAACACCGGGGGTTAAAGAGGCTTTTTAAACCAGTCTGCTCGATGGTTTACACCCAGCTGGTAATCCAGTTCTATGAGTGACTATCTTTTGACTACAGTAGACCAGAAGTATTGACTTCCTCAGTCCAGGGCATATCTATCGAGGTGACTAGTGCCGACATCGTTGCTGCTCTTCATTGCTGTGATGAGTCTCCTTTTGAGGACACCGATATCGAGGAGCAGCCGAACTCTTTTAACCTGTCCATGATTATTGAGGACATGTGTGCTGGCCAGTACGCTGATAAACAAACAACGCAGCAAGTTGGTCAAAGTTGCCTCTACGACTTTGGCTCGTGGATACCATCCTCTAGTGCAATGCATGTCCATTGGGGCACAAGGCACAGAGGAGAGACCAATTTCTACAGACATTGTATGCCTTCCACAGAAGCCACTGGTACTCTCTCCCAGCTGTTATGTGGAGCCAGCTGCATAAATTTTGGGATCATGTCTATGGCCATCAGACCACCACGACCAATGCATGGGGGCTCTCATTCCCATTCTTACTCTTATACATCTTCAAGAAGAAAGAGATTAAGGGGACCACCAGCGACGGACTAGTACGAGAGCATCCCTTCTTTGGGAAGGCTCAATGGACACATAGCCTCTCGCACATGCCTCAAAGACTCCCAGCCCCTGTACCTATAGCTGAGAGGGTTGAGGAGGATCATATGGAGACAGAGACCCCTGTAGTTAGCCCATTGTGAGAGGAGGACCATCCGAACATGGGACCCATAGAGTCCCAGCACTTTCTCGCTGAGTTGTCCTCCTTCCAAGGCGAGATCTCTGCAGCTACATCACTCGTGCACCAGTGCATAGATAGTTTGGAAGCGCGGTTTGCACGACACGAGGTGATGCTACAGGCCATCCTTAACCGCCTACCTCCAGCACCCGGTACCTCTTTGACTGCATCACCCGACGATCAGCAGTGAGAGGATACCCCGTCTGGCTGTAGACGTTAAACTTAGCGCTCATGGGAGGCACCCCAAAGCATATCTTTTTTAATATTTTATTTTCTTGTTAGTATTTACTTTTCTATATCTATTTATTATACTTGTTTTCCAGTTTATGTTTGTTTTTTTTTTTCAAGGACATAGTCAGTGCATCCAGTTCAAGTTTGGGGGCGTGTTACGAGCTATGCCAGCCATTGAGTTCTACATCTCCCAAGTCAGATCCTTCCATGCTTCTCACACATTGGGGACAATGTGCAATTTAAGTTTGGAGGTATGGGGACACACTCACACATACACTTTGTCCCATTTTTTTGTTTTTTTTTATAGATAAATGCATGTTCATTCTGTTCCAAAAATTTTGGGTGATCTAAACAAACAATATGATTTGACTTCATTAGTGAGCTTAACACCTTGAACATATAGGCCAATAATTAAGTTTTGAACCTAGATCACTTACTTTTAGGCATTTAAAGATTCACAAGTTTGACCTAAACTAACACGAGCATATTAGCACATAGTTGTGTGGGGTATGACATTTAATTTTGATTTGTATGTTTCTTTTGCTTGACTGTGAACCAGATGACCTGTTAGATTAACGATTTGGCATAAGAAAATAGAAAAAAAAATTGTTATTACTCAATAAAAAGAAAAATGCTCATAATGATCATTAAACAAACTTTCCACTGAGTAACTGGCCCTCTTGCCTCAGTAAGCAGTGAGTGTCACGCCAAAAGGTGGAAAATTTTGCTCATAATGATCATTAAAAAGAACTTTCCATTGAGTAACTAGCCCTATTGCCTCAGTAAGCAGTGAGTGTCACGTCAAAAGGTGGAAATTCTGTTTGGTAGCATTAAGACCAGTTAGTTCGTAGCCTTTTTGACTCGAGTTAATAAGTCCTTAGGGGTGTCTTTACACCTAATGCCCTAAAACTATCTGGTTTGGGAGTCATTGGCTAAATGCTTGCTACATGAGTCAAATAGAAAGTTTAAGGGAACTAAACTTGGCAAAAGTCTCACAAATAAAAGAAAAGAAGAAAAACTATGCCATCTTTGTTGATTCTAATAGGAAATTTGGTGAATCTTGAGACATCGAAACACTACACATTAGAATTATTTGGAAACCTAATCTTTTATGTACTAGTTCAACACTAAAGTCAAACTTGTCATATCTTAAACAGCCTCATAAAAGTGATTTGCGTTCAAAACTCTTATTCATTGCAAAAATGTGTTTATATTTGTTAAGCTTGCTCATGAATGCACATCATAGTTTTGTGTGAGACCTAAACTTTTGTGGAAACTATGAATATCGGATTTATCTGTGTGTCGTTATTTTTCATTTTAGTTTTTAGTTTTGTATTGCTAAGGGATTAGCAATATATAAGTTTGGGGGTGTGATAGGTGCTTAAATATTCATATTTAAGCCCTTTTTTTACATTTGTTAAGTCCATAGTTATGTTAATTTAGTCTATTTTACTTCATTTCTGTGTTTCACATGTTTTTATAAGGTCTTGGAGAAAAAGAAGCATTTTTGGCATCTAAAGGAAGAAATTTGGAAATCCTGGAGCAGCTACTGGCTAAAGTGAGATCGAGCGCACTATTGGGTGCGATCGAGCGTATAAGCGCTCATGCGCACACAAGAAGGATCGAGCGCAGCTTTGCGATCGAGCGCACAACGAATGCGATCGAGCGCACATGTATGGGCGTGAACAGTAAAACGACAAAATCAGTTTTGGAAATAAAGGAGGTTTTGCGTTTTAGGAAGTTTAGGGTTTCCAGAGTCTTCTAGGGTTATTCAAACCCTATAAATACACCTATTAACACACACAAAAGGGGTCCCTTCTTTTATCTTTTGCTTAGCTCGGAGTTTTAGGCTTTGGAGAGGATTGACAACCCGTCTCCACAGTATTCTTTGGGTTTTATGTTTAATTTATGTTATGATGCTTATCTTAGATAGCATGTGTAACTAACTCTTTATAGGGCTCAATTGAAGCCCTAGTTATGCTTTCCCATATATATATTCATTGATTATCTTTGCAATAGCCTTGATTAATGCCTGTATTTATTTAAATTCCTCATATGTGTATGTCTGATCAATATGTGCATGTGGCATGGATTAGTTAGTTAGACCAATTTGGATGACCGAGTCCTGGGTCTCACAATAGTAACAAAATAAGTCCACACCGGATTCTTGGGTTAATCAACATGGGAAACCGGGAGTAGATACCATGCCCTAGGTCTCATGTGGTTGTCGATTTTCATAAATCTTATGTTTTCTTAAGGAACAACTCAGTAGATACCATGCTGAATCCCTTAAGAAAGAAAAGAGTTAGAGTAGATACCATGCCTAACTCGGTGCTTAAGGAAATCAATAGCTTAAGGAGTAGATACCATGCCCTTAGGTTGGCAACCATTAGGTATTCACGATAAGGCTAATGCATTGACATATTACTCGTTGGAAAAGTATAATTAGAGGTGGATATCAAAGCCATATGTCCTTATTATTATCAAAATCACATTCAATTGTTATTTCTATCTTTTATTTGAGAAACTGATTCTAAAACCGAAATTCACCGATCCCTGTGGAGATGATTTCGCACTTGCACACTATGCTACTATTGATCTTGTGCATTTGCAAGTAAAACTATACGGTTATTTACTTATTTATTTAGGTAGATAAACGCACAACAGTTGTGAAGTAGAGTCCAAGTAGGAGAGTCATTTTAGTGTTTTGATAGGAATAACATTACTCTTAGATAATATTGGAGTTATCCACAGAGTGAATTTGAATCGCAGTTTATCCATAAATTGGAGTGTTGTAGTAGTATTGAACATTGACGTGAGATTACCATAACACTCTTCAGTGTAAAATTACCGTAATACTCCTTGCCAAGTGTAGAGATTTGATTGGTTGATCTGTCTAGATTGCATAATTACTTTTTTACCCTTGAAAGTTGCCACATGTCATAATATTATTGGAGAAAGAATTTTTCCCCTACATCGAGTTTAAAGATACATTAGTATATTTTTAATATAAAAAAGTACAATTATAATTTACACCAAATATACAAAAAGATTATTTTGTAATTTTTCTTTTTAAATCCGTAGCCAAAGCCTTTTCAACCTCCATTTTCAGAACATAGCAAACGGTCAAACAATCACTTTCCACTATAATATCTCAAAATTCCGCCTCATATTTCAAAACTAGTCTCTCCATCACCTATATTAAATCCACTAATAAAATCATCACATTTAAATTTAACTAAATTATCACATTCGGTGATAACAAGTGATAATTAATTTACATTAAATTTTAATAATAAATTATTATATTTAATGATAATAAGTGATGTGTTAGTATGTTACTTATGTGACAATTTATTATCAAATTTAACTCAAATTATTCATAAATATGATTATTTTGATGGTGTCTTTGAATATAGACAAGACCATGAAATTCTTCCATCCTTAATATATGTAAATGTTTAAGGTTTTTAGAATTGGAAATTAAAAAAGAAAAAGAACGAAAGTAAGAAAAGAGAAGAAATAGATGATGAGTCGCTTAGTCTGACCATATTTAGAAATTAAGAAATAAGATTATAAATGCACTAAATTGGAAAAAAAAAAGATATTTAAATGTCTTACTTTAATTTTTAAAAAAAAGTCAATGTACGAGAAGGATTTCACTTTTTTCCTCCAAGCACTTATCCGAAGGTAAAAAAATAAATAAATGTAAGGACATATTTGGAAATAGCTATCAGGTAGAACACGATATTTTAGAGAAAAAAGCGGGAGATTTACGGCGTACCTATTTGGTATTTTACCCTTCTTGATGCCCAAGAAATGAGAAACCGCAAAACGGTTTCTCTCTTCTCTGCTCACCAAGAAACAGAAATCAAAAGCACAGTCTACAGGTACCACTTCTCAATCGTTCTCTGCGTTATGTATATTAATTAATATGTGTATATAGTGATTGTGTACTTTGATATTTTTTTTTTGACTAATGTGTACTTTGCTCTTTTCTCTGGGTGTAAATATGTATTTGAAGTACCATGATTTTGTTGATTTGTTCTCTTTCAAGTGTGATTATATATATAGTCTCTTGTTCTGTGTTTTTCTCCTTTTTCTTGTAAAATATTACAAATTCTATTGTATTATGAACGTATATTATTTTTATGTTTATAAAATTTCGTTGATTTATTGGGTTTTGAGCTCAACTAGTAAATGGATCGAGCAATATATGGGTTGGTCTAGGGTTTGAATATCCTTGATGCTTTTACATTTGTATTGTACAAGAAAGGTGTGCATGCATGTTTGTGGTTTGTGGGTGTGTACAAGGGCTTACTTGGGGACGCTGCAGTTCATAGACTATGCTAATTAGTGGTGTTTTATGCAGCAAAGCCTCTAAAGCCGGAAGTGTATAATTTTAGGGTCCGACTTACCGTAGCAAGGTGGTAATTTAATACATTAGGTGGTAAATTGGTTTCATTTCATGGTAATTGGTATCTTTACTTGGTAAAGACATTTTCACTGCAGTTGTGGTAACTGGGTTACATTTCATGGCAATGCAATAATAATCCATGGTAATTGATATCACTTTGTGGCAAAAGTTACCGTCTCTTACAAGGGGCCATAAATTTTTGAATAATTTTAAGCAAAGGGAGTGATGCATTTGGTACACTGTACACATACGTATTGAATGCTCGTAGGCAGGTCTGTGTCATGTCCTTTTTTTTTCAATAAAAAAGATGCATATATATATATATATATGTTTTTAACTTCTGAAATGTTAACTTATAGATGAGAGGTGGACTAGGCAGGGTTGGAGATTTGAGTTGAAAATATGTGAACTTGTAGGAGAAATTGAAACTTCTTTTGTTGGATAATGGTTATGTAGAGAATAGGTTTGCGTTCAAGTATCTGATTATTATTAGAATGCATTTTATTGGGTGAAACCGCGAAAGTGACATGGATTGTATGTTCTTATTACATGGGATGAGAGTTTATTTTTTGTTTCCTTAATTAGTTCAAGAACCATATTTGGTTGTTCTGTTTTTATCTATAGTGCAGATACTTTTTCACTGCAGGTCTACTGCTAACCCTCATTCACTTTGTTTTTTTGGAGGAAGGGGTGTTTAGGGCTCTCGATGGTGAACTTTTATGAAAATGGTTTGTAATGTTCCAAAGATTTTACTTATGCGTTAATAAAAGATGATAATTTCATGCCTTTTACATGTTCTGACTCTATAAAGTACTTATTTAGTTAGTATCTTTTACTTATGTCCATGCTGACTGCATCTCATTGAAGAAATGAATTACAGTCTAGAGAATGATGTTTTGCAAAGCCATTCGTCGATAAGGCAGGTTACTTATTTGATGGAGAATCACTGTTATGGTCTTCCCTTGTCTTCTTTAAATATTTATGAATTTTCTCTCTTCTGCTCTTATAGATTGAAACTAATGTTTTTCAATGAAAGTACCACTTCACATTTCGTGAATGTATAATGCTTATGTAACTAGAGAATGATGTTTTGTACTTTCTCATTCCTACAGTTTTACTCATGACCATAACTCAGCTTTTATTGTACGGAGAGGAGTGATTGGAACTTGGAAGACTTTTTGGCTACATCTTTGGATTGTCTTCTCTCTCTCTTAGTTATTGTAGCTTTCCGTAGTACATGTTATGAATCATAGGCTTGTTTCAGTTATAAACATTCTTTTAATTTCTCTTTGTGACTTCCATTCCTCCCTTCTTCTGTATCACAGTTTACTAATCTGTACTGCTGCAACGGATACTGTAGATAACATTTGGAAGTATTTTTTATTTTGAAGGTTGTTATATAGTTATACATCATCTTTTGATTTGGTATTAATTTCTCATTCTCATTAGGTGGAAAAATATGAGTATCGCAAAGGTGTCAGAGGTTGGAGTCGTTGGACTTGTTGGAGGGCTTGGTCTGTATGCTGTTTCTAATAGTTTTTACAATGTTGAGGCCATGGAGCTGTCGTGTTCAACAGCATATATGGCATCAAAGACAAGGTAGAAGTTTGGCATGCATAGATGCATTCTTTCATATGCCCAACACCCCTCCCTCTTTAAGAGAAAAAAAGAAAAGCAAAGAAAGAAATAAAAGATCGGCCGCTATTGAAAAATTCTTTATTGGTGATACGTTTTTTCCTTCCAAAATTATGACCATTGATGTAGCAGCAGGAATGCTGGCTACTCTGCCTAAAATTTGAGGCTTTCAGCTGTCTGTTTTTCCTTTAAAGAATTTAAAATGAACAAGAACTGGAGAACTTGCTTAATATTGTAGAATTATTTTCCTTTGTGCATGTGTTGTCCAAATTCATTCTATTCCCTGTTATTTCACAAAAATAACATGCAAGTCTACCCTGAAGGAACACACTTCATGATTCCATGGTTTGAGAGGCCTACCACATATGATGTTCGTGCATGAACCAATCTTATTGAGGATACTTCTGGGACTCATGACCTCCAGATGGTATATTTCTTTCATATAACATTCATTATGTTCTGGGCCAAAGAAAAAAATGAAGGATAAATAGAAGAACGTTGCAAAAAATAAAATTAGTATTGCAACTTTTTACTCAACTGGATGGCTTTGAGGTAATAGAATATAGTATATTGTTAAGATTTTTCCACTGCATGTTTAAATAAGAATTTCATTCTGAGTTATTAATTGCTACTTTCAGAGGATATTTGGTTTGTCATATCAAGTAAAATTGGGATTTCTTAAGTTATTCCTTTCATACTTTGTCGATTAGTGATCAATTGGAATTATTCAGTTTGGTTGCCTAGAAGACTTTGTGGCAAGCCTGTTTGTTTGCACCATGTGGTTATTTTGGAAAGAGAAGAATAAAAGAATTTATAAATTAAAGGATTTTAAGGATTTCTTATTCTTGTTTGTCTATTTACTTATTCATGAGTCCTAAAGTTGAAGATTTCCATGGAACTTCTGGTTCTTTATGTCCTTAGAAAATTTTCTTGCTTCTTATTTTGTTTTTATTTTTAACATATTACACTATATGTCCTGTAACACGGATTTCTTTTAATTCAATGAGAGTAGACTAATTTACTTTTTTTTTATTTCAATTACGTAATGTCTCATTTTTCATGTATCTGGAAAATATAGTTGTGTGCAAGCTTGCTCGTAATTTGAGAGCAAAAGTTTAAGGCCTAAGGGGAATATTTGGGACTATATTTAGGAAGCATTATGAGTTGATCTGGTTGAAACTTTGCTTATATTTTGGGGCAGGCATTCTTTTTTGTGCACATTATTAACTTTCTTTTTTTCTTAATTTGAAAAGGAGCAACAAAAAAAGAAGGAAGCTGTTTGAATGAGAAACCATTTTCAGTTTTCATTTTTTTTTTCATTTGTTGGGTTGTAGTGATTGATGCGATTTGATTAAAATATCAGGTACCAAGGTCAGATTTCATTTTTATTTCACCCATTGTTAGTTGTAGTGATTGAGGTGTTTGATGAAAATATTATATGCTAAGATTGAACTTTTCATATCGCCATGCCTTGAATGATTTTTGGCTTTTCTTTTAGTGAACTTTCCTGTTTTCACTCTGTGTTTATGTTTATGTTTATTTAATATTTACTTAGGACTAAATAATTTTATTAATCCATAAAAAAAAGAGGAAATCTAGTTTTTTTTTTTTTTTGAGGTGTTAGGATGTAGACTTTTCTTGCAGTCTATTCATGTCCATACTAGTGTTTTTTTTTTTTTTTTTTTTTTTTTCTGGCTAGGCGGTAGAGCTTCTTTTCATCATTCTGTAACTAATTTATGCAGCATATAATTTGTTAATAGGTCAAGATAGGTATTCGAGTCCTTACACATTCTATGGCAGATCAGTTGCCTAAGATGTACCAAACTCTTGGCAAGAGCTATGTACGATGAGAAAGTCCTTCCATCAATAATTCATGAAACTTTGAAAGCTGTGGTTACTCAATATAATGCTAGTCAGCTCATTACTCAGAGAGAGGTAGGTGTCATGCCTTCTGTTTCTTTTTTTCGTTTTTGTTAGATATTAAGTTAAGATAAAAAAAATATAATCTTTGGAGTTACTATCTTTATGACTTTTTAGGAGCAATTATTCAGATATTCAATCCTATGCAAATTCGATGGCCAATTAGTTCATGTAGAGGTTGAACCTAACATGAATTGTTTCAAATGTTATATTCATTCTGATCCTTTCAGTAACTTAAAAAAAATTAAGTATTGGAAAATTGGTTTTTCATTGCAGGCTGTTAGTAAGGAAATCAAGAGAGTATTGACAGAAAGGGCAGCTAAATTCAACATCGCTTTAGATGATGTCTCTATCACAGGCCTAACTTTTGGAAAGGAGTTTACAGCTGCAATCGAAGCCTAGGCAAATTGATGGACAAGAAGCTGAGAGGGCCAAATATCTTGTGGAGAAAGCTGAGCAAGATAAGAAAAGTGCTGTTATCAGAGCTCAGTTGAAAGGAAGAAAATTGCTCTTATGGCAAATAACTTTCTTTTACTAGCTTTTACCCACCATCTCTCTATCACTCACTATTTTAGACTTTGATACCAGGGTGAATCCAAGAGTGCTGAGCTGATCGGTGAAGCTATTGCCAAAAATCAGTCGTTTATCACGCTGAGAAAAATTGAAGCTGCAAGAGAGATAGCATAGATTATATCTAAGTCACGCAACAAAGTTTACTTGAATGCAAATGACCTTCTGCTGAACATTTGAGATGAATTTGGACATGCCAGCCAGTGGAAAATGAATACCGATTTGGTTAATGCTTCTGTTCAATTGTTCACTTTAACCATCTAGGCCAGAGTTATGATCAAACAAAGTGGTTATTTCCTGCTGTAATAAACTTTTACTTGATCTAGCTTGAGCGTAGAGGAGATAACTGAGCCGTGTGAATTCCCAAAGAATAGTTTTTGTGATTGCTTTGGTAAAGTCTAGTAAGTACATAACTTTGCCCTAAGAATCTCAAAGAACTATATGACTCTCAGTTGTTTGTGTTGGCAGAATTTTCATTTGCCACTTAAAAAATTGGATTTTTTTTTCTTTAAACCATGCACTGTGGAAGTTATGTTCTTACCATTTAGCCACAATGGATATTGTCTCTTGCTATA
The DNA here is from genome assembly GCA_023935145.1 of Bretschneidera sinensis. NCBI lineage: Eukaryota > Viridiplantae > Streptophyta > Magnoliopsida > Brassicales > Akaniaceae > Bretschneidera > Bretschneidera sinensis. The sequence goes on along the minus strand of CM043700.1, from coordinate 16,680,121 downwards.
TTTAGATACAAATCCCTTGATGAAGATAGTCTGATATATGTTGCTACATGAATTTTAGGTACCGATTGGCTTTGCTGCCAAAGTGGTTAAAAAAACATGTTAGTGTTTGGTAAAACATCAATTAAAACTATAACTAATTAAAAGTAAGGCATTATGTTTCACTAAATATATTTCTTGTTAAAACAAATCATATAGTTTAAAAAAATTTATTGTAAAACAACATATTCGATGAGAAAAGTAAAATATCATAATGTATTGGTTATACAATCGAATATATTGTTTTATAAATATATATATATATAATAATAAAACATGATGCCTTCACTTTTAAATAAGTTATTAAAGTACGCATCAATTTTACTTTTTTCCAAAAATTATTATTTTTTGTCTAAGCTTTTTTTTCTTTTTTTTTTAAAAAAACAAAAACCGTTTTAAACACTTTACCAAATACTACATGTGAGACAGATATAACATTTCCCTTGTGGGGTCAAAAAAAAAACAAATTAAAGTGGTTTTGGAAAAAAAAAATTAAAGCTTTAAAATATAAAAAAAAAAAAATTAAGGGCTTTGGGGTAAGTTCACCCTTATAGAGTTGAGATTTTTAGTCTATACTCGTTTTGGATCCGTTATTCGTCCATTAAAATACACATATAAGTATAAAAAATAAGATCCATTAAAAAACGAGTATTTTTAACCTGTACTCGTTGATCCACTACTCGTAAGACCTAACCTGTATCCGGTTCGGGTCACTATTTTCTCACATAAATAAAAGATTACTTGACAATACCCGTTTTTGACATATTATCCACCCGCTAAAACAAAGATATGAGAATGACAAATAAAACTCGTTTAAAAACAAATATTTTTAACTTATACCCATTAACTCGTTACCCGTAAACCCTGATTTGATCCACCCGTTTTTCACCTCTACTCTCCGAAACCCTACTTGGATCCGTCCCTGACTACAGTCAAAACTTTTTTTTCTTCTTATATATCCTTGTTCACATGCAAATATCACCTACATAAATGTACTAGTTTGTGGAAATGCCTTTTTTTTTTTTGTTTAAGTTATATCTTGTTTACTTTACAAATAATTTGCAGATATAGTTTTATGGTACTCATAAGAACATCATATATATATATGACAATTCAACTATTAAAATTTGAAAATAATTCAAGTCAATAATAATTACAATATTGAGCATGTGTGTCTACGCATTCATTGTAATTTAACACGTAATTTGCTTGTATGAAAAGTAAATTGTAATTACTTGCATGGAAAGTAAATTCTCATCTATAATTATCTTTAGGCATGCTGTTTCAGCATGTGGGGGAGAGTGTTTAAGACTTGTCTCATGGATGGTGGGGTACATACCAAAAAACCAGCTGGTGTGATAACATCATGGTGGGTCAAAAGTTGTGGAAAAATATGCTGCTGATGAAACAGATATTATAAAAGCATTATTTCTTACCCTTCACGTTTAGCATAAAGATTAGATTAGACTATGGTGTAAATTAAGAAAGCCTTTAATTTTTTTTTTGTGTTTTAATTATGATTTGTATACCATTTAGGTATCCTTGATGGACCATATAAATGATTAATTGGCTTCCAATTAATTTAGACGTCATTCAAAGATGTTGATGACAAGTTTCCTTTTATTTGAAAAGAATTTCTAAACTTGAAGCTATACGGCCATAATTGAAAATGTCATTGCAAGATGTTGAAACAAAGGTTGTTGAGTTGGGTATGTAGAAACTGAGTTTAACAGAAAAATAAGATACAAGAAGAATTATATTGAATTCACTGTCATATTATTGATGAGATTAAAAATTTAAATAGAAGCAATTGAAACAAACTTAGCAAAAAATAAGCAACAACTAACCCATGACTAACAACTCCTAAACTCATGGGTTCTCCCCTAAAAAATTGGTAAAACACTACTAACTTCCTATAGAATAGGACTCCAACAATTATTCTGCTAAAAAACAACGTAACAAAATAAAACTGTAATACCCTATCTTAAACTGAATGTCATTTATACAATCAGTTTAAGGTAGAAATCGAACAAACTCCAAGTAAATCACGCAGCTTCACAAATGCAGCTAATTTGAGAGGCTTGGTTAGAATATTTGCAACCTGATCTTTACTAGGACAATAAACCAATTCAATGACTTCTTCTTTTGTGAGATCACGAAGGAAATGGTATCTCACATCTATGTGCTTGCTCCTACCATGTAAAAATGGATTCTTGGAGAGTTTAATGGTCGAACTATTATCACAATAAATCTGTATAGGTCCCTGATGGAAACAATTCTTTTCAATCAAACAGCTTAACACAAACAAGATGTTGCTACTATAAACTCTGCTTCAGTTGTAGACAAAGTAATCACTTGTTGCTTCTTTGATGACCATGATACAGCCCCTGAACTCATCATAAATATATGACGAGAAGTATTTTTTCTATCATCTAAGTCTCTTGCATAATCACTATCACTGAAGCCAATAAGATTTTATCTTTCTCCTTTTTGATAAAAAACATCAAAATCAAGTGTACCTTTCAAGTAGCGTAGGACTCTCTTTGCAGGAAGGAGATGAAGCTCAGTTGGACATTCCATATACTTGCTAATAAGACTTACAACAAACATAATGCCAGACCTAGTTGATGTTAAGTACATCAAGCTTCCAATAATTTGCTTGTATAAGGTACTGTTAACCTTCTTTCCTTCAGAATCCTTTGTGAGCTTCAGACCTGGTTCTGTTGGAGTTCCAACTGGATTGTAAATCATCATCTGAAACATGTCCAAAATCTCCAAAGCATATTTCTTTTACGTGATGAAAATTCCAGTTGTTGATTGCACTACTTTGGTACCAAGAAAATAGTGCATCATTCCTAGATCGGTCATCTCAAACTCTACCATTATGGACCTTTTGAAATCCTCAAACATTGCTTGATCATTTCCTGTGTAGATCAAATCGTCTACATATAGAAAAACAATCAGAATTTTTTCGTAAATCCAGGTTTAATAAAGAGATTATGCTCATATGGACATTTTTGGAACCTTGCCTTAGCAAAATAAGTATCTATACGGCTATACCAAGCTCTGGGTGCTTGTTTCAGCCTATATAAAGCCTTCTTCAACTTGTATACCTTCTTTTCACTTCCTTATTTCACATAACCAGGGGGCTGATCGATATAAACTTCCTCATGTAGATTGCAATGTAGAAAGGCTGATTTTACGTCTAATTGAAAAATAGGCCATGAATTTTGTACTGCCAAATGTCTTGCAACTGGAGCAAAAACTTCATTCCTGCTTATATCCCTTTGCAACGAGCCGGGCTTTATACTTGTCAACTCTACCGTCTTTGTTATCTTCGTTTTATAAACGCATTTAACACCAATGTATTTTTGCGCTTTGGGAAGTTCTGACAACTCCCATGTGTTGATTTTCTCTATAGATTTGATCTCCTCATCCATGGCTTTTTGCCATTTTGTATCTTTAACAGCTTCTTGGAATGGGATGGGATTACAATATGATAATAATGCATAATAAGCAAGAGTATCATCAGATTGATTACCACTAACCTCATAATCCTCCATCCATGCAGGCCTTTTCTTGATTCGTTGAGATCGAGAGCTTTCGCCTCCTGCTTGGGCTTCGTTGACATCAAGTGGCTGTTGTGGCTACTGGTCTAATTGCAATAGTGGAGTATCAGTAGGGAGAAGTGGTTGCTCATTCATTTATACTTCTTTTTCATCAAAATTCAAAGATATTTGCTACTGCCCTGCATCATTTCTAGTCCAATTCCATGTATTTTCTTCATAAAAAATAATATCTCGGCTAATGACAATCTTCCCTGTGATAGGATTGAACAGTCTGGAGGCTTTCAATTGTTCACTGATTCCAAGAAAGATATATTTTTCTCCTTTGTCATCTATCTTCTTCCTCTTCTCATCTGGAATATGTGCATATGCAATGCACCCAAAAATCCTAAAATGATCTACTGCCGGTCTTCGTCTGCTCCAAGCTTCTTTCGGTGTCATATTTTGAATAGCAAGAGTGGGACTTCTGTTCAATACATGAATGCTCCAAATAACTGCTTCAGGCTAAAAAAATTTTGGAATGCCACTCTTCGTCAAAGACTTCACACCATATTCAAAATAGTGCGGCTTTTTCTCTAGTAAATTCCATTTTGTTGAGGCGTATACGCTGCTGTAAGTTGCCTTTTGATTCTATGGATTTCACAAAATTTTACAAATTCATGTGAGTTGTATTCTTCACCACGATCAGTGCGAAGAATTTTTATTGGGCTTCCAACCTCTTTTTCAATAAGTGCTTTATAGTTTTTAAAGGCTACAAAAGCTTCAAATATTTCTTGCAAAAAATAGACCAATGTTTTTCGACTATAATCATCAATGAAGGTAATTATGTATCTTTTACCTCCATTAGAAGATGGATTTATTGGCTCGCAAAGATCGGAATGCACCAACTCCAATGCTTTCTTTGCTCTCCATGATTTTCCTTTGAGAAAGGAATTATGATGTTGTTTGCTAACATCACAATATTCACATACTTTGAAGGGATGAGTAATATGAGAAAGACCACTCACCATGTTCTTCTGAGAAAGAGTCTTCAATCCATTGAAATTCAAATGGCCATAAAAAAAATGCTAAAGCCACATTGGATAGTTCATCTTGGCCATAAAGCAGGTATGGATGCTCTTGATTCGTAGTGGAAATAACCTGTTTGGTGTCATCTTAACATGAGCAATTAAACCCCTTCTAGGATCATGGATTTCACAAACACCTGCTTTGATTGTAGCCACATATCCCTTTTCTTGCAGCTGTCTCATACTTGACAAGTTACTTTTAAGGCCAAGAATATAAAAGACATTTGAGATAGTCTCAATATTATCTTCTTTGGTCCTGATTTGAACATCACTCTTTCCTATAATATTTACTTTAGAATGATCACCAAAGCACAGAGTAGTACAAAAATCTTCATTTAAATTATAAAAGAATGACTTACTACCACACATATGATTGCTCCAGCCTGTGTCTAAATACTATATGTCAGGTTCAAGCTTGTTCTCATTGACATGGAATACCGTCAAAAAAGTTTCTTGTTCATCTTTCTATGCAAAGTTGGACTACTCTCCTTTGTCAAAATGGAAGTTTACAGTGCATTCGGACTTATAATGGCCAAACTTGTGACAGCGAAAACACTCAATGTTGGACTTGTCAAACTTTGATTCATTGGTGAATGAGTGCTGGTGGTGATCATGTTCTCTGCCTCTTCCTCGAGAATCCGGTGTGTAAGAACCTCTGCCTCTTCCTCTTTCTCGACCACGGCCTTGTCCACGACCTTGACCTCTACTTGATCCTCTCTATATAGAGGTTTCACCATGAGTAGAAGCCTTCAATGCAGTAGAAGCCTTCAAAGCTTGTTCCTCGGTTGGACCAGTTTTCATTCTCCGTTCATGCACAAGTAATGAATTTTTCAATTCATCAATTGAAAGCTCATCAAGATCTTTTGAATCCTCAATAGAACATACCACGTAGGCAAATTTTGGAGCCATTGAACGAAGAATTTTCTCCACTACAGCCACATCTTCAATTTTTTCACCATGAATATGCATCTTGTTAACTATTGCTAGTGTTCTTGTAAAATACTCATCGACAAACTCTCATTGCTTTATGTGAAGAATTTCAAATTTTTTGTGAAGAGTTTGAAGCTGCTGTTCTTTCACTCTTGTTGTGCCTTGATACTTTTTCTTCATGGATTCCCAGATTTGTTTACAAGTATCTTTTTGGAGAATCGTCTCCAAAATGAAACGATCGATTGCTTGAAACAAATAATTCTTTGCCTTGAGATCCTTCAGCTTCTATTATTCCAGTTTCTTCTATGAGCTTCTATCAACACCTCTCCACTAGCTGGTTCAGTTACTCCGATTTCCAAGATAGTCCAATATTCTTTGGATCGCAAAAAGTTCTCCATCAACATGCTCCAATAATCATAGTGACCATCAAAGTGAGGAATTGCTGGTTGCACAAACGTTTTAGAGGCCATTTGTTCACTACTGTTGTTGGCTCTGATACTAGATGTAGAAACTGAGTTTAACTGAAAAATAAGAGACAAGAAGAATTATACTAAATTCATTGCCATATTATTGATGGGATTACAAACTTAAATAGAAGTAATCGAAACAAACTTAGCAAAAAATAAGTAACAATTAAACTCATTGGTTCTCCCTTAAGAATTGGTAAAACACTACTAACTTCCTATAGAATAGGACTCGTAACAAAATAAAACCTTAACAGGGTTTGCCTAGAATTTTTTTTGAACATTTATTTAGATTAACTACTGTGAATTTGAGATTACGGAAAGCTCAAGCTCATTGAAATATTATTCTAAAATTCATCTGTGGCAAATGCATAATGGATCTTAGAGTTGTGTTAAACATGACTAATTATAACGACAATTACTTTAATATCGTTCGGTTTAATAGTAATTTCAATTTATATTTACAAAAATAGTTTTAAAAATGATTTTGGTAAAATAACGATGGAGTTAAAAATTATTTTTATTCAACAGTGATTTATAAAATAAATTTTAAAACTGTTTATAATAAAACAACAATAAAGATATAAACTACCTAATACTTAGCAAAATTTCTAACACAAATATCGTTTTCTAAATTATTTCAACACAACTTTTGTTTATAAAACACAAAAAATCATTTTGTAAATTATCTAAACGGTGCCTACCTACTTTAGGCTACTTTAGCACAGTTTTCACATACTGTACGAAGCTTTTCTTTTGGTGTTTCTTTAGGTTGGAGATGACCAATTCCTCACCGGGTTCCACGTACGTAAAGTGGACCGACCGACCGACCACCTCAAATTTCAAAGTAAACCACAGGTTGGAATCTTTTTCGATCTCTATTTGAGTTATTTCTGATGAATATCTCTTTCTCTTTTTCAATTTTTGAACAAAATTTATTCTCTTTTTCTTTTGACCTTTTCCCCTCGATGATAGAAGATGTCATCCCTGTAGTGAGATAAACTATTTGATTGAAATATTTATTTGAATCCTGCTGTGTATAAGGGATGTTTGGGTTTTGCATTAAATACAATTTAAAACAAAAAATAAAGTTTAATTAAGATAATTTTTTTTTGCTTTTAAATCTAATTTAAAGTAAAACCCAAACGACACCATAATATATGGGTATTTATGCCAAATTTCATTTTTCCCTTATCATTTATTTACGTATTTATGTGTATATATATAATATAATACAGTAAAATAACTAATCAAAATAACATCAAAATGTCAAAATGTCCCAACAAAGTTTGACAAATTTAGTATATTTTTAAGTTTATTGTTTTGAGTGACTTGAAAATTTTCAATAAGTGAATTTTTTATATATAAAAAACATTTGATAAAAAACAATTTTTTTTAATATTGTCACGTATGTGTTAGACATAAATGTTGACTTATGCAGATCATCGAGTAAAACCAATCTCAATTCATCGAGATTAAAAAAAAATTTTGAACACATATTTTGATAAAGAGATTAAACTTCAACCATCTCACAAAAGTTTAAGTGGTATCATTGGCAAAATTAAAAAATTAAATCTCTTTGACATTTGCTTAGATAGGATTGGGGTCCTACATTATCAGATTACATGTCATGTTTAATCCTTAAATCCACATATTCATTCATTTTATTTATATTTGTAATGTATATAGTCCATATGGTGGAGCGGCCATTATCAAAAACAAAAAAGAAGAAGCAAAATTCCTCGTTCTTTTTTTATTGTGTCTCTAACACGTGGGAAGAAAGAAAGATCGCTAGAATCCAATGTCCACGTCATCAGCCCCACCTTCGACCGTCAGCGGAGGAGGAGAGAGAAGAAATTGCTAACGTGGATGAATAGGACAGGCTAGATTAATATGGAAAGCCACGTTGGACCAACAATGCTCTCTTGCCACGTGGCCAGAGACTGACGCCAATGTGCTACGGAGAGCAACTGATGAGTGATGGTGGATGGCGTCATCGCTAATTTTTGTTTTTTTATACTGCTGACGTTATGCTTTGGCACCGTCCGGGAACGGCTTTGTCTCCACTCACGGCTTGTAAGTTTGGGGTATAAATGTGTAAGTGGAAAATTTGGATTTTAAGCAAAGTATTTTTTGTTTTTTTTTATAGAAAATGACGGTCTAAAAATAAAATAAAAGTAAAATAATGTTTTGTTAGTTTTTGATTTTTGTAAAAGTTAATTTAATGTAAAATAAGCTTAACATCTATTTAATGTAAAGTTAATTTGATGCAAGCAATTATTTAAAATGTATCTATATGATAATTAATTAGTGTATTAATAAACAAGCATATCCAATAAATTAATATTGGCTTTTGGTTTAAGTTTTTTTTTAATATCTTTCAATTAATTTAAAAATTAACCTTCAAATTGATAATTACTCGCCTCTATAATTCATCAACTAATGCTCATCTTAATTTCTTCCAAATGAACTCTTACCCAATCTTGATCCCATTAAAATTATATATTTTGTCATTTTGCCAAAACACTTTCTCATACTTGTCAAAGTATTTGTAATTTATCCACTTTTGGGTAGAATTTTGTAATTTGTCCTCTTCATATGAAAATAAACTATTGGCCTTTTTATATACGGCATCCAAAAAAAATAAATAATTATGTAATTTCTACAATACAAGAAAGAGCGAATTTTTTTTTTGCGATTTCATACAAGTCATTATCATTGTGACGTAGGTACTAGGAATCCGTCCACCACGCTGTGACGTAAAACCACGTCACTCACAGTCTCTGTGACGTACAAGAATGCGTAACTACCGTTGACGTTAGAGTCTTCTCCATTCCCATTTATCACAAATCACAATTCACTCCACCCCCTCCTTATATTCTCCCTCTCACACCCCCAAAAAAACACCCCTCTTCTCCTTTCTTTCTCAAATTCAATCTTCAATTCATAAAATTTTAGTTCTCATGCAAGAAGCAATCCCTTGTAGGACCTACTTTCCTCTCACCACATCGTCGTCGGCGGCGGCAAGTGACTCACCAGCACGTGACTCACATGATGGTGCACAAGCTAGCAATACTAACTATATGGATGATCAATTAACTTATGTGGCCAAAATGGTTAAAGAGAATGCAGTGATAGTGTTTGGGAGACGTGGATGCTGCATGTGCCATGTTGTGAAGAGGTTGTTGCTAGGGCTCGGTGTTAACCCTCCGGTTTTCGAGGTCGATGAAGATAAAGAAGACGGTGTTATTCGCGAGTTATCGCGGATATTTAATGGCGATAATCTTCAAGAATTAGGAGGAGAGATTAATATTAATGGTGGGTCGATGATACAGTTTCCGGCTGTTTTTGTCGGAGGAAAGTTGTTTGGAGGGTTGGATAGGATTATAGCTACTCATATTTCAGGTGAATTGGTTCCTATTTTGAAAGACGCTGGCGCTTTGTGGCTATGATCATCACTGTTTTTTGTTTATCTTTATTTTTCTATGTTTTGTTGCATTAATTCCTGAGTGTAGCAAGTTTTATTTATAATTGTGACTTTGAAGCTGGATAAATTACTTTTTAATACTTGTAGATTATTAATTTTCATTTTACTTTTGATTTATCAGTCTGTAGATCATATAATTTGTGTTTTAAATTTCGAAATTTAGAGAATTATTTTCTTTTTCCTTTTCATGTTGCCTTGTTGATGTTGAAAAATTCTACCATTGATTTGGATATTGACTCACATAACGTTTTTCTTTATCATTCAAGGGGTTCTAGTAGCACACTATAACGGGCAAAAAATTCAACTTTATACTGTAAATGAGGATTGAAGGAAGCATTTTTGCAAAAAAAAAAAAAAAAAAAAAAACTCCGAGTGAAAACGATTGCAAATTTTATTAATTTAGTTAAGTTTGGTACGTAACATTAAAAATAAAATTGGATGGAATTCTCAATAACAAGATTGTAGTAGAAAATGCTTTCATTTTCATCTAATTTCATATTACTTAATATAAGATTTATTCTATGATTCTCTTTCAAATTATCCGAATATCAATAAAGGATTTTTGTTTAAACAAAGCGATACGTTACTTTTTTTATTTGGGACAATTAGTTTTTGATTTCTTTTTATTATAAACAAAATCTAACCCAAATATTTTTATAAAAACGATTTATGAAATAATTTATATTTTTAAAAATTTGAATTTTATCTAAAAAAAATTGGTTTTGTTCTTGTTTTATTAAACACAATAATTTATAGTTCTGTTATTGTTTTTTCATGACCAATTTCACAAACCATAATTTGAATTATAAATGTTTCTACTGTTTGACCAAACAAAAAGTTATTTATAACCACAAAAATTTCAACTTTAATTAACATTTGTTCTCATTCTGATTTAGCCTTAAATGACATGATTGGTAATGTCTGGCCTGTTCCTAGCTGACTTTTTGCATAAGGGGTTGTATGGGTTTCACACGCGTTGCCAGAAACCAGGAAGTCATATAGTCCAAATTGCAATTCAACTATTCAAGTACGCTCCTGCTCGACCTTCCAAAAAATTGAACATTTGACAATATTTTATTTAGCTCACAGCACCCCTGTCAAAGTCTAAAAATGGTAGCAATAATTTATGCAAAACAAATTTTGAAATCAATAAACCGGAACATTTCAAGGAGATTGACCAGACTGCATTATAAACATTCCAGTGGGTCAGCTGGGCAATTAATTTGCCTAATTTGTTCATGTTTCAAATAAGTACTTGGGTGAGTTTTGAGCAAAGCATATATAAAGAGGTACATTTACCTATGGGCATCTGGGTTTGAGTTATAAAAGTTCCTTTATAGGGTCCTCCGTAAAGTCAGTAGTTGTTTAGAGATGACATGAATGACGATATGTTTAATATTATCAACTGTATAGTGGGCTGCAAAAGGATAGATATTGATAAGGGGAGAAATAAATAAAAAAATAAAAAATCTTAGATATAAAAGACATGGAAAGAATCACATCACTACAATTTCTATATAACGGGTTTGAGATTCCCCTTTATGGCCTCTAATCGCACCAACAGCATGATGTCATTAAGAGGACTGCAAATTGATGGCCTTGACATCTTCTTAATTTATTGAATATTCAGCTTTGCCATTGTCATGATTGTCAAGTTTTGCTGCTAAACAACAAAGCTCGTGATGGCAGGTCCAGTTCTTCCTCGTGAGTCATGACAAAGGATAGTTTATCCTCTTCTAGTTCTTTTTGTGGTGGGTAAAAGAAAATATATATTATACCAAATTAATTAATTTATTCCCATTAATATTCCGAAACAAACTTTCAAACTTGTGCAATGCCATTTTATTTGGTCCAAATTGATACACGTTGACTTAGAAAATAGCTTATTTACTTACAAAGCTTATGCTGATCTTTTTGATCCATTAGAACCAACCCCCACTTCCCCATGTGATTCACCAAAAGTAGCTTATTTAGCTACTATGCATTTGTCTGCTAGCATTGCCTAATGCAATTTGTAAGATTATCTATATATGTTTTGTTGGAAAAACCTAATCCTTTCGCTTGTAATTCAATATTATCCATTTAAATTTTGTTGATTAGAGGCAAAAGGCCTACCAACAATGGTGCCCTTAAGTCAACTATATATATATATAAACTGTCATTACATAAAACAGTTAAATGATGAGGATGATAATGCACTCAAATCATTGACCATTCATTGTTTGATTACCTATCAGTGTGCTTAAGCCAATACTTGTCACTGTGGTACTGAATGCTGATATTTTACCAAAACCATTTCCAGCGTCTGTATTCATCAGTTTGAAATGTCCAGCTGGGCCAATCCTAGAGGTCAAGCCAGGTGAGCTTCAAATCCAAATAGAAATAACACAAATAAGTTTGATTATCAATGGAATACTCTTGATCAATCGTGTTTTGAAAAGTGTTACTGTCAACTGTAAATGATATGATTAACGATTAATATTGACACGTGCATTGTATATATGCACTCGTTCACATGCATGCAATACAGACATCAATTCTATAAATATTTTTCTTTTATATTTATGAGAGAGAGAATCAAACTCACAATTTTTCAAATGATGGACTTGAATTTGACACTTAGGTTAAGAGACTCCAATCATAAAACATTGTTTTAAGAACAAGAAAAATAAAACAATTCCAAAATGCCTGCAACTTAGGTTGAGCTGAGCCTACCCAATGGGCCAAATCCTTCGTAATTAGGAATTTGATAATCTACTGGATAGTCTCCGGCCCAATAAAGCTAGGTCCAAATCATGAATAAAGCCCAATTCCATCGTCATTTCTTTGATTCTTTTTTGTATATAATTATATAGCTAGCCCTGATTTGGCACCCAAGGAGGAGCTATAAATTTCGCATTGTGGCTGAAAAGCACGAGTTTGTTTGGTGAAATTACTTGCTCTTTCGTTGGTGAATTATTTATTATTCTTTCCATCAGAAGATCGAATTATTACAGGGGGGACTTCTTAACTGGCTTGCCCTTTTGTACAAAGAAGCCAACATGTTTCTCTTCAACCCCTTCACTCGAGCTCAACTGAAAGCTTTAAGTCTCTTGTCCGATTATTCGCATCTTGCCAAAGGGTTGCGAAAGAATTTCATCCACAAAACTATTTTGTTGTCAGATCCATATCGTTGCAGCGACAACTTTTAGTTGTAATGATATTCGGCAACTTCAAAGCTTGCCTTCTCTAAGAATGGAGATAGCTCAAGGACTGATCTTGAAGGCAAATTTTTTTATCAATCCTACCGTGACATCATATGCCACAATCACTTGCTCTATGCTTTAACACAGAATTTTTAGATTAAAGTGTGGGATTTTAATGTTGCTAGTAGACCCGTAATACATATGAAACATTCGCCATCAACAAATTGTGTCGAAGCTAGAAAATCTTATGAGAATCTATTACTTTTTCTAGAATGGGTGTTTAAATAATTATCAAATGAATCAATTCTCATTTCACTTTGGAACTTTACCCAAAGGAAAAAAAAAGTATTTTTCTTTCTATTTTCAGTTTTAATTTTTCAACAAACGCATAAATTTTTTACAAAAAGACTGACTTTGATTTTTTATTTGCTGCCTACAATTATCAAGTTCCAAAAATTCAAATCGAATAGTGAGAGAGAAGTTTTTCACACTGTTGATCGATTAGCAAGACAAGCTCGCAAAGTGAACCTAAGAATTCTATAGCTCCCCACATTGCACATAACCGAATTTCCTTGTTTAATAATATATTGGAGAATTCCTCTCCCATCTTGTTTGCTGTTTTTCTTTATTCATACCTCTGATGTACGCTTTTAGTAATTTACCAATATAATAACTTTACTAATGTTGGTCTCTTTGCCTCCTACCTTTATTTTAGAAGAAAGATTAAGAAGAAAAAACAGGTGAGAGAGGGAGATGAAACATGACGCAGAAAGAGGAGGGAGCAGAGAGTTGTATATTGGATAAAAGGGTAAAAAGTCCATTTACAATAAGTTGTTGTGGCAGCAATAAAATTATAAAATTGGATGTGGGGTTTTTATTATTATTAAAAAATTTATTATCATTTTTATTTTTCTTATTATTATTCAACATGTGACTTGATAAATTTGAATAGTTGATTTTGTTCAACCGTCTAAATCTATCCAATATATTTGATCAACGATTTTGATTTTCAATCACAAATCAATAGTTAAATATAATATAAAAAACTTAGTTGATCTTTGAACCAAATAAAGAAAATACATGCATGCACGCACGCGTACGCGCGTGCACACACACATATATATATATATATATATATATATATAAAATATACATTTCTTAAAAAATTAGACAACACAACAACGAGATGTAGCACTTTCCCATCCCTTATCCCATCTATTACTAGTATTGTGAGTTTTGATCTCTTGTTTGTTATTCAATGACAAATGACTTTACTAATTATACTACTTGGCATACTGACGAAATTTTTTGTCTAACACAGTGTCATGAGAGATACATGACATAAGAGTATATCTTACCCTTGAATGAAAATAAAATATCTTTTTTTTTCTCTTTTTTCTCGTACCATTTAACGGTGAGATAGACTTTGATGTCATATATCTCTTATGACACTGTGCCAGACAAGAATTTCTCTAGGCTGAACCCACATTTTAACCAGTTTAAGTATGTCCTAATCATGTGTCATTTTAATCATACATTAATCTTGTTTGCAAACCAAACCATAATGAATATAAACCCCGGAAGGTCATGTTTGACCTAGCAATAGAAACGATTTATAAATTAGTTTATGGTTTTTTAAAATGTTTGTAATAAAAGTGCAGTAAAGTTTAAAAATCTTAAGTATTTTGAAAATAGCAATAAAACATTTTTTTATGATAAAGTAGAAACCATTTTATAAGAATAATTGGCTTAATTATTATTTATAAAAAATAAATCATTTCATAAATTATACTTAACTGGTTCATTATGTATTGGCAAAAAAAATTCTCAAAAGCTAAAACTATCTTCTAACAAATTATTATTTTTTTTTTAAATTTAATTCAGTGAGTACTATCTCTTTGCTGTTTATTATTGTTCAAAGTATTGAGAAATTTTGATCCCAAGTCACAACAATTAATAAAGTTAGATGATCAAGTTAGAATAAATTAGTTCGATGACTAAATTGAAAAATTAATGAAAGTCATTGACTGACGTTGTATCTAAAGGTAAATGATCGGATCGCGCCATGACATAATGTAACCAACTGGTAATTTGTGCTTTTCTAGGGCAGTAACAAGATTTTATCTACTATAATTTTTACCATAGATTCAAACGTTCGGAAATAAGTTTTATTCTCTTGTTACAACGATTTCATTAAAAATAAGTTTAATTATAATTTTTTTAATGTAAAATTAAGTAACAATTTGTCCCTTGAATTTTCAAAAGGGATAATTTAATTCTTAACTTTATCAAGTTAAAATAATTCAATCAATTGGTTTGATTCTGATCAAATTCCAACCAAATTTCGGTAAAAAAAATTACAGAAAAACTTAATATATTTGTTAACTTACCACTTTAGATGACAAATATATTAAGTTTTTCGATAATTGTAATTACTTGATGTAGTAAGTTAAAATATATTAAGTTTTTTGATAATTTTTTGGTTGGAATCAAACAAATAAGTTGAATTGCTTCAAATTAACAACGTTAAAAGTTAAATTGTTCATTTTAAAAACTCAATAAACAAGCTGCTAACCCTAAGCTTAAGAAAAATCTTGCAATTAAGCCTTAAAAATAAAATTAGTAAAACACAAAAATTATCAAGAATACTTCTTAAAAATTACAAAATCACATCCCAATAAAAAATAATACTCTCTCTATCTCATAATTTTAGTTATTTATTATTTTTTTTATTTTAATTATTTTATATATATTATTTAAAAATATGAAAAATATTTTTAAACTATATTTATGTGTATATAAAAATTAAAAATTTTAATTATTTAATATTAAAAAATTATTTATTTAATTAATTAAATAATGAACGCGATAAAAATTAATATACCAATAAAACCGATGGTCCGGCTCTTGTAAAATCCAACTTAAAATTGCAGATTCATTATAGTACTCTTTCTTCACTTTCTTCTGTTCTTCATAGTAAATCTGCTTAATCTCCACTGCCCCCAATGAAGAGTCAATTCTTTGAATATCCTATGAAAACGGTGTAATAGAAAGATCGAGATTAATCAGGGATATATTAATTATTTTTATATTTTTATATATAATTAATAACATTTATTGGGTTTGGGATCTGTTTTAGTGTTTCCTATTCCAAGTAGGAAACAGAGTATCTCCAAGTCGGTGACAGATCTTATATATACGCACATTAGAACGGAGAATAGGTACTGCTGTGTTTTTATCAATGTCAAAGCCAAGTTCAATTATGGGTACTGCTTGGAAGAGAAATCGCAATAGATGGAGTCCCTCACTTCATTATCCAGATTGGTCTGCGCTTGAAACTGACCTGCTAGAGCTGATTATAGCAAAGCTTTCCTTCATTGATATCCTCCGATTCAAGGCCACATGTTCTTCTTGGCACTCCATTGCAGAATCCTTTCTCTCTTCTTCATCTTACAATCCATTAATCAATCCAACAGTACCCTGGCTCATGATTCCTCGTGACCAACAAGTAGATGATCCAACTACTTGTAGTTGCTTTTTTAATCTCGCAGAAGAAAAGGTTTTCAAAATCAAGAACAAGGGCTGCAGAGACCTTCTTGATGATTCTTGGTGTGTTGGGTCGTCTCATGGGTGGTTGGTCCTTTTGGACAAGGAAGCCGACATGCTTCTCTTTAACCCTTTCACTCGAGCTCAACTCAATCTTCCATCTTTGGACACCTTCCCTTTCTGGTCCAATTTTGATCCGAATTTTGTCAAATTAAAGTCGGGAAAGAGTTTTATCCAAAAAGCTATTTTATTGTCAGATCCATCTCGTTGCAACAACTTTGTAGTTGTAGTGATTTATGGCCCATTCTTCAGTCTTGCCTTCTGTAGGAATGGAGATAGCTCATGGACTGAACTTGAAGGCACAGATCAATATTGCTACTTTGACATCATATGTCACAATCACTTTCTCTATGCCTTAACACATGATTGTTCCATTCAAGTGTGGGATTTTAATATTGGTAGCCCCATAAAAAATATTGAACATTCACCGTCAGTAAAAATTATTGAGGCTAGAGAATCTTATAGAGATGATCGGCAATTTAATAAAAGATGTTACTTGGTGGAATCATTAGGTGATCTGTTGCTTGTTGTGAGGCTTCTTAATCAACAAGGCAAACCCGTTTATGAGACAGAGCTTCTGGGGACACGCTCTTTGGTTCGTCACTATAGGACATTATTGTTTCACGTTTATAAGCTTGATTTTGAAGAAGGCAAATGGATAGAGATGAAAAGTTTGAGTGATCGGGTTCTATTTCTGGGTGGAAACCACTCGATGTCACGCTCAGTTCGGGATTTTCCAGAATGTGAAGACAATTCAATTTACTTCACAGGCGATAATATGATGCAGTTGATGGAGAATTATTTGTATGGGGGCCATGATTTTGGCATATTTAGCTTGCAAGAAGAAAGTGTTAAGTCAATTTTCCAATGTGATTTGGGGAAAATCAAAACACCACCTCTTTGGGTTGTTCCAAATCCTTGGTGAATTATGTTAGTTTTTTGGTGTTTGAGTTTGGAGATGAAATATATTAGCAGTAATTAAATAAATGAAGTAATCATACTGTTGTTTGTTTTTGCTCGTATACCTATTGTGGAAGTGGTGTGTTTCTTTCGAAGTGGATTGAGTTGAAACTATCTTGTGTAATTGTGTTTAGTGTAGCAAGTTCGTATTTTTCTGTCTCTTTAGGCAAATTAAGGAAATATTATTGAGGAAAATGATAGAATCTTATCATGTTCAAAACACCCGAATGCAGTAAGTTGAAACTGGAAAAGGCAACTTAACAGTGCAGAATCATTGTACATTTTTATTGTTTCTTCAATTTCTTCTGCTCTTTGTCGTAAATCTGCTTAGTGGGTTTTCTTCAACCTCCCTGCCCTGACTTGTAATGTAAGTCTTGAAAAACAAAAACCTTATGTTAGCTACCTAAGAGGAATAATGTGCTTCAGTTTTCAAAGTAGGATGGAAAAACTTACATGAAATGTATGCTAAAGAACATTCAACTCATTGGGTGGGAGATTGTTGATACGTAAGTAATAGTACCTTGATTAATGGAATTTGATTATATGATGCATAAATTAACCACAAAGGATTAGGTTCTTGATCATATAATGAGATGTGTGGGCTTGTGTTGACTATTGACGTGATGGGTTATTGTCTATTGAGCTTGTAGAGGTATGATCATACAATTATAAGATTGTACTTGTACTTTGCTGATTTCTCTAACAAATGTCATTTACTTGTCTTAAATCGATGTCTAATTCTGCCGCATATCCACGTTGCTATTTCGAGTTCATAATCTACAAGTGTCCTAATGTAGAAGTATAATTGTAAAATGATGTTAATATGATCAAGGCGCACATCATTATGTTCGACCTTCTCCATGTAAAATAAAAAAACTTAATAATTATGCAAAATAAAAGGTTGACTTTTTAGTATATTAATCGATGAAAAAAGAGATCGAGTTTTAGTTTCTTATATAAAGAATCATGAGATAACCACTATGTCAAGAGGTTCAGGGAATTAAAGAGTATATGTAAGATAAAGTGTGAAGAGGTTATAGAAATAAGTACAGGTACTTGAAAAATTGCAGAATTTCTTGAGTTTTGAAGAAAAGTTTGGATTTAAAAAGCAATTTTTGGAAAGAAAAAAATCTGAAAAAATTAAGATTTTTTTACCATTGAACTCATCCTTAGTGATCTTGTGTTTTCCGAAGTGCTTCTTCGTGCATGCAGCATAAGGAGCTCAATCTTTGTTTTTTGGATGATTGATTAATTAGATGAACGAATCAAAGTAGCCTATTAATTACTTGTGAATCTGCTGCTCAATCTTTGTTTCTTGGATGGTTGATTAATTGGATGGACGAATCAAAATAACCTATTACTTGTGAATCTGCTGCTCATGTCCTAAAGGAATGTCAGGTGGCGGAGTTAGTTTGGTTGGTTTCTGCATGTAGTTCTAAGGTCTACGAGGGGAGCACAGTTGGGGTTCAAACAGTGGGTTGAGTTGTTAGTGTTGCATATGAACTGTGAGATGCTAACACTTCACCACAGACTGTATGATCTGGACAAATCGAAATAACAAGCTATAAATAACTTGCACCTGAAGCTATGGACAAGACTCGTTGCATGAAAAAGGCAATTGATGTGGTTGATTCTTATGTAACAGAGGCGCGGGCTCTTTGTAAAGGACTCACCTATGGCAAAACAAGAGGTTTTCTGGATCTTGAAGTGGAGAGTGATAGCCACAACCTATGTGCTACTGTGCAAAGCTTGGAGGAAGATCTCTCAATCATAGGCTCGGTGGTTTCTGATATCAAGCAGGTGTTACTTGAGTTTAGAACTGTCTATCCATTATGTGCCTAGGAATTGTAATACTGTAGCACATTGTTTGGCTAGGCATGCTTTAGTTGAGGAGGGATTGTGGCAGATGTATTCCTTTGTATCCTCTGTTATTGTATCTGACTTGGTTACATTTCAATAAATCCAGGTGGGTTTTATCTCAAAGAAAAAAAAAAGGAAAATAATAATACACCACAATGAACCCCTTTCAATCCAATCTCTAGGTGTGTATGCTTTTTTGATTAAATTAAAAAAAAAATCTCATTAAGTGGGAGGTTGTGGATAAAAAACTGTTATACGTACCTTGATCGAGTTTGATTATCTCCTTTGACATACTCAATTACATTTTATGCATAAACCCCAAAGGAATTTGGGGTTAATCCTTTGATTTCAACAGTTTATTTGTCGTTCTCTTTCTCATCAACCATTTTAGAGGGGAATTGTGGGTTGTCAGTCAATACAAATCACTTGTTTCCATGTCATACCAAGATTTTCTTCATCAGAAGCAATTTTCTTTTGGTTTTCAACTTAACTTATCCTTCTTTGACGAGATTGATACATCTCGTCCTGGTGTTTCTTGCCAAGAAGAGAAAGAGAGTATAAATATGCCATTGTTGAATCGTGTATTCGATTGAAACGGAAAGGAGCAACTTTTGCTTGAGCATTGAAGGAACCCATGGGAGTATGGATCTCTAGCAGTGTAGTTAAAGACTGAATTAAAGCTTTGAATGGTGCATAATTATTTATTGTCAATGCAAAAGAAAGAAAAAATCTATTTGGACATATGAAACATTCTAATCAAACTCAATTGACAATTAAGATTAAAAACTAAATTGCTAGCTTTCTAGTAATGTTATGAAAGTAATCATTTGTTAATCCTAACATTACAAGTCATTGGGCAGAAGAGATCGTAGAAAACCCATTAAGCAGATTTACGATGAAGAGCTGAAAACAGTGAAGAAAGAGTACAATAATGAATCTGTAATGTTAAGTTGCATTCTAGTCATGGTGTGATTAAAATATATACTGTGATTTGCCCTTCAGAAAAAGAAGAAAGGGAGACACAAATATGGTAACTTCATTCATATGATTACTGACAAAAAATTTCTTCTCAAAAAACATAAAGCAAAGGAAATTACATTATTCACCACGGATTAGGAACAACCCAAAATGGTGCTGGTTCGATTTTCCACGAATCACATTGATAAATTGACTTAATACTTCTATCTTTTAAGATAAATCTGCCAAGACCATGGCCTCCGAACGAATAATCCTCATCCATCTGTTCCAAATTATAGTCGGTGAAGTAAATCGAATTGTTTTCACATGCTGGAAAATCCCGAGTAGAGAGTGACATTGAGTGATTTCCACCTAAAAATAGAACCCTATCAATCAAACTTGCCATTTCTACCCATTTGCCTTCTTCAAAATCTAGCTTATAAACTTGAAACATCAACGTCCTGTATGGACAAATTAATGATTGTGTGTCCTCATCAGTAAGAAGCTCCGACTCAGTAACGGGTTTGCCTTGTTCATTAACAAAATCCCCCATGAACCTCACAACAAGCAACAAATCACCTAATGATTCCACCATGTAACATCTACTAAATTGCAGATCATCTCTACAAGATTCTATAGCTTCAACCATTTTATTGATGGTGAAGGTTCAATGATTTTTTTGGGTCTGCCAGCAATATAATTAGAATCCCACACTTGAATGGAACGATTATGTGTTAAGGCATATAGCAAGTGATTGTGGCATATGATGTCTGAGTAGGAATATTGATTTAAGCCTTCAAATTCAGTCCATGAACCGTCTCCATTCTTGCAGAAGGCAAGCCTTGAAAAGGTACCATAAATCACTACAACTACGAAGTTGTCACCGCAACAAAATGGATCTGACAACAAAATAGCTGTGTATGAATCCCTTCCGCAGCTCTGTTTTGACCAAATTGGGATCTTAATTGGACAAGTAAGAGAAAGTGAACAATGATGGAAGTTTCAGTTGAGCTCGAGTGAAGGGATTAAAGAGAAACATGTTGGCTTCTGTGTCCAAACCGACAAGCCACCCATGAGAGGACCCAACACACCCCAAGAATCATCAACAATATCTCTGCCCCCCATGTTCTTGATTTTGTAAATTTCGTCCTTTAAGAAGCAACAAGCATTGGGATCATCTTTTTGTTGGTCACTAGGAATCATGAGCCAGGGTGGTGTTGGATTCAATGGGATGAAAGATGGAGAGGAGAGAAAGGATTCTGCAATGGAGAACCAAGAAGAACATGTTGCTTTGAATTGGAGGATGTCAATGAAGAAAAGCTTTGAAACAATCAGCTCTAGGAGTTCTGGTTCAAGAGCAGACCAATTTGATTGCTCAGGGCTTGAGATTTTTGTTTTTGGTGTAATGGAGTGAGAGACAAGTTTCGCTCTTTCTCTTAGCTATACCCATAATGGAACTTTGATTGAAATTGATGAAAACATAGTGTATTCTTGTTGATGCCGGGAATCTGCTGTTGAGCTGGAGGTCCAAAGTTTGACGGCCTGCACAAATAATGAGTGGTGAACTAAAGAGTCACCGGAGAAAAAGGGAGTGCCTCCGAAGACTCTCCGACACCTTTGTTAAGACAAGGTTTTGAGAAAATGAGAAGTTAAGATACCCATGTTTCAGTGATGAGCTTGAAAAATGAAGATAAAGATTGAATTCACATACCTTAGGCATTTTATAGCATTTCAGAGGCAAGTTGGCCACGTGCATAGGAAGGCGTGATCTCTAAGATCTTGATCCTCTGGCGAAGGGTTTTGTTGCGTATTCAGGGATGACTCAATCCCTACAATCATGCTTACAATCCTGCATGGGGGAGTCCGTGAGTGACGATGGTTTTGTCAACTACTTGCCCACGTGTCATCCCGTCATTAAAGGGGATTTGTCCATGTGTCATCAAGCTACTAGAGGCTGATTTATTGGCTGTGGCCACGTGTCGTCCGATCACTGGAGGAGAATTGTCCACGGGTCATTAGGCTACTGGAGGGTGATTTATTGGTTGTATCAGAGGCCTCCCACTTCATTAAGTACATTTATGTGCTTCGAGGAAGTATAAATAGCTTTGGCCTTGGGGGCATTGGTCCGAGTATTTGAATAACAGTCAATATGCTTGGCCTTGGATGTGTTGGGCCGAGCATTTGAATAGCAGTCAATATGCTCGGCTTTGGAAACATTTGGACCAAGCATTTTAGCAGTCAATATGCTCGGCCTTGAAGACATTTAGACTAGGCATTTGAGCAGCAGTCAACATACTCGGCCTTGGAGATGTTGGACCGAGCATTTGAACAACAGTCAATATGCTCGGTCTTGGAGACGTTGGACTGAGCATTTAAGTAACAGTTAACATGCTCGACCTTGGAGACGTTAGACCGAGCATTTGAGTAGCAGTCAACATGCTCGGCCTTAGAGACGTTGGACCGAGCATTTGAGCAGCAGTCAACATGCTCGGCCTTGGAGATGTTAGATTGAGCATTTGAGCAACAATTAATATGCTCGGCCTTAGAGAGGTTGGACCAAGCATTTGAGAAGCAGTCAATATGCTCGGCCTTGGAGACGTTGAGCCAAGCATTTGAGCAGGAGTCAATATGCTCAACCTTGGAGACGTTGGATTGAGCATTTGAGCAGCAATCAATATGCTCGACCTTGGAGACGTTGGACTGAGCATTTGAGCAGCAGTCAATATGCCTGGCCTTGGAAACTTCTCGTGGGTGTTTGGTCTGGGCTGTCTGTTTTTGGAGTTCTTAATGGACTTTTGGGTTTATTCTTTTGGAGTTCTTTAGTGGGTTTTTGGGCTTCTTTTTCTACTTTGGGCCTGTAAGGGACCTTTTGAACCATTTCTTTGTTTTGGGCCTTTGGATAATTTCTTTGGCTTTTGATCCCAAAAAAAACCTTTGGGTTGTTTCCAGAATCCTCTGTGAGGGCATTCAATGCAAGAGCATTGGGCCACTTTTGAACATTGAATGTTGGGCTATTTAATGTGTGTAGTCGTTTTGAGTGAAATAGTGGCACATATCATTGATCGTTCGCCTTCTGTCGTCTTAGGGAGTGAAACGGTGCCTTGGTTATGCTAAGCGTCGTTTTTTCACGACTGAAGGAGTCTTGGGGAACGTAACGGCACCTCGGCCACATAAAATGTCGCTTCGTTGTGACTGTGGGAGCCTTGAAGAATGCAATGGTACCTCGGTCATACCAAACATTGCATCCTTACAGTTGTAGTAAAGTTAATTCTCCTCGTTTATGATGCCCGTACTCCTATATAAGAGAAGTTTCTTCTCATTTCTCTTCACTTCACTTCATTTGTAATAAAAAAAAAAATTTTGAGAGCCCATGGAGTCGGTCAAGAGATTGAGAGTGCTCGGAGTCAGTATAAGTTAGAGAGTTCTTGGAGTTTATTTGGAGATTTGGGGATGCTCGGACTCGGGTGGAGATCTCGGAGTGTTTTTGCTATGAGAGATCGAGGCGTGAGCTGAGGATAGAACCACTGCTCGGAGTTATCGCGAATATCAAATCTTGGTTCATATTTTTACCCATTTTACAATGTCTTTGGTAGATAGATTTCGTGAAAGGCCTAGTAGTGGTAGTGAAGATAGTGGGGACCTCTATAGGGATTTGCAGGAGGTCGTGGGCTTGTCCCCCAGTATGAGGTGAGTCCTCGGAGAGTGTTAACGCTTGAGAGGAACCATTAGCAATGATGCCCTACGTGCTTGGAAAAGATGAGAAAGATGAGGAGGATTCCTTTTGCGAGGGCGAGGACAAGGTAGATAAGGTCTTGGCCAAGCTAATGGGAGATATGATGGTGGAGGAGAGGGTCCAGTGGTCATTCGCGACAAACTCTGTACCTAGTCAGTTGGAAGAGGGGGAACTCGAGGTCATCCAGAGGGTGTACCGTATCCCTGAGGAGTATATCTTTAGGCCAGATGGGGTTAGAGAGAGAGCCTGTGATGTCATCTCGAGCCATGCACCCTATGAGATATGTGTTTTTTGACATATGAGGGTCAGGATCAGGTTTCCCCTCCACCTCTTCTTCTGCACAGTGTTAAGGTTTTTTGATATAGCATTGTGCCAGCTAGTGCCAAACTCGGTGTGCCTGATTATAGCCTTTATATACGTCTGCACGGAGGTGAGAAGGCTGATGAATATCAATGTCTTTAAGGCCCACTTCCAGATAAGCAAGCACAGCCAGCACGGGTACGTCGTTATAAGCTCAAGGGTGAAGATGGGGCTGTTGAAGAATAAGCCTTCATCGATCAAAAAGTGGAAGAAGTCTTTCTTTTTCATTGAGAGCAGGAGGAGTTTCGAGGTTCCACTCTCTTGGAGCCTAGACCGTGCGAGCAAATGCAAGAAGCTGCACATCCTGTATCGTGAGTAGGAGACGTTGAAGGCTATGGTGGCGGTGCCCCTGGACGTGGACGTTTTATATGATAACGAGGAATTGGCGAGGTACGACCTCTGCTCTCACTACCTAGTGGGAATAATAAATAGTGGTAATCTTGGTGTTTGTACTTTTTTGCTTTACCTTCTTTTACGTTTTGTCTTGCTTCTTGATGTTTTACCTCATACTTACACTTGTGTTTTTTGTTTGAGTAGAGATAGAGGCTACAGCTAGAGCCAGTGAATGGGCCAAGAAGATAGCCTAGGAGAAAAAGACTGATGCCCAGGTGAGGATGCAACCCATGCCAGCCTAGGATTTGAGAAAGAGGCCACGGGCCTTTTCTTCCGTCCATATCGATGTGGAGCGGCCTTTCGAGCTCTCTCTTGAGTCGAGAGTTACCTCAGCCATGCCTCAGCCTGAGCCGACGTAAGCTCCGTCTTCGTCTCAGGGGCTCCTTCTGAGGCCAAGGTCTTTATGCCCAACTGGAGCATAAAGATCGATGACTCAGTCTTTGTCCACCCTCGGGTAGCTCGAGAGCACCTCATCTTGGGGATTCCGCCCCGCGATATGATCGAGCTTTCAAAGAAGTCGATCGAGAGGCTCTGCTTGGCAGCTGAGGCCCTGGCCTCTCAGGTAAAAGTTATCATTTTTTTTTACTTCCTTTAAAGTTTCTTTTGCTTCCTGTTAGCTAATAACTCTTCGTTTCGTTTCAATCATATTTGTTGCAGGGGATGCAATCGCGCTGGTGCCTGGATATGGCCGAGAAGTTGGACCAGTGCCGGTAAAAATTGGACGAGAGTTGCGAGCTCGTTCAGCAGTTGCAGGGGTCTATGAAGGGCACCAATCGAGCTAGGGTCACGGCCATGTAGGAGAGGGATGCCCTGCCCCAAGAGAGGGATACCGCAGTGGCCTCAGAGCAGCGATTAAGGGAGAAGGCGACGGAGGCCGTTAAGAGAGCCGTGGGGGAAGCCCTGGCTGCCTTCAAGGACTCAGTCTCCTACCAAGAGGCCGTTGAGAAAGAGGCTGGCCAGTAGTTCTTTAAGGGTTTCTCAGAGGCCAAGAAGAAGGTCGAGGTTCTCTTTCCTCAGATTGACTGCTCGGCTTTCTATCTAGGTGTCCTAGGGGATGAAGAGGGAGTCGTGGTTGGCGAAGATGGCGAGGAGGAGGAGGTTGCTTAGCTGGGTGGTAAGGTGGAGGCTGTGTCTGAGGGGGAGGCCACCCCTTAAGGACTTTAGTTTTTTTTTTCGTAGTGTTCTTTTCTTTCTTTTCTTTATAAACCAGAGCTGATAGTACTTTTATGTAATTACATAGTTTAATGAAATTTCGGGCTTTCTTTTTCCTTTATCTCATTGTTCCTTACTTTCAATTACACTTAGGTTTTAATGCTTCGATTTTTAGTAACAACTGAGGTGCTTGTGAGCTACACTTGGGAGGCGTACACTATTGGTGGAATTTGTGGAGTTTTTCCGCTTTCAAAGTGAGGGGGACGGGCTTGCCACTCAACTCCTCCAGCTCGAAAATACCGGCTTGGTATACCCTCTTGATGCGATATGGACCTTCCCAGTTTGGGGCGAGCTTCCCCGATTCTTGAACCCGAGAGTTGTGATGCCTAGCCGCTCTCTGCTGATAGGCGGTTAATTGAATCTGGGCTTTATCTCGAGCTTCATCGATAAGATCGGTATTCATCCATAATGCTTCTTCGTTGTTAGCCTGCTCGAAGTTTTGTACTCGTAATGAGTGCACCCCGACTTCTAAGGGGATGACCGTTTCGAAGCCATAAACCATGAAGAAAAGGGTTTCCCCCGTGGGTGTTCAAGCGGTGGTTTGGTAGGCCTAGTGTGTATTCGAAAGATGGTTGGTCCACTACTTATCTGCTTCGTCTAATCTTATCTTGATGCCTTGCAGAAGTGTCCGATTGATTACCTCGACCTACCCGTTAGCCTGTGGATATCTAACAGAAAAGAATCGATACTCGATATGAATTTCTTCCTGGAATTCTTTGAACCGAAACCTGGCAAACTGTTTGTCATTATCAGTTACCAGTATTCGGGGTATGCCAAACCGACACACTATAGACTTCTATACGAAACTTTGAGCTTGGTGTGTTATGCTAGCAAGTGGTTCTGCCTCTACCCACTTGGTGAAGTAATCTATTGCTATGATGAGATGCTTTCTCTGGCTGGGTGCCACAGTAAAAGGACTGAGGAGATCCATCCCCCACATGGTGAAGGAAAGCGAGATCGTGATCGACATAAGAGGATTCACTGGTCGGTGGGGCACAATAGAGTATTGCTGACAACTTTGGCATTTCTTGACTAATTCTATGGAATTTTTTTGCATTTTAGGCCAGTAGTACCCTTCGCAAAGCACTTTGAAGGCTAAAGCCCGACCTCCTAGATGATTTTCGCACACCCCTTCGTGTACCTCCCGAAGAGCATAATTTGCTTTGATGGGTCAAAGACATCTCAGGTAAGGCATCGTAAGGCTTATTTTGCACAATTGTTCGTCTAAGATCGTGTATCTGGACGTGCGGGAGATGAGTTTCCTAGCTTCACTCTTCTGCTTAGAAAGCTGACTGTCACGCAAATACCAAAGGATCTAGTTCACCCAAGTCTCTTCTTCGGTTACCGGTAGTACAGGGATTTCATCGATGCTTGTGACATCGAGAGTTTTGAGGTATACGGCTTGAGTTGGCTCGGACTGGTGAGAGGAGGCGAGACGAGCTAGAGCATCAGCCTTCGAGTTCTCCACACAAAGAACCTAGGTTATCCGAAATATTCTGAATTCGACGGCGAGCTCATTAGCCTTTTCAAGGTAGCAAGCAATCCTCTCCCTTTAGGCTTCGAACTCTCCATTCATCTGATTTACCACTAGTTGTGAGTCGTTATACGCATCCAAGGCCCTGACTGCCATTGCTCTTGCCAACCTCATTCTGGCGAATAACGCCTCATACTCCGCTTCATTATTGGAGGCTCTGAACCTGAACCTAAGGGCATACTCGATAGTGAATCCATCCAGACTGTAAATGAGGAGCCTAACCCTGCTTCCGACATCGTTAGATAAGCCTTCAACATGGAGGGTCCACTGTGGAAATTGCTCGACCATTTCTAGTTCTGAGGTTTGTTCCGAGCTCCCTTGTAGTGTTGTCTCCACAATAAAGTCTGCGAGGGCCTGAGCTTTGATGGCTTTTCAGGGATGGTACCGGATGTCAAACTCTCCGAGTTCTATGGACCACTTGACCATCCTTCTTAAGACGTCTGACTTGTAAAGCACCTGTCTCAATGGTTGGTCCGTTTAGAGGACGATGGTATGCACCTAGAAATATGGTTGGAGCTTCCGCGCTGTGATGAAAAGGGCATATGTCATTTTTTCTATTGGGATGTACCGTACTTCTGCATCGTGAAAGATTTTGCTGACATAGTACACAGGTTTCTGAACACCCACCTTTTCCAAGACTAGGATGAAGACTACTACTTCTTGTCCAGTTGATAGATACAGGAAGAGCTTCTTGCTCATGATAGGTTTGGTCAAAAGTGGCAGCGAACTCAAATATTCCTTCAGCTACCCAAAGGCCTTTTGACAGTCTTCAGTCCAGACGAAATCTTTCGTCTTCTGGATGGATCTAAAGAAGGGGATGCACTTTTCTACAGATTTTAACATGAAATGACTGAGCACCGCTACGCGATCGGTCAGCCATTGCACTTCCTTTACCGTTCAAGGGGCTTATAACGAAGATAACCTCGATCTTTTTCGAGTTGGCTTTATCCCTCCTCTAGATGACCATAAAGCTGAGAAACTTCCCCTCAATGACTCTAAATGCGCACTTTATGGGGTTCAGCTTCATCTAGTGTCGGCATAGCACCTCAAATGCCTTTTTCAGGTCGGAGTTGTGGTCTTTGGACCTGATGCTCTTGACCAACATGTCGTCTATATAGACCTCTATGCTCCTCCCGATCTGTCCACGGAAGATCTTGTTCACCAACTTTTAGTAAGTTGCCCCAGTGTTTTTGAGCCCTAAGGGCATGACTTTGTAATAGCATAGCCCTTAGCCTGTGATGAAGGCCGTTTTCTCTCGGTCAGGCTCATGGAAGAAGATCTGGTTGTAACTAGAATAAGCGTCCATAAAAGTTAGGAGCTCATGCCCCGAGGTGACATTAACCAGCTGATCGATCCGCGATAGAGGAAATCTATCTTTTAGGTAGGCTTTGTTCAGGTCAATGAAGCCGATAGAGATTTGCCACTTTTCATTGGGCTTCCTGACCATCACTACATTGGATACCCAATCAAGGTAATCTGCATTCCGAATGACCATCACTACATTGCTTACTACTCTGGGGCGAATGATCTCTTCTTCTGAATGACCATCTTGTGACCCGGGTCTATATTTAGCCGATGCACGATGACCTCGAGGCTGATCCCAAGTGAACAAGTTTTGATTTTTTCGAAGGAGCGAGATGAGGGACTTTTTGAGGTCCTCGGGAAGGCTAGAGTCGATTTAGACTGTTCGAGAGATATCCTCATTGAGGGAGACAACGGTTAGCTCTTCCATGGGTCGGCCCCTAGGGGTTTTCACTTCGTCTCTGAAGTCTTCTACTTTGAGGGGCAAAGCTTCTGTCTTAGTTTCCCTTAACTTCGCCTACCTCGTCGTCGGTGGGGAACTTCATCTTCAAATGGTAGGTAAGACAACCACTTTTAGTTTGTTGAGGGTAGGTCTACCAAGGATCATATTATAGGACAATGTTTGCTTAACTACTAGGAAGGTAATTTGTACAGTAGTATCTGTGGAGCCATCCCCGTAATGATTGGGAGAATTATGCTACCTTCAGCGAACACAGGGGTCCCCGAGAAGCTCTACAGTGGGGTAGAGATTGGTTCCAACTGATCATCTTTCAACTGCATTTGCTGGAAGGCATCACAAAACAAGATGTCTACCAACTCCTGTTGTCTACCAAGATGTGCTTGACTTCATAGTTGGCTACAAGAAGGAAGACCACTGCGGCATCATCGTGTGGGGTCTGTACTCCATCCAGATTGTCGTCCGTGAAGGAGATCGCTTGGTTCATCTTTCTTCACTTATAGGGGTCGTTGATAGAGGCCACAGGCTTAGCATATGCTTTACTATTCTGTGTCGAGTTGCCTTTGGCGACGAGGCCTCCACAGATTGTCTTGATAACCTTGGTTGTCGCTACTTCTTGGCCCCTCCGGTTAGGTTCTTCTCGATTGAGCGTTGAACTTTTTCAGGGAGCTTGACGCTCATAGTCTGGATTAAAGGGATGCCCAAGGTTTCTCTTGGGTCGGTTGGGCATTCCTCTTTTCCGCGATCCTGTAAACTCCTTTAAGTGCCCTCGATTAATGAGGGCTTCAATTTGTTGCTTTAGGGCGTGGCACTCCTTAATGTCATGCCCATGGTTTCTATAGAATCGACACCACTTGCTCTAATCTCCGTTGAGGTGTTGCGGTCTCGGGGGCCAATGAAGGATCGCTCTGTCTTGGAGTTACATCAGGATGTTTGTCTAGATGCGTTGAGAGGGGTGAAGCTCCCAAAATGGGCGGGGCTTTGTACCTGCCCTTGCGGTGTGGTTTTTTATCATCTCGTTGTGAGGGTTATTGGCGTCTTTCCTCTTCTTCTCCGTCTCCCCTTCCCGTTCTCTTCGGAAAGATCGGTCATCTTCTACTAGCATGTAATTCTCTGCTTGAGCCAAAATCTCGTTCATGCCTTTCGGTCGCTTGGTGAGCTTGGAGTTGAAGATTCCAGACCTTAGTCTGTTTTTTAACGCCAATATCTGAATATTGGGATCGAGGTCGGAGATCTCCTAAGCAGCAACATTGAACCTTGATATATAGGCCCGAAGCCTCTTCTCTTGGTGCTGAATGATGTTGAACAGACTCTTCGAGGTCTTTTTAAGTCCCTTATTGCTAAGAAAGTGGGACGCAAAAGCGTAACTAAGCTCTTTGAAAGTGGCGATGCTTCCTGGTTTCAACCGGGAATACCAAGTGTTGGTTGCTTTTTTGAGCGTTAGAGGAAATGCTCGGCACATGACTGGATCCGAGTGCCAATGCAACATCATGGTAGTTTTGTAATGCTAGAAGTGATCCAAGGGGTCTGCCGAGCCGTCACAGGGTTTAATTTGTGGCATTCAGAAATTTGGTGGTAGTAGGGCCTCAAGGACTTCTTGTGTGAACGGTGGGTCCTGGATGCTGAGTTCATCCAGGACATTATGATTTCGGTATTTGAACACCTTGTTGATTTTTTCTTCCGTCTCCTTGATTCATTTGTCTAGGCCAAGGTTGCTTCTAGAAGAGGAGCCTCCCTTGGACTTACAGGTGCAAGGCGGTGAGGATTCCACTGTGGAGCGATTATCGATGGGGAGCCCGTTACTAGGATGGCTAGCTTGTCTAGCGGTGCGGTGAAGAGATGAGGGCGAGGGCTGTCAACCCCCTCTCTGGACCTTGACGACCAAGTCTGTTAACAAGTGAGAGAGCTCTAAGAATTGTGCTTGGCTTATTGGAATGGTGAGGTGTGCTGTGGCAGCTCCTCAGAGGTTTTTGGGCAGGTCGACCTTTGTGTGGAGAGGGAGTTGCTCTCTCGGAAGGGTTTGAGGGTCGAAGCTAGAGGTCCTATGTTTGGA
The DNA here is from genome assembly GCA_023935145.1 of Bretschneidera sinensis. Taxonomy (NCBI): domain Eukaryota; kingdom Viridiplantae; phylum Streptophyta; class Magnoliopsida; order Brassicales; family Akaniaceae; genus Bretschneidera; species Bretschneidera sinensis. The sequence goes on along the minus strand of CM043700.1, from coordinate 16,648,959 downwards.
TATAGCAAGAAATCTTGACTTGGACTGTCAGTTGCGAGCACTGTTTTGTGTAGGTGCGGTGCTGGTTCCAATGACTCCCTTCCCGGTGTTCCGGTGGTGTTTTTAGACGGCATGACAACATATAAGTTCTTTAGACTTTTTCGCTTCTATTGTTTAGTGAGAGATCGGTATTCCCACGGACAGTTTCAATCTGTTGATGTCGGAAATCTGCTGTTGAGCTGGAGGTCCAAAGTTCAATGGCCTGCACGAATAACGAATGGTGAACTAAAGAGTCACCAAAGAAAAAAAGGAAGGATGCCTCCAAAGACTCTCCAACGCCTTTGTTAGGACAAGGTTTTGAGAAAATGGGAAGTTGAGATACCAGTGTTTCAGTGATGAGCTTGAAAAATGAAGATGAAGATTGAATTCACATACCTTGGGCTTTTTATAGCGTTTCAGAGGCAAGCTGGCCACGTGCCCGAGATGGTGCGATCCTTGCAATCTCGCTCCTCCGGTGAAGGGTTTTGTCGCGTGTTCAGGAATGACTCAATCCCTGCAATCACGCTTACACTCATGCATAGGGGAGTCCATAAGTGACGGTGGTTTTGTCATCTGTTTGCCCATGTGTCGTCCAGTCATTGAAAGGGATTTGTCCACATATCATCAAACTATTGGAGGATGATTTATTGGCTGTGACCACGTGTCGTCCGGTCACTAGAGAGGAATTATCCACGGGTTGTCACGCTATTGAAGGGTGATTTATTGACTGTATCAATTCTTACTCTCATATAAGATCTGTCTTTGACTTGGAAATACTCGGTTTCCTACTTCGAGTAGGAAAATCAAACCAAAATCCAAATTCCCCAATTTTATCAAGTTTGAGAAAAAGAGATGGAAGGAGGAAGAAAACGGAAAGTAGCTTTGTTACCACGCTGTCGTTTTAACTCCTGAAATGACAATAATACCCTTCTACCTCAATAACCACCGCCTATTATAATCACGTACGTCTTCGTAATTTCAGTTCTCTTAGATGTACCATCTTAAAAGGTCCCGAAGCTCTCTCAGACACCTTGCTTTCCCTCCCCAATTTTAAACCCTCCCTCTTGATCTCTCAGTAGAAAAAGGAAGAAAGAAAGCAAGGAACGCACAAAAAAAGGAAGCAAAAACAGAGAAAACAAAAGAACAAAAAAAAAAGAGTCAAAAACAGAAGCAGAACCAGTACCGAAAAGATGATGAAATTTTTTGGGAGAGGAGGCTCTTCCTCCTCTGATGTTTCGCCAGTATCCTTTCCTCACTCTCCGTACACGGCGTCGCAGTCATCTCCGGTGACTGGACAGGCGAGGCCGATCCGGCTGGTGTACTGCGACGAGAAGGGGAAGTTCAGGATGGATCCAGAGGCGATGGCGGCGCTGCAGCTCGTCAAGGGACCCATCGGCGTAGTTTCGGTTTGTGGCCGGGCTAGGCAGGGAAAGAGCTTTATATTGAATCAGGTGAATCTTTTGTGTTCCTTTTTTATTATAATTAATTTGAGAAGTAAATAGTTTGTGAAAGTTTTGGTTTTGGTAGATTTTGATATCTAGGGTTTGTGATCTTGCAAACCAGTTTATTAGGGTTTCCAAATGATTTTTGTTGGTTTTGAGTGAAAATTTGATCGATTTTGCTAATTTAGAGAGGTAGTATCTTTATGTAATTGCAACATCAATTTTAGGATTTTACTCAAATATGCTTGGAGAAAAGAATATAATGAAATTGCATGATGCCATCGTGCGGAGCTCATTGCAAACTGATGCACATTGAGGGTATATACCTTGACTATTCGAGAGAGGTAAAGGCAACTTTGGCTTTACCTTGAAGGAGTTTTCTGTATGGTTCAGATGCTGGAAAGTGAACTATATAAGTCAATTTATATTAATGGAGCTTAGCTGATACTCTAGTGAATCACAAGGTGAGTAGCATATGTACGAGGCAAATGGAGCCTGCAAATGCAATTAAGAAACAAGCTTAATTTCGTCAGAGATATTGCTGTTGGTCCTTTTAGTGATGGTGGGCTTGAACTTCTATAGTGATATTAGGTGATACAATCATTTTGTAAAGTGGAAAAGAGGAAATATAATGGCTCTTTTATTTGAAATGAGAGCAAAGATATGGAAGGACAGATTTGATGGACTCTTATAATCTGCTGAGTAGACTTTCAAAATGTAGGGATTTTTTTCATCTAGTCATCTGGGTGTCCAATTATAAACACCAGCGGCTGAGTACAAAGAACTTGGAAAAGATGGGATATCAGATTGTGAACCTCCCTATCAATGGGGATTGGATGCAATTAGCCACTTGATATGTGTACCTCTTTATTTTGAGTCTATATCTAGTTAATTTGAGCATGACTGAGCAAGTTTTAGTGGTGGTTGATGAGTTCATGTGGGGAAGCTTGTGTGATTTTAAGTTGCAACATGGGATCTCATTTGACGTGTTCTTTGAATTTGCTATTGGAATTTTCTTTCATAGCTCTCAGCTTTATGATACAAATAGTGTATTCCTTGTCTTTTATGCTTTCATGGAGTTGGAAGAAAACTTCCTTGTCTTATCATTCCATGTATCTTTTATGTTATTTATTTCCATTGTTAACAGATTCCTTTTCTTATTTTCTTTCTGGGGGTTGGGGTGGGGGTGGGGCGAGGGAATAAGTTCTGGTTTATTGGACAGTTATTATTTTTAATGAATCCCTTTATAGCAAGATGGAGAAGGATGATCTTCAGAAGTGTTTTAATGATGAAATATGAGGGAGTCTGGAATTGATCAATTGAAGCAATGAACTATTATTCTCTTTTTTGAATCTCTCCATCCAATCTGGATGAATTACCAATTTTTAGTGGAGTCACTATTTTATTTGTCCATGGACCGGTTTGACATTGAATTTTGAGTATCATTGGTTAAGACTTTAATTTTAAAAGTTTATGGTAAGACAGAAAACCTACCAAGAATACAATAGCCTTAACCATATGGTGGTAATACTTTTTTTTTTTAAGTTTGCAGTAAGTCAGTAACATTATCTTATTCAGCGTTAAGGATTTTGGTTGGATTCTATTAAATAGTAAACTGGTGTATGTTGCTTCCGAACTCATAAAAGTACCAAAAGGCCAGCTTGCTACATAAGTAGAATTGTGAAATACAGATTAAGAATGATAAACATGGTAAATAAGCTGCAAGCTCAGTTACCTTTTATGAACATGTCCCAAGTTTAGAATAATGAATGTAATAAGGTAGGCTGTAGATTGCAAATCTCAATCTCCCGTGACAATGAAGCATCACTTTCAGAAATCAAGAATTTAAGCCAAGATCATGTGAATACACTTTTGAACTTGAACCTTATGCTTTAGTATAGAGATATTTTCTGAAGTTATTTGTCTGGCCTATCCCCACCATACTTTTATTTCTTGTTGAAGCCTAGCTTTTGTGTATTTGAGCCAGTCCAGTAATATCATAGAAGTCTAGTACATAAATATGTCCAATCTTATACACAATAGTATCATGAGACTAGTACGTAAAGTTGTTCTTGAAAGAGCATTGAGATGGGACCTGATGAGAATTTTGTTTCCACTCATGGTTATATTCTTTTATCTTCATAAACCATTGAATGGTAAGAGATCCTTGGCAGCGAAACAACTAAAATTTTGATTTCTTTTTATAATTGATTTTTGCCTTAGAGTCAATGTATGGTTTAACGCTAAAAGTGTGGGGTTGATAAGTGCAAGAGCATGATGAACTCAAGTTGTTAGAGTGGCCACTTCATGGTAAATTGCTCAAGGCCAAATAATGATGATCTCTTAATTTTGGTGGATTGTGTGGAGAGAGGAATCGGAGGGCCTTCGAAGGCTTTGAAAGTTCGATCGTAAATATAATAAATAGTTGGTTCAATACTTTTAATTTTTGGGTTAGATGAAATTTCTTTGTAAATAATGATGATCTCTTATATTTTATAGATTTCCTTCGTTGTAAATAGTATTTGGCTTTGTGGTGCACGTTATTGGTGTTTTTTAATAAATTTTTTGCTTATAAAAAAATTTGCTCAAGACCCTCCCAAGATCCTACTTTGGTCTCACCAACTCTTGTAATCATAATTGTCAAATCAAAATTCAAATCGTGAATAGAAATCTTAATTTTGTGAGTCGAGAAGCATAAGATTAGTTACAAATTCTCAAAATCAATTGTAAATGACGTGTAAAACAAGTAAATAGATTGAAAAATGAAATATAATATGTTAATGCCACATTTGGTTAGGGTAATAACAATTCTATTGCCACCCAATTCACTTGTTTGGTTGGGCAATAAAGTAGGAATTGTGATTCTATGACGATCTCAATTGCTTCAAAACATGGAATAGCAAACACTTGATAATATAATCCACAAATACCTTAACTTTTCTATCATCTCTTCCCAACACATTATACAAAGATCAATATTTCTTCTGCTCATTTTTCCTTCGTCTTTTTTCACTTTTCACTCGCATTTCTCTATAGCTTATGGGGTTCTTTGTCTCTTTACAAGAAACTCAAGAACCCTAAATTTTTAGAACAATTTATGGATTATGCTTATTTTAACTCTAAACACCTTGGGTCCTTCTTTCTAAAAAATGAAAAAAAAAATTAGGCTTTGTTGACTTGGGAGAACTGTCCTGTTCAATTTGATTCAGTCGATTCGGCACCATTAAGATGAACTTTGATTCTGCATACCAATTCAAATCGTTTAAGGCTTGAACTGGACCTAGTTGTACGATTTTGACAACTATGATTGTAATAACCTCTTCTTTTTTCTTTTTCTGATTTTTCCCTACAGCCAGTAATACTATTTCATATTATTTGCATTCTGTAGTAACTCACGTGGTGCCTGTTGGGAAAGTTATGGGCCTTTGTTACACCATTATTTGAATTTGAAGCATCTGGCTTTTAGGATAGTTGCTCTAGGATATTAATTTTTATAACTCATTGTCATTTCTTCACCTATGTGATGTGGCCATAAAAATTATCCTAGTTTTGTGCACCAGATTTCACACTATATTTGCTTTTCTATGTTGTAGCTTCTTGGGAGGAGTAGTGGATTTCAAGTATCATCAACTCATCGGCCGTGTACAAAAGGGCTATGGTTGTGGAGTGCACCTTTGAAGAGAACTGCACTTGATGGAACTGAGTACAATCTTTTATTGTTAGATAGTGAAGGAATAGATGCATATGATCAAACGGTTAGTTTAATTCAGTTTTACAAGAATAAATTTATTGTAATTTTTTTATATCTTGCTTGAGGAATTTAGTACTCGTAACGTTTTTTAGATAAGTAAAGAAATATTATTAAGAAAACAGAGCACCAAGATGGTGCAACTCAAAGCCAAAGGCTAATTGCAATAAAGGAAATCTACAAAATCCAAAAAGTCAAAATTATTTACAGAAAAGTTTCCTTTAACCCAAAAATTAAATGTATTTAGCCATCTATCTCTAACAGTATCAAAACTTCTCTCACTTCCTTCGAAGGCTCTACGATTTCTTTCATCCCACAATAGCCAAAAAATCGAGTGTGGAATCAAAGATAAGCTTTTTAGACTTCCTTTGGCGCTTTCAACCCACTCCAAGCCCAAACTTCATGTTTCATCGATCCCACTACCACCCAAGAAATCCCCAATATCTTATAGGCCATCTCCTACGAGCTTCTAGTCAACGGACATTCCATTAAAAGACGAAAAACGGACACGTTACATCTCTAGCAAATAAAACATCTATTAACAATTACCTTACCCTTTCTTTGTAAGTTATCAATGATAAGAATTTTCTCCCAAGAAGCCTCCTAAACAAAAAAACTTACTCTCCTAGGGGAACAGGAACACCATATTGCTTTCCACAGAAAATTGAAAGATCCAATTGAAAGATCCCTATTAGCCAAAATCTTATAGAAATAATTCACCTCAAAACGTTTCTCTGGATTAGGTCCCCATCTAGCAAGTCTTCTCTACCTTAAATTGTATAAAATCTCAAAAAATCTTTCAACCCCCCCAACTTTCCAATCATGGAGGAAGTACAAGAGCTAATAAATGCATCTTTATTCCTCAGAAGAGCTCATAAGTGCATCTTTATTCCTCACAAGAGCTAATAAGTACTCGTAATGTATCATTTAATAATTATTTTGCATAATACTAATTTGTAAGGCACTATACTATTCTGCATCATTATCACTGCAGCTTGTTTACTATCTTATTTTTTTTTTTTTAAATTTGTTGACACCGTGATTATTGTATCTTACTCGATCTTTTCTTTCCACAGGGTACATATAGCACTCAGATATTTTCCTTGGCTGTCCTCTTGTCTAGTATGTTCATTTACAACCAGGTTTGTACAGTCTTTCCTGAAATCTTGATCCTCGTGAACTTTATGTGGTGGTTCTCTTTTTCTTTCCAAAAAGAAAATACGATTTGATTAATTTTTACCTAACTATAGTTATGCACTCTTCATAACCCTTCCTCATCTCCCCTCTTTTTTTCTTTAAAGTGGTATTTTGGTTTTTCCCTCTGGACTTTAACTATGTTTACCTATTCACATTCTTTTATTAGATGGGAGGGATAGATGAAGCTGCACTTGATCGTCTCTCTCTTGTCACCCAGATGACAAAACATATTCGTGTAAAAGCCTCTGGAGGAAGAAGTTCAGCCTCTGAACTTGGGCAGTTTTCTCCCATCTTTGTTTGGCTTCTAAGGGTAACTTGTTTAAGTAGATATTGTCCTTATCCTTCAACATACATGGAGGTACACGTACACACGTATCATCTTGAAAGCATGAGTATGTTAACAATCAAATTCTTACTTGCAGGACTTTTATTTGGATTTAGCAGAGGAGAATCGGAAAATAACACCACGTGACTATCTAGAGCTTGCTTTAAGGCCAGTTCAAGGTAGTGGAAGAGATATAGCTTCAAAAAATGAGGTAATATTTGCAGTTAGTTTTGGTTTGACCGGTAAGATTGTTGGGGATACAATGACGGCGATTTTTTTATTTGAATTATGGTATAGGTTGAACACCCATAAGCAATTTTGATAAGGACACATGATTTAGGTTTCTACTTCATAGGTTTATTTTATGAAAGTTGTGAATTTATTAAACAATGGAATTTTTTGTTTCTTTTTTCTGTGTTAGAGAAGCTAATTTTTGTAACACTAATGATTGGTAGATCCGAGATTCCATTCGAGCTTTATTTCCAGATAGAGAATGTTTCACCCTTGTGAGGCCTTTGAACAATGAAAACGATCTCCAACGGCTTGATCAGATTTTGGTTAGTACCATTCTATTCTTATATGTGCTATTATTCTTCCTCTCTCTCACTCTCTTGGATTTTGTTGTCTTTTCTCTATGTTATGTCATCTGTATACTAAAATCCTTATGCTTTCTATGCAGTTGGACAAACTGAGACCTGAATTTAGATCTGGGTTGGATGCATTGACAAAGTTTGTTTTTGAGAGAACAAGGCCCAAGCAAGTTGGGGCTACTATAATGACTGGTCCTGTTCTTGTTGGTGTCACTCAATCTTATCTTGATGCCCTGAATAATGGTGCAGTGCCTACAATAGCCTCCTCGTGGCAGGTTAGTATTTACTGCTGAACTTCATTTAGTGTTAGCTCCTTGCCTGAAAATGGCATTGCCAAATACACCAGTGGACAGTAGTATATGAAATCAAAATTTGGAAGAAAAATATCAGATCAGCTTAAAGAATAAGGAATCTCAAAATCCAGGAAGTAGTGTGGAATTCAGTTCCGCATGCCTCAAAACAGTCAAACATTAAGGAAAACCTAACATGTGAAAAATTCAAACTGCTACATTGCAACTAAACATGCAAAGGATTCAAAAAGCCGTTCCCTTCCCATGCTTTTCCTTTTGTTGGGAGGGGGGAGTACTACATCAAAATATCTTTGCACATTCAATGGAAGAAGACTAACATGTATAGAAATTTATTAAAATGCATCAAAGGGGGGAGTTAAGGAGATCACTCCCAAAGGAAGGTTATAAAGTAAGACTCTTCGAAGCGTTGAAGAATCATTTTGGAAAAGAAGTTCTTATATTTAATATTCCATTGCAGAGTGTTGAAGAAGCTGAGTGTCGAAGAGCATATGATTCTGCTGCCGAGGTTTATATGTCTACATTTGACCGTTCAAAGCCGCCTGAGGAAGTAAGTAATCCTATTGTGCGAACTTATAAATAAAGTGATCTTTTTGTCCTTACTGTTGATGAATTTATCATTTTCTATTTTTTTTCTGGTTTTAGGTTGCACTGAGGGAAGCACATGAAGAAGCAGTTCACAAATCATTGGCCATGTATAATTCTGGTGCTGTAGGGGTTGGTTCAGCCAGGAAGAAATATGAGGAGCTTCTCCACAAATTCCTCAAAAAGGCATTTGAGGTAATGGAATTTTTGAAATATCTGATCTATTCTCATATTGATTGTTGTTTGAGTTTCTTTCCTGTAGCTGCTTCAAATATTTGCGGCTTTTAAGCTGTAGTTCAGATTAGTGAATTGAAAAAAAATTGGAAAACTAATTAGAAAGGAGTTGTAAACCCATCAACTAAAATGCTAAGGATGGAGGCTATATCCTAGTAAGAAATGTTGGATGATGGAGTTAATCTTACATATGATCCTGTTCTATATTCTATTTCCCATTAAATTATTTTTATAAAAAATTTTATCTAGTTTCGGATTACTTTGATGAGAATATTATCTTATTCTTGGTTCAACAATAAGTTTTGTTTCCCTGGATTTAAATGGCGCTGGCTATGTTTTTATATTCCATATTGAAGCATTCACCGTGTTGTTATTCTGGAGGGTATGCTCTAGCTGGTTGGAAGCATAATCATATCCTCAGTGGTTTAATCTAATTAATTTAGTAATTCAAAAGGAATTTAATACTCACTTCATCCCATTACTTTTGTCAACCTTTCTTTATTTCCCTGTCCCATAGCATTTCTCCAACTTCTAAAAGTTATTAAGCATTTATTATTCCATTTTCTATTTTTTCCTTTACTCAATAACAAAACGACATAAAGAGAAAATAAAATTTATAATCGAGGATAAAATTGTATTATTATTGAGACTTATTTTCTAAATTAAAGTGGACAGAAGAATTGGGATGGAAGGAGTACCTTTCATACAACATAAAGACAAAATGATATCAATCACGAATTACTTTAAACTGTGCTAAATCAAAGTGGACTAAAGAATTGGGACAGAGGACGTACCTATTATTAGCTCGATATCATTCTTCTCTCATCCTGTACATTTACTGCCATGCATTGCAGGTTTTTTTACCTTTGTATGTATTTTGTACCCTTGGAAACCAAGATTTTTCACATGTTGCAGATTAATTGAATTTTGCAATCTAGTTTTCTTTTTGTACAACAAGAAGCTTGCTTAATGAGCTGCAAATATATGCCATTTAATTTATTTTTTTTCTGTTTCATGTAAACTGATACTAGGTTCAGTTTCCTGGTTTTTCTTATTTTCAAATATACGTATGCATTTATTACGCACCATTGGATGCATTTGGTGATATTGATTTGGACTGGTCACTGATGCAGGATTTTAAAAGAAATGTGTTTATGGAGGCAGAGATGCGATGTTCAAATGCTATACAGAGTATGGAAAAGAGGTTGAGAGCAGCTTGCCATGCTTCTGATGCAAATATAGATAATGTTGTGAATGTAAGCGCTCACTATCTTGTTCTTCTTGTCAGATGCTTCAATGTAATTCTGGAGAAGTTAATTCTGGTAAACTGCTAAAAACAATATGTAGTCATTGTTTAGATTTGATATCATATTCCAAAGTATTGATTTATATTATATTTCTTATCTATAGTAATTTTTTTTAATAAATAAAACTCTTTTGAATAGTCTGCCACTGTAAGTGCAAGATGCAATCGCTTTGGGAAGGTGGGAAAATAGGAACGAGAAGTTACTCATTAGTTCATCTCAGTGGAGCAACTAACATTCAGTGGAATTAAACTTCTCATTTGGAACTTGCATTTATTTTCTCTGAATAATTCCTGCAGGTCCTTGATGCTCTTTTGTCCGAGTATGAAGCATCATGCCATGGCCCAGGAAAATGGCAGAAACTGTCTTCGTTCTTACAACAAAGGTTTGCATGAGTTGTAAATGTTTTTCTTTTCTTTTTTTTCTTCTTCTGGGGTTGTATGTGCACGATTTGTCATCTAACCTTTTTATTCCCATTTGAACTCCCAGCTTGGAAGGTCCAATATTTGATCTCACCAAGAGGCTTATAGATCAGATTGGATCAGAGAAGAGTTCCCTTGTGTTGAAATGCCGCTCCGTTGAAGATAAGATGAAGTTGATTAACAAGCAACTGGAAGATAGTGAGAAATATAAGTCTGAATACCTGAAGCGTTATGATGATGCTATCAATGACAAGAAGAAGCTTGCTGATGAATATACAAGCCGCATAACTAATTTGCAGAGTGATAGCAGTTCATTGAAGGAGAGATGCTCTACTTTGATGAAAACCTTGGATTTCGCCAAGCAAGAAACAGCAGACTGGAAAAGAAAATATGACCAGGTCCTTTCGAAGCAGAAAGCTGTGGGAGATCAGGCTGCTTCAGAAATTGAAGTACTCAAGTCACGCAGCACTGCTGCTGAAGCAAGGCTTGCTGCTGCTAAGGAACAAGCCAAGTCTGCTCAAGAAGAGGCAGTGGAGTGGAAACGGAAGTATGACTTCGCTGTTAGAGAAGCAAAAACTGCTCTGGAGAAGGCAGCAATTGTGCAAGAACGCTCAAGTAAGGAAACACAACTGAGGGAAGATGCTCTCAGGGAGGAATTCTCTAGCAGTTTGGCTGAGAAGGTGATCTCTCTCTCTCTCTCTCTCTCTCTACTCTCACACCACACAAAGTAAAAAAAGAAACTTAACCAAAATAGAGAACACAAGTAAAAAGAAAGACATTTTATATTTTAAATATAACCAACTTGAGGATCTGAAAAGATATGTGATCTGTTTTCTGTCTTAATAAACTTGCAGGAAGAGGAAATAAAGGAGAAGGCAGCAAAAATTGAGTATGCTGAGCAGTGTTTGACAACTCTAAGATTAGAGCTGAAGGTAAGCTTCTTGAGCTATTACATTATGCATATGAACCATGATAATCTCCCTTTAACTGTCTCATACACTTGCGCACAGACACACATGGTTGTGCTTCCTCCATGTCAATTATTTGGTTACATATGTTGATCGAAAAAAAATGCATGTCAATTAATTGGAATTATTGATTTGCCCACGGCATTCAACTCACTTTCTCTCAACAGCTCGCTTTCCATGGTTTGGCTGAGTCTAGACATTTGTGCATGAATTGAATTTTGTTAAGCATGTTTGAGTAGATGGGTGTTTGACTATGATAAATCCTTTCCAGGCTGCTGAGTCAAAAATGAAAAGTTATGATACTGAGACATCAGTGCTAAAGCTTGAAATTAGAGGGTTGACCGAGAAGTTAGAAAGTGTCAACGCTAAGGCTCAATCATTTGAGAGAGAAGCGAGGATATTGGAACAGGAGAAGATCCATCTGGAGCAAAAGTACCTATCTGAATTCAGAATGTTTGATGAAGTCCAAGAAAGGTGTAAACTTGCTGAAAAGGAAGCAAAAAAAGCAACTGAATTGGCTGATAAAGCTCGAGCTGAAGCAGTCACTGCTCAAAAGGAAAAGAGTGAAATTCAGAGGTTGGCGATGGAAAGATTGTCCCAAATCGAGAGGGCTGAGAGGCAAATCGAGAATTTGGAGAGAGATAAAAATCACTTTGAGGATGAATTGCGCAGAATACGTTTATCAGAGATGGATGCCCTTTCGAAAGTTGCTTTATTAGAGGCAAGAGTTGAAGAAAGGGAGAAAGAAATAGAGTCTCTTTTAAAAGCAAACAATGAACAGAGGGCTAGTACTGTTAAGGTCCTACAAGATCTCTTGGACTCTGAACGTGCAGCCCATGCAGATGCAAGTGACAGGGCAGAAGCCCTCTCTCTTCAGCTACAAGCTGCGCAGGCAAAACTAGATCAACTCCAGCAAGAGTTAACTTCAGTTCGGCTGAATGAAACAGCATTGGATAGTAAGCTCAAAACTGCTTCCCATGCTAAACGACTAAGACCAGATGACTGCGAGATGGGCGTGGGATCTGTTCAAGACATTGACACAAATGACAGAATTTTAAGAGCAAATAAGAGGTCTAGAAGTACAACTAGCCCTGTGATGTACACACAACCAGAAGACGGTGGTTCAGTATTCAAAAGCGATGAGGATAACCAGAGTCAACAAAACAATCAGGAGGATTATACAAAGTTCACCGTGCAGAAACTTAAGCAGGAACTCACCAAACGTAACTTTGGAGCTGAGCTGCTTCTGCTGAAAAATCCTAACAAGAAAGAGATCCTAGCACTGTACGAGAAGCATGTTCTACAGAAATCTTGACTGCTTTTTTAAGGACTTGTATAGTAGGGGTGAATGTAATCTATTTGAAAATTCGATTAATAGATTAGCTTTTAAGCGTATAGGGAATAAAAAAGTTTTAGTGGAAAAGAGGTTTGTTTCTTGTTGTTTCGCCTTTCACGTACGTAACAGTACTCCTGGGGGTAAGAAATGGCTGTTTTTCCCTTCTCCCTTGCATGTGTGGCAGAAGGTTTAATATGAAGCGTGATTTTAGTGGTTTGGGGTTATATTTTATGTATTAGTGTTTCTTTCGAGTGACAGTAGGGGCTTAATACTGTTTGGCAAATTATTCGTAGCATGTATCATACTACTTGATAAGTTCAGGTTTGATTTTATTTTCCATTGTCTTTTTCTATTTGCATGAACTCTTTTTAAGTTTGAGGGTTTGGCATTCACTTGGCGTTATTGTTTCTGGAAATCGATATCTGCGTCGAGTGATAATAAGTTCTGTGGAACAAAACGTTTGAAACTTCTTTATTCTTTTAAATATTATTCTGTGTTGCTTTCTTTTCTTTTTGCCCTTTATGGGTTGCGAGTTGTTTAATTTCCAATTATTTAATTTAGTATTTTGCTCGTGGCTATCTATCCTTTGAGAAGAATTAGTTGTGGAAATTTTATTTTTATTTTCAATATAATTTTTTAAATATTTTTTTCAATAATTTGAACATTTTTAATATAATTTGAAAAATAATATCCATTTGATTTTATTTTGTTAACGTAATATTAAAAAATATAAGAAAAAAATGTTTTTTTTTTAAATCATATTTAAAACATAAAAATTAAGTAAATAAATATTGTTTTTCAAATTATATTAACAATGTATAAATTGGTCAAAAAGCATTAATAAAATTGAAAATAAACAATAGAAAGCAATTTTTAACAACCAAACACACCTAGACTTGGTTCATTTTTACTTCTAGAAGGGAGGGAAAGTTCTTGCCCATATACGGGGTGGTATGCTGCCAGGTTATTGTAGCCAATTATTTTTCCTCCCAGTATGAATAAATTCTACAAAAAAAACATGATAAAGCGAATAGTAATCTTTCAAACTTGCCTGATGCAATGGGGTTCTTAACTGTTTGCCATTGTTGATTATTTCGCACTTATAGCATTGGGAAGAAATGAAGACTCTTCCACCCTCCTTCTGACACCGATTTGCACCCATTTAAAAATTGTGTTCATTATCTTTCTTTTCTTTTTGTCTTTTTTATTTATTTAAATTTTCTGATAATGGGCTGCCAGAAAAGGTGAATATCATCTCATTAATTTCATTGCAAGTGTAACTTTCAATCAATGTGAATGAAATCTGCAATATGAGGCTTGAAATAGATAGGTGAAGAAAACAGTCAACAAGATCAAACTTCTGTGAAACAGTTTCCTTAACATGTACGTTCTTTGATTTTAAGTTCTCCTTCTTGTCTCTTATTTGTCTGTCTTTTCCCTGTAATTGTCATTGGCTGCATGAGCTTCACATCATTTACAAGCTCATGTTATTATTGCGTCTCCCCATTAGTACAGTCTTCTAGAACATTCTCTAACCTTTGAAGAGTATCGCATTCATACTTTGACAGCTTTGAGAGTTCAATCAAAAAGGTTCCTACCTCTTTTCTTTTGATTTTAGATTAGAGCTTATCGATCATTTTACTGATATTCTGCATCTTTTTGTTGCTTAACAAACTGATTGAACAATTTAAATAATTCAAAGTTTAAAACCTAACAAAATCAGTGTATGTTTCTATAAATAAACGGAGCATTTTCGATTTGGCCGCATCACATTGTGATTTGACCAAACCAATCCACAAAACTACAATTGCTGTTCGGAAACTTTCCTGTTGCTTTCAAAACTACTTAAAAGGCTCATTTGGCAAACTGGATTAAGAGGATGATAATATCAAAACAAGGTTTTAAGTGTTGTTGAGCCTCAAGCTTCAGCGTGCCATGAGAATTCAAAAAATAAAACTCAAATGAGAAAAAGAAAAATAATCAAAACTAAAACACATTGCATATATTACTCAACTTTGTGAACTTTACAATCAAAAGTACTCCCGTTGGATAAATTTTCATCTGAGTCAAGAAAATTACAATGCTTAAATATATTCAACCATGAATTTTCATACATACGAACATAATGATAAAGATTAATATAACGATGATTAAAAAAATACAATACCTCTAAGGATTAAGATTACTTAAAGAAGTTCATAAAATTAAGGTCATCTTTTTACACATAAAAATAAATGTTAACCATTATAAATGATAAAAAATATATATATAATGACTATAATAGTGCACCCTCAAGGAAGCCTTATTCTTTAACAAGAGAAGCCATGCACCTTATTCTTCATGCATCCTCCTTCCTTCGTCAAAATCTCAATCTGATAATTTATAAAATGACCATTACAGAACAACAACAACGACGACGACCAAACAAGTCCTTGTTATTGTTACCCTATTGAACGCTCTTCCTGTCAATCTTTCCTTTGCTTGTATTGGACGGTAATTGAATAAACGAAGACCCATCACCTTGAACAACCAAATTTGGGATCAACTGAGGTGGTGAGCTTTCTCTATTACTATGGTTCCCATGATCATAAGAATTGAAGGGATAATAATTAAACGTCTGATGATCAACAAGAGGCGTATTGTTCTTAATAGCTAGATGAGTACTATCATCTTCATGCCCACCAATTCGATTCTTCGATTTTCTATGATCAAGTGATGAATCGTTAATTCCTCCTGAACCACATTGTCTGGGCTGTGTTTGGTAGAACACTTTTGAAACCACTAATTCTCCTTCTTTTTCTTCTTCATTGTCCCCAAGGTGATATTGGTGCATTACCCAATTTGTTTTCTCAGGCTTTTTTTGTCTTCCGTAGTTTGTGTAAAGTACTAAAATCTTTTTGAAACCTTTCACTGATCCCCCACCAACAAAAACTGGCCTTGTCTTGCCTGTTTTGTGCCATCTTGTTTCGTTTCCTTCTTCATTTGTGTGCACCTTTCTTCTTTTCCTAGTTCCTGTAGTGTACGCCTTTGAAGGTCGATGAAAGAAGTGCCGGACTTGGCCAACTTTGTTTACTCCTGCATTATCAAATGTACATCAAAAGTGGGATTTCAAGAAATCTTATATATGCGGTGAAAGAGAATTTTAGCATTGAAAATTGCTAAGGACAATCACCAATTGCGCAACTGTCTGACACCCACTGTTTGTACGTTTTATGCATGACATGCTGGAATGGGTGTTCATCCTCGCGTGAAGTATACAAACAATAATTGTTTAGACAGTCGCAACAGTCTATCGCTGTCCTCTTTCAGAATTAGTTATTGCAAAGAATAATTGTCGATTATTAAGTAATGTGAAATAGTTCGATTGGACAATGATTAAGTGATGTATAATATTACAAAATTGAGAAAGAAACATATTAATTAATAATTTTAATAAAAATCAAGGAGATAACCTCAACAATGAAACTAACATAAAAATAAAAACTAGGCATTAATTGGTGCAATACCAGTCATCATAAATTATGATTTTGAGAATATCAACGGGTTAAAATCTTAAATACATCATATTGTTAGGATATCCACATGCGAGTTATCTCATATCAGAAAAAAAGAAAAAATAAGAATTAGTTATGTACATAGTTTGGGTCCAAGATTCATGAGCTTAAGGTTTTCAATTATTTTTGTGTCCATCCATGTTTATCAAGCTTATGTTCGTGTGATCCATCTCCGTATGAAATACTCCTGATCTTAAAAAATTAGTTATCTACATACGAGTTATCCCACATAAAAAAAAAATAAAAAAATAAGAGTGGGTTATGACCAGATTTGGATGACTGTCTTAAAGTAGGGTTTGATTAAATATAAACATTGGAATTGGCATAGGTGTAATTAAATCACTTGCCTTTTCAAATTCCAGGGCTGTTTTAAGATAATATGGTTTTAAGACAACTTAAATTCGTCAACTAAACATGGGCTATATACATAATTTGGATCTAAGACTCATAAGTTTAAGCTTTTGAGTCATATTAGTATTCATCCATATATATCAAGTTCATGTAATCTCCCTCTTCTGCCTTAATATATATGATTTCTTTTAGTAAAAATTATACCTAGGCCGCTTTTCTTACTAGTAACTATTTAACAAGCATGCCAACAATAACCGGATTAAAGTCTAAGGAAAATGTAAAGCCTTGAACATTTGAAAAGATTAGGGTTACATATTAAGAAGCCCAAATATATATATACACACATCCATTTTGAATTTTTGAAATAACTTTGATTTTTATTTTTTTAGATATTTTATCAATTTAAATTATAAAAAATAATTTTTAGAAACTTGTAAACTTTATAAAGGTATATATATATATAGTTGGATACTTTATCAAATAATTTAATTGGATGAATAGTAAATCATGACAAAAAAAATTATGGGATATACAGAGAGAGTACTAAAAATCAAGCTTAGATTTCTTTTGTGAATTTATAATATTCTGCTAGAGTAGAAGTAAAGCATGAATATGATGTCTCACACATACCACTTGAGAGACGTGAGGCACTACCAGTCCAATATTTCTAGGCAAACTAGTGCCAAATTAGGTATTTACTTATAGCATACTTAAATGAGTTAGTTAAGATGGTTGGGACAAACCCATGTGAGAGTTTTTATGTTTCTTCCAAGAGGCATCTATCAACAGACAAGTACCAGAAGGAAGAAAGAACTTATTATTTCAGAAAATGTGTAAATTAATAATACTAGAAAAATTAACAATTAATACAAACTAATAGCTATATTAATCTTTAAAGAGGAATAATTCTTTAAAGAATATGTATCTCTCTATAATTTGAGGCAAAACAATTATTAATTAGTTCATAAATAATTTATACTATCTTTGGACAATCATTATAATTGAAAAATAATACTATATTCTATTAAAGCATAAGTAAAAATCTAAATATATGTATATATACCTGGTAGCTTCTCTGGATGTGTATAGCAAATTCCATTCTCCCCTTCAAGTGTAGGTATAAATTCATCAATTAAAGGATGAAGTTTGCGCATATCCGATAATACTTTCGCCTCTAAATGCTCAAGAATCTCTTGATCCGTCGGATCAAACTTCACTCCCGCTGGCAGCCCCGGCAAATCATTGATTCCAGCCTAAAAATTCACATAATTTGCCCATAACAGGAGAAAAAAATTTAGATTTTTTTTATAAAAAAAAAAAAAAACTCAAACTAACAAACAAAACTACAAATCTATATATATGTACACACAAACATAAACTTATCATATAAGCTAGGTACCTGATCTTGGTACTGAATAGTATGTCCACATGAAGGACATGTTATGGTGTGAATTTCATCGGTTTTCGTGCCGGTAATTAAAGTTCCTTCTTCTTGTTGTTGTTGTTTGCAGTTGGAGGCTGCAGAGATGGGAGTGATTAATTTAATTAATGTGTCCTGATGATGATCATACTTGTTATCATCATCATCTGAATCATTGCACCATGCCATCTCTCTTGTTTTGCTCTTATGCCCATCCCAAAACTGAACAACCCTCTCCCCTGTTATTTCTTCCACTTTTTCTAAAAGGATTGACACAAAAGAATAAATTAAAAAGTTAATAATAATAATATTAATAAAGAGAGAGAGAGAAAGAGAAGCAAGTTAAAGCAAGAGAATCGTCTCTTTTAAAGCACGTTTTATGTTACCCAATCCTTGTTGATGTTTGGCAAGGAATTTAATTCTTCTACACTTTTTTTCTTCTCTCTCCCCTTTTTCCTTTGCCTATGATTGAGAGCTGTGTAAAATACTGCTTACTCTTGGCTCGAGAGAGAGAGAGAGAGAAAGAGAGACAAAGGAAAGAATGGTATAAAAGGAGGGGGAGGGGAGGGGAGGGGAACTGGATTTGTTAGAAATAAAATTAGCAAGTGGGTTTTCTTGGACGTCAAGTTTGGTTATACTAATGTATATACGCTTCTATGACAGAATTTATGCATTTCCTCTTTCGACTCTTTACTTTTCTGGCCATCACTCGTGAGGTTTTTTCTTAATTAACAACAGCTTAACAAGGAAAGTTAATGATGATTAATAAACAAAACTCTCGCACTAAATAAAAAGAGAGATAGAGTGGAGATGTGGCAAACCCGATTCTCCTTTCTTCTGAGACATTTTACCTCTTTAGAGAGAGATGGGTATTTAGTTCCATTGTCAAAATGGAGTGTCCTTAAAGCTATGAAATTTTGTGAGCATATAACTATAAATTAATATATATTATTTGTATTAAGCCATTTCTTCACGTAGACTTCTCATGTGAAGCAAGGAATATTTCTCTCTCAATGATTTTTATTGGCAAGTATCCATATTATATACTGAATTTAATGTAAAATGAAGGTTAAAAAAATAGCAATAAGATATGTATTTTTTCAAAGATTTTATTTTCATTAATACTACTAAAAGATAATTAAGCTCAATTTTAATGTCTTCAATAAGATTCAAAATGATTTTACCTTTCCATTCTCAATTCTTTTTATAAGTTCCTTTCTCAATATTGATTAAATTGTCAATGTGTGTAATATTCTTTTCAACTATATTGACATGAAATTAAAGATACAATTTAATTCCACAGAAAACCGACCTTACATGACCTTCTTTATTTCTTCTTCTTCTTCTTCAACATCCTTTTCTTTCATTTTTTTTTCATTTAACATAATAACTTTTGCTTTAGGCACACGAATATATATACTATTCAACAGCTAATTCTAAATTTGGAGAAGCAATCCTCTAGGATTGCTACTTGGGGAACAGCAGTGCCATCCATTTTTGATAACCCACAACCAACCATTCAAAATTCATTTTTTCTCCACTTGTTACTATGTTTTTCCACTCGCCACAGCGATTTCTGTAAGGTAAATCAATAAGTTTCTAGTGAAGCATCATAATATATAGTAATATTACTTGTTAAAAGTTTAGGATATCAAAATTAAATGACTAATTTTGAAGTTCTTTTTATCTTTGCCAACCGTTCTATGTAATAAAAGATATATAGTACAAACATTTTTCATCACCAAATAAAAAGAAAATCTTACACTTTTTCTCCATTCGAATGTCATCCAACAGTAAAAATTATGCTATATATCTTTTCATGATACAAAATTAAACAAAACTTCGTCAAGATAGTTTCTCCACTATATTAACGAGGGTACCCTTTTTTTTGTCACACTTAAGAGCTTGATTTGTGGCTTCAATATATTGGTGCCAGGCTAGCAGTTGCAATAACTAGAAAAAAAAGTGAGTGCATACAATAACTACGCTCACGTAATTTTACTCGTAAAAACCGACATGACATGTTAAGGATAATATAAATACTTGGTCGTGATTTGAGCTTCTCATAGAAGCCACGTAACAAAAATACAAAATAACAATAACTTAATCGTTAAGCTTTTTCAGAGTATACAACTTTAACGTATGGGTTAGGGTTTTCGGACTTTGTCAATAAGCTGTTTCCCTATCTGGAAAAAGGAGTTTTGTTCCTTGTCTTCCCTCAGTTGTCCCCCTGTCCAGGTTCTGCGTTTGTGTGCCCTTAATTTCCAAGGTTAACACAACTTTCAAGTACTTTCTTAGTTTTTTTTTCCTTTTTCTTTTTGTTGGATAAGGAATAAGAAAGCTAATTAATCTAAATAATAAATAGTCATCAAAATTAGCAATTCTTGCCAAAAAATCAACAAGACAATGATTGAGATTGTGTTTACGATGCTATTGAGACCCCAAGATATATTCGGGGCAGGAAAGTTTAAGGCAAATTCACCATGCGAGAAACTTATGGCATTGATGCCCACCTAGCTAGGATTCACAATAGAATTAAAACCCTTTTAAGTATGAAAAAGTAATTGAACCTTTTTCATCAACTTAAATTTTTAAGATTATTAGTAATTCAAATATTTTTAATTTAATATCAAAGCCGCAGGTTTTGATTTTAAATATATTCTAAGAATGTTTTTTCATTAATATTTCACTCAATTCTTTGTCCACACTTACACTTTCTTACAAATGGACTTTACGTGTAAAGTTTTAATTTTTTAGTTTGTTTACGGGTGAGAGGATGTGTTAAACTATAAAAAATAATTAAGTTCTTTCTATTAACTTAAACTTTTTGGGATGATTTGTAATTCAATTGTTATTAACAAAAACAAATTACAAAATAGATTTTTTTATTTTGAAATTTTAATTTAATTACTCCCAAGTTAATTTGCTTCGTTACTAAATAGATCTTACCCTATAAAATTGAACACGTGTCTTAGTATTTCCATGAGAATGTGAGCTTTATTGGCATCCAGAACTCATCTCTTACAATAAAATGAAAAATAAATATCATTTTTAGGTAAAGAAAAAACACAAAAGCTTCCTTATAAAAAATAGTATTAAGAAATTAAAGTCCAAAACCCTAGATATTACTACTTACTAGGATTTGGGATAATAAAAATATTTTAGTTGCTAAAATTTAACCATCAGACATATTGACAAAACAAGTCTATGCTAACGCAACAAACTTAGAATGCTCAAAAGTTTTCAAAACATAAAGACTTGAAGATTGTTTGAGTTTAACTAAAGTTAACTTTTAAGTTGAAATTTACTTTTTAAAAAATTGGTCAAATATTTAATTAAATCAAACCATTTAATAGTTGATATTTAATTACTATCTAATGAATTAGTAAAACTTGATTCAATTTAATTAAATTTTTGATAAGTTATAAAAATAAAAAAAAAATCTCATTTTAAATTGAATCCAAGCATAGTATTAACTTATGAAGTGTAAAACAAGATTCAGAGCCAATACCTGTCATATCAGATTGAGTGGAAGAAAGTTTATCAAAAAAAAAAGAGAAGTGAAATGTATTTTTTCAATGGGAATCTATGACTTCTGCAGCATCTAGCTACTTTTTGGAGGACTTATTTTCAACTTCATTTTCACTTAATTCAAGGGAATTTAATGCCCAAAAGTCTGGCTGACGTGAATTTTTAAATTTTAATGAATGAAGCTTTTATATTTGTTAATGCATATTTCATAGTAACAAATACACTTTAAAACTATCTATTTTGTATTTAATTTTTTTAAGACAAGAATTTCAAAAACCATAATTATAAAAAATATTGATTAATATAAAAAGTCAAGACAATCATGGAAATTGTACCGTGTCAACCATGTTGATTGATGGCAAAATGGAGAAACAATCATTGAAGAGCCATTCAAGAAATAATCAACACGCTTTGAAGAAATGGTGGTGATAGTAGTAATGGCTTTTGTTTATTTTTGAATAATAATTTTAAAAAACTTAAATAATAATAAACTGATTCGGATATGAACAAAACGAAAACTTTGTAATAATGTGACCCAACGGACTTTTGTTTTGTTGAGTCTGCAGATGAACGAAAGTAATGGTTATTAACCTTAAGAAAATATCAATTGGATGTTTCAAACTGGAAGGAGAAATTAGCTTGCAAAGTTTAGCTCTTTTCGTTTGGTTGTAATTATGAATTTTAACGTCCTTCTATGCTCTTTTCGTTTTCCCTTTGGTAATAGCAATTTTCCATCATATTTCGGGCTTTGAGACCAAATTCGGCCAAATCCACTTTCATCTCCCAGCCTCGACCCATCTAACAGCTTAGAGGACCTTAGCCCAACTAAGAGCCCAAGGAAAATTAAGTGTTCCCGGAAATTACAATATTTGTCCCTTGAGGTTTTTTAAGTTTTCCCTGACATTTCATTTTTTTCATTGTCTTCCATGAGAGTATAAAATCGTTTCAATTAAGCCTCTGTTTATTTTCAATTATTTAGGTAATTTATAGGTTTTAAAATACCAATATGATCCATAAGCATGTTTGACTACATAAGACTAGTCAAACTAACTCATGACTTATATAATAATGAAAAATGGTCTTAATTAAAAGCCTATTTTTGCAATCTACAAAATGTGGATTATTGAAACCCCATAAGTCCCTCGTATTTTAGTCTTCTCTACACTCTACGACATCACACTCTCTATTTCAACTTCTGTTTCTCCATGTTCCTCTCTCTCTCACACACTTCAACTCTCCTTCTCCTATCTCGTCGTAGTTCAAAGATGAATGTAACAGAAGCATGTGGTTTCGATCAATGAGTGATAAAGAAAGGTTGGACTGATTGGTTTTCCTTCCAAAAATTATGAACTTTGGCTTGCTTTAGCCATATGTGCCATTCATTCATGCCCTAAACATCTACGCCACCACTTGGATTTATGCCCCACATGAGAGGGGGTTATTGTAACGACCCATTCTAGGTTGGTCACCCCTGAATGGTGTCATCACATTTTGAAAATCCAAACACGACACATATATATGCAACAATAAATATAATACTACCGGATTTTTTTTTTCTTTACTTTAACAGGAGAGGTAAACAAATCTGATATTCACTTAAACATAAAAATACATAAATGCATGAATATTTACAATAAAATTTTTACAAGTCTTTAACTCGATTGTCTGAGGATATTGACACGTACTTGGCTTATAGAAAAAGATCTCGTCTGATTCTGAACCCACCAGACTATTTATCTTGATTGCTACCTGAAATCATTGAACAGTGAGGAGTGAGCTTCACAAGCTCAGCGAATTAAATTTACTGAAAGTATTCCAAATTCCATCAATAATCCTTTAATATTAAAATTTATTTTTCGCATAACCTGATGACAACTTTCTACTATCAATCTCTTCTTCTCAATCATTGGTTCACTTTAAGACTATTAATTATTTCCTAATTACCTCGTAATGAGGTTCATATCAAAAAGTTCATCATTTAGATAAGTCTTATCACTGTCTTTTTATATGAAACTCAAACTTCTATAATTAAATTCACAAAAAGTATCACATCTCAGTATCTCAAAAATCTCATCATTATAGCTGTCTCTTTTTATGAGACCCAACCATCTATAATTTAATTCACAATTAATATACCACAACTCAGCATCTCACACATCTCATCATTATAATTGTCTCTTTTTATGAGACCCAGCCATCTATAATTTAATTCACAATTAATATACCACATCTCAGCATTTCAAATAATGCAATGATAATTAAAACAAATGCAGATGCATGAATGATTATGATAGGAATGTCTTCCCACCTGTCGACAGGTTATTATTATCTTAGACCGGCTGCCCTCCCGGTTCTTTTATTCTCATCAAACCAGCTGCCTTCCCGGTTAATTCTAGCATATACTGGCTGTCACGGTTTTCACTTT
Source organism: Bretschneidera sinensis (assembly GCA_023935145.1). NCBI lineage: Eukaryota > Viridiplantae > Streptophyta > Magnoliopsida > Brassicales > Akaniaceae > Bretschneidera > Bretschneidera sinensis. Next base: position 16,625,201 of record CM043700.1, on the reverse strand, counting down.
TCATCCCAACATATACCGGCTGTCACGGTTTTTATTTTTCATCCCAGCATATACCGGCTGTCACGGTTATTTCATTAGACCGGCTGCCTTCCCGGTTCTTTCGGTTATATTATTTAATGCATATGTGCATGAACAATGATATGAAACAGTAATATAAATAGAAAATATAAAAACAATATAAAGATTCCAACCACTTAATTTGACTATCCTAATTATCCACAAATTTTATCTAACAAAGTTTCTTTAAAATTTCTTATATCCAATCATCCAGATTTTTTTATCAAATTATAAAAATTCCACAAGATTCTTCTCTTCTCAAATCACATCAAATAATTCATTAAAGTCTGTCCAGATCCACTAAATTTTATCTCAACTTGTCCATCAGAATTTGTCAAGATCCACTAAAATTCATCTTAAATCACCCATAAAAATTTAACAAGATTCACTAAAATTCATCTCGTCATAATTCGTATTAAAACATCTATATATCTCATCAATAATTTATTTATTGCTTTTATCCTCAAATAAACTTATGATTTTCAAAAATATCATTTCTCACCGAAAAATATTTCTACCTGGCCAAATTTTCTATCATACCCATAAATCAATTTTTCATTTATCACCCTAGCATACTTTAATAATTAATTTTAATAATATCACCAAATAATTGATTTTTATTTAGACTACTAAGAGTAAATCCAACTCACCACGTAGCACTTTAAAGCTACTCGTGGGCCACCTCTTTGCCTTTCCCGATCTTCCTCGAATTTTCTCCCGATTGTTGACTACCAACACCTGACATAATATTGGAATTTAAATTTCTTATTATTTCTTCTTTTCTCCATAAACTACACAGTTTGAAAATTTTCTATTTTAACCTCCTGAAACTTTCATAAATGATAAAATAACATTACCTTATTACCTTCTGCTATTTTGATAGCTTCCCGAAATATTTTTGAAAATACCCTCAAAATTTTGTTCCTTCCAACTTTCTTTAAACTCCCAAGTGTTTTAAGAACACAGATGAAATATTTGAAACTATAGGAAAATTTCTTCGTGTAATTACAGGAACCCATATCCCATATTTATAGGGGAGCTCGGCTGAAAATCAGCAGCCCCCCCTCCCTCTTCCTCAAGTCTTCATAAGATACCAATTTAAAAAAAACAAACATAATGATAAAAACATCATCATTATGTTTTGTTCTCCACTTCCCATTAAACAACAAAAAGCAATATATAAACTATCCCACTTGGAATTGTTCTCTCGGTGGCAGTAGGTATGCTGCCCTGAGTTATTGTTCCAAGTTGACTTTTTTTTTTTTTTTTTACTTTTCAACCTTGGTCTCCAGAAATCTTCATTCAGCCATTCAGGGATTTAACTCTTTGTTATATTGATAAAAATATACACTTACCCAACTTTTAAAATACGGATATTACAATTCTACCCACCTTAAAAAATTTCGTCCCCGAAATTTTCTTGTTGAAATCAAGTAAAGAGTTGGGGATAATCCTTCCTCATTATTGCTTCATGTTCCCACGTGACTTCTTCAACATCTTTATTGCGCCATAATACTTGAATCAAAGGAATAACTTTATTGCGTAAGACTTGCTCTTTTCTGTCTAGGATTCCGACTGGGGCTAGCATAATAGTCAAGTCCTTATGAATTTCTATCGCTTGATTCATGATATCATGGGACTCATCGTGCAAGTACTTCCTCAGTAGTGACACATGAAAAACATTATGTAATTGCCTTAATTCCAGAGGCAAATTCAAACGATATGCTACAGGTCCAATTCTTTCGATCACCTCATAGGGCCCCATAAATCTCGGGCTCAACTTTCCCTTCTTCTTAAATCTCAACACTCCCTTCCACAGAGATATCTTCAAGAATACCCAATCACCAACTTGGAATTCAAGAGGTCGTCTTCTTTTGTCAGCATATCCTTTCTGTCTGCTCTGAGCTGCTCTGAGATTCTCCCTAACCAGTTTGATTCTTTCAGTAGTCAAGTCTATCATTTCTGGGCCATATATCTTTCTCTCTCCAACTTCTTCCCAGCATACTGGAGTTCTACACCTCCTTCCATACAAAGCTTCGAAGGGTGCCATCCCAATACTAGTTTGATACTGATTATTGTATGCAAACTCTATCAAAGGCAAGTAAGCATCCCAGCTTACTGAGAAGCTCAATACACTTGCCCTCAGCATATCTTCTAGTATTCTGATGATTCTCTCTGTCAGTCCATCTGTTTGTGGGTGAAAAGCTATACTAAACTGTAATTGCGTACCCATAGCTTCTTGAAAACCCCTCCAAAATCTAGAAGTAAATCTAGAATCTCTATCAGACACAATAGTCAATGGCACTCCATGTAATTTCACTATCTCTGCCACATACAACTCAGCCAACTTTTCTGGACTCCAGGTAGTTTTAATAGAAAGAAAATGTGAAGATTTAGAAAGTCTATCCACTAAACATGGATGAACAAAATTTTACCACCAAATAAAAATAGTACCATACCATCCTTTACGTCAATTAAAATACATTCAACAGAGTTATCACAAACTGCCATTAATTTATTTTTCTAAAACTACTTTCAAGAAGAGAGGATCAAGAGTGTTTGGGTCTCGAGAAAACAATGATTGTGGTCTCAAGTCATTGTGAGGTAGCGAACATAGCTATGGCCATAGCTCATCTTCAAGGATGTCGATCTCCAGTGACTGTGGTGCAATATGGTGGTGATGGTTCTGTGTCATTGGCTTGATGGTGGCAGGGGTTGCGCGCGATGGTCCATGGAAAAGGTTGTAGAGATGATGGCGAGCTTTGACCAAGAGGAAATGCTAATTGTTGCGTGACTTGATGGTGGAAGAGAACGACGACGCTGGCATCAGAAGAGGAGGAACAACCGTGTTTGATCCTGTTAGGATATCCACATGCGAGTTATTTTACATTGAAAAGAAATAAAAGTTAAGACTGAGTTATGTACATGGTTTGGACCCAAATCTCATGAGATTAAGCTTTTGAGTTATATTGATGTTTATCTATGTATATCAAACCCATGTTCATGTGATCTCCTACAGTGTAACGTAAAAAACAAAGAGAAAATTTTCTCCATAATTTCTCTATGTGAACTCCCACTATCTAAGTAAAATTGAGCTCTTTCCCATTTGCTTGTAATTATGAAGGAATTTTGGGTGTTTGGCAAGAGAAAAATTATGCAAAATTTTCTTACTCCTCTCAAAGAAGCCTCCCTCGTTTCCTTTGCAATTTTTCCTTGTATTCCTAGAGTGTGAGGGCTATTTCTTTGTGTGAGTTGGTGTGCGTAAGGGTGTGCATCGGTGGGACAATATCGATTGCCCGAATCCTTTCGAACCAATAAATCAATTCGATTTGTTTGATTCGATTAAACGGTAAAAATCGAAGATTTCGAATTGAAAAGTCGAAAAGTCGGGTCGGTGAGAGGAAAAAAAATCCTTATTAGATCCGATCGAATAACCAAATTTAATTTATTTAATAAATTAAATTATTAATAATTATAAATACATAAAAAATTATCTTATATTATATATATTATTAAATTATTTATAATTATAATGAGCCTCCTTTAGTATTTCTTTTCTCATCTCCTCATCATTGGGAACACAAATTCTTTGTCCCGATACTACCATACCATCTTCTCTGATTCTAAACTCGGTTGGTTTCCCGCTCAACACTTCTTGCCTGATTTTCTCTATTCCCTCATCTTTACTCTGTAGCTGTAATAAACGATCAATAATAGGAGATTGAACTACCATATTTGCCATTAATGCTCCTTTATCACTGACACTCAATTGCATCCTCATTCCTCTTAATTCTATCATCAGGCTAGTATCATGACTCCCAAAAGCAGCTAATTTCCCTGTAGCTTTTCTACTCAATGCATCTGCTATTACATTAGCCTTTCCTAGATGATAATGAATTGTACAATCATAATCACAAATTAATTCCATCCATCTCCTCTGCCTTAAATTCAACTCCTTATGGGTTGGTAAATGCGTCAAACTTTTATGATCAGTAAAAATTTCACATTTGGCTCCATATAAATGGTGTCTCCAAATCTTCAAAGCAAAGACTATGGCAGCCAATTCTAAATCATGGGTCGGGTAATTTCTCTCATGATTCTTCAGTTGCCTAAATGCATAAGCTACAACTTTCCCATGTTGCATCAACACACATCCCAACCCCTGATGCGACGCATCACTATAGACCACAAATCCTTCATCACCAGATGGAAGCACTAATACTAGGGCAGTAGTCAGTTTTTCTTTCAACAGTTGAAAACTTCTCTCACACTCCTCTGACCACTTAAACTTTTCATCTTTCCTGGTCAATTTAGTCAAAGGTCTAGCAATCATAGAAAATTTTTGAATAAATCTCCTATAATAACCAGCCAATCCCAAAAAGCTTCTAATTTCAGTTACATTCGTGGGTCTTTCCCAAGTCAACACTGCTTCTACTTTTTGTGGGTCAACTGCTATTCCCTCTCCCGACACAACATGCCCCAAGAAGGATATTTCATTCAACCAAAACTCACATTTAGAGAATTTCACATATAATTTCTCCTTCCTCAGAATCTCCAACACTATCTCCAAATGTCGCATATGCTCATCTTCATTCTTAGAATATACTAAAATATCATCAATAAACACAATTAAAAATCTGTCCAAGAATGGTTTAAACACCCGGTTCATAAGATCCATAAATACCGCAGGAGCATTGGTCAACCCAAAAGGCATCACCAAGAACTCAAAATGACCATAGCATGTCCTAAAAGCAGTTTTAGGCACGTCCCCTTCTTTTATCCTCAATTGATGTATCCCGACCTTAGGTCTATCTTAGAGAACACTCTAGCTCCCTGTAATTGTTCGAATAGTTCATCTATCCTGGGTAAAGGATATCTATTTTTGATTGTGATCTTATTTAATTGTCTATAATCAATACACAACCTCAATGTCCCATCCTTCTTCTTGACAAATAACATAGGGGCTCCCCAGGGTGATGTACTAGGTTGGATAAACTGTTTATCTAGCAACTCCTGAAGCTGAACTTTCAACTCTCTCAATTCAGCTGGTGCCATTCTATAGGGTGCTATGGATATGGGTGCTGATCCTGGAATCACTTCAATAGAAAATTCAATCTCCCTATTGGAAGGCAATCCAGACAACTCCTCAGGGAATACATCAGAAAAATCTTTTACCACAGAGATTTCTTCTAACTGTCTACCCTCTTTGCTAGAATCCACCACATATGCTAAATACCCCTCACAACCCTTCCTCAACCATTTACTAGCAGTTAAGGCAGAAATCAGACAATTAACAAGTATTTTACGTTCTCCCTGAAAATTAAACTCCTACTGCCCGGGTATCCTGAACACCACATTTTTCTTAAAACAATTTACCCATGCATGACATGCAGATAGCCAATTCATCCCTAGAATCACATCAAAATTTGTCATATCTAAAGGCAATAAATCAACCTCAAATTCTCGGTCAGCAATATTAATCACACAACTTTGATAAATTGTTCTGATAATAACCCTATCTCCAGTAGGAACCTCAACAATAATAGCATGCATCAAAGGACTAGCACTGACATCAATAGATTTCATATAACTACTAGATGAAAAAGAATGGGTTGCACCAGGATCAATCAATAATCTAGCAGCCCTACCAATGATAGATATCATACCCATAACAACATCAGGAGTGGCTTGTGTATCTTGCTGGGTCAATGCATAGACTCTGCCATCTCTGGAATAAATCTGGCTGCCACGTCCTCGCTCTGCTACAGAGCCTCGACCTCTGCCCCGAACATTTCCTGATCCGCTGCCTCTCTCCATCGGTCTTCTCCCGACACTTCCAATTCTTGCTTTAACTGACTTTCCCACTGGACAATCTGCAGCAACATGTCCTCCCTCACCACATACAAAGCATATCTGTGTAGGGCAGTTCCGAGATAAATGCCCCATCTGATTACATTTAAAGCAAACCCTTGACTCCCGATCATAAATCAGATTTCCATTTCCCCTTGGTGGCATATTCATTCCTCTACCATAACTCCCAATCCCCATAGCTTGTCTCCCAAATCGAGGGGTCCCACTAGTATTACTCTGAGCTACTGAAGTAACAGATCTTGCTTACCTCTGAGTCTGCCCTACCATTTCTTGTGACAAAGAACGCCCCCTCTGGGGTGGTCTCCCACCCTGTACAGCCATACTGCTACCACCTCTAGATCCCTCAAATCTAGTTCTCTTCAACCAATCCATCCTACCTTTAAACTCTATTAAATCTCTCTCAATCTGCAATGCTTTATCTACCAGTACAGCATAATTTCCTATGCCCATGTAAGAGAGTTTAAAACGAATATCATAGTGTAATCCGTCTAAAAATCTCTTGCATTTTCTTTCCTCCGTATTCACGAACTCGGGTACAAATCTTGACAGGGTTACAAATTTACTATCATATTCAACCACCGATAAATTTCCCTGTTTTAGGTGGATAAATTCTCTTTCTTGTTGTGCCCGAAAAGAATCTGGAAAATACTTTGCAAAGAATTCATCCTTAAATTTATTCCAAGTCAAAGGTTGATCTATTCGTGTACTCATTCTGGGCAAAATATCCTTCCACCATTGAGAAGTCTCACCCTCCAGCATAAACGAAGCAAAGGCAACCTTCTGTTTATCAGACACCGGTAAGACCTCAAAATATTTCTCCACATGCTCAATCCACTGTTCAGCTTCCACCGGATTTACAGATCCTTTAAATGACTAAGGTTTAAACTTAAGAAACCTCACAAAACAATCCCTTTGCATTTCATTTACAAATACCCCTCCATCAGGAACCTCTTGCCTCACTACCTCTGGTTCTCTTCCATTCCTTTCCTCTAATCTTCTTTGCAAATTAGCAATCCGTTCTTCGGCTGCATTAATTCTCTCTAAAGCACGGTTAAGAGCATCTTGCAATTCATCATTTCTACTTTTAGATACTTCCCCAGCTCTACTCGTACCAGCTGCACTATCACCATGTTCCCTTGCGGGAACCACCGACTCGACTTCTTCTTCTACTTCAGTCCTCCTAAAAATTGGGGTTCTACCACGTCCCCTCTGATTTTGAACTCTACCTCTAGTTCTCGCACGACCACGTGTCATCCTCAGACTCTGCATTTAAGAATATTATTTATTTAGATCTTCCACTTTTTAGGTTCTTATGCAGTCTACAGAATCTTAAAACCTAATGCTCTGATACCAAAATTGTAACGACCCATCCCAGGTTGGCCACCCCTGGACAGTGTCATCACATTTTGAAAATCCAAGCATGACACATATATGCAACAATAAATATAATACTACCGGATTTTTTTTTATCTTTCCTTTAACAGGAGAGGTAAACAAATCTGATATTCACTTAAACATACAAATACATAAATGCATGAATATTTACAATAAAATTTTTACAAGTCTTTAACTCGATTGTCTAAGGATATTGACACGTACTTGGCTTATAAAAAAAGATCTCGTCTGATTCTCAACCCACCAGACTATTTATCTTGATTGCTACCTGAAATCATTGAACAGTGAGGAGTGAGCTTCACAAGCTCAGCGAATTAAATTTACTGAAAGTATTCCAAATTCCATCAATAATCCTTTAATATTAAAATTTATTTTTCGCATAACCTGATGACAACTTTCTACTATCAATCTCTTCTTCTCAATCATTGGTTCACTTTAAGACTATCAATTATTTCCTAATTACCTCGTAATGAGGTTCATATCAAAAAGTCCATCATTTAGATAAGTCTTATCACTGTCTTTTTATATGAAACTCAACCTTCTGTAATTAAATTCACAAAAAGTATCACATCTCAGTATCTCAAAAATCTCATCATTATAGCTGTCTCTTTTTATGAGACACAACCATCTATAATTTAATTCACAATTAATATACCACAACTCAGCATCTCACACATCTCATCATTATAACTGTCTCTTTTTATGAGACCCAGCCATCTATAATTTAATTCACAATTAATATACCACATCTCAGCATTTCAAATAATGCAATGATAATTAAAACAGATGCAGATGCATGAATGATTATGATGGGAACATCTTCCCACCTGTCGACAGGTTATTATTATCTTAGACAGGCTGTCATCCCGGTTTTTTTATTCTCATCAGACCGGCTGCCTTCCCGGTTAATTCCAGCATATACCGACTGTCACGGTTTTCGCTTTTCATCCCAGCATATACCGGCTGTCACGGTTTTCACTTTTCATCCCAGCATATACCGGCTGTCACGGTTTTTATTTTTCATCCCAGCATATACCAGCTGTCACAGTTATTTCATTAGACCAGCTACCTTCTCGGTTCTTTCGGTTATATTATTTAATGCATATGTGCATGAACAATGATATGAAACAGTAATATAAATAGAAAATATAAAAACAATATAAAGATTCCAACCACTTAATTTGACTATCCTAATTATCCACAAATTTTATCTAACAAAGTTTCTTTAAAATTTCTTACATCCAATCATCCAGATTTTTTATCAAATTATAAAAATTCCACAAGATTCTTTTCTTCCCAAATCACATCAAATAATTCATTAAAGTCTGTCCAGATCCACTAAATTTCATCTCAACTTATCCATCAGAATTTGTCAAGATCCACTAAAATTCATCTTAAATCATCTATAAAAATTTAACAAAATCCACTAAAATTCATCTCGTCATAATTCGTATTAAAACATCTATATATCTCAACAATAATTTATTTATTGCTTTTATCCTCAAATAAACTTATGATTTTCAAAAATATCATTTCTCACCGAAAAATATTTCTACCTGGCCAAATTTCCTATCATACCCATAAATCAATTTTTCATCTATCACCCTAGCATACTTTAATAATTAATTTTAATAATATCACCAAATAATTGATTTTTATTTAGACTACTAAGAGTAAATCCAACTCACCACGTAGCACTTTAAAGCTACTCATGGGCCACCTCTTTGCCTTTCCCGATCTTCCTCGAATTTTCTCCCGATTGTTGACTACCAACACCTGTCATAATATTGGAATTTAAATTTCTTATTATTTCTTCTTTTCTTCATAAACTAAACAGTTTGAAAATTTTCTATTTTAACCTCCTGAAACTTTCATAAATGATAAAATAACATTACCTTATTACCTTCTGCTATTTTGATAGCTTCCCGAAATATTTTTGAAAATACCCTCAAAATTTTGTTCCTTCCACCTTTCTTTAAACTCCCAAGTGTTTTAAGAACACAGATGAAATATTTGAAACTATAGGAAAATTTCTTCGTGTAATTACACGAACCCATATCCCATATTTATAGGGGAGCTCGGCTGAAAATCAGCAGCCCTCCCTCCCTCTTCCTCAAGTCTTCATAAGATACCAATTTAAAAAAAACAAACATAATGATAAAAACATCATCATTATGTTTTGTTCTCCACTTCCCATTAAACAACAAAAACCAATATATAAACTATCCCACTTGGAATTGTTCTCTCGGTGGCAGTAGGTATGCTGCCCCGAGTTACTGTTCCAAGTTGACTTTTTTTTTTTTTTTTTTTTTTTTTTTACTTTTCAACCTTGGTCTCCAGAAATCTTCATTCAGCCATTCAGGGATTTAACTCTTTGTCATATTGATAAAAATATACACTTACCCAACTTTTAAAATACGGATATTACAGTTATGGATACTGGGCTACCAGTTATCATAGCGGATATGGGCATACTTCAACCTTCCCCACCTCAAACTTTTGTCCTTCCACGAGCACTATATTCGCTAGGCTCTGTCAATACACTTGCCTATAGGCCACACCTGTTTCCCACCCTCATCGAGCATCGCCCACTGCCTCTAGTGACACTCAACCTCCTGGCATGCTTGATTATAATAAGTTTATGTAATGTTTGTTGATGGATATTGTTTTATTTAGTTGAGATTTTTATGCTCGAAGTTGGGGTGTTATTTTTAGATTTTTTTTAAAATTTTAGTTGGATGTATGGATTGAATTTGTTTGATGGTAGGATTAATTATTTTTTACTCGTTTTCTTAAATGGTATGTTTGAACAAATAATTTGAATTATAAATATGTGTTGTTCATTGTAAGTTGTCATTTTAATAGTTGGTAATAATTATACAGTTTTTATGCTTGAAGTTGGGGTGTTATTTTTAGATTTTTTTTTTAAATTTAGTTGGATGTGTGGATTGAATTTGTTTGATGGTAAGATGAATTATTTTTTACTTGTTTTCTTAAATGGTATGTTTGAACAAATAATTTGAATTACAAATATGTGTCGTTCTTGTAAGTTGTCATTTTAATAGTTGGTAATAATTATGCAGTATTATGACGAGTACACCAGTTTGTGTATGTAGAAATGGGCATACGCAACTGTATGTTGTTCATACTCACAAGAACAATGAGAGATGTTTCTATTGATACACCTGTAATTGATATATGATGTTTAATTCACAAGATCATAATGATAGTTTTATTTGGATCGATGGTTATGTTAGGGCAATGATCTTCAGTGCGGCACAAGATAATGAACCACGACACATTAAGTTTTATGGTTGGATTGTAATGGGATATTATCTCATTATTGGTCTATATTGTTTTTACTTGCATTGATTGTACTTTTTATATTCATTATCATAATTAAATGATGATAATTAGACTATTGAAGTAGAACATGAGACTTGAGAATATTATGATATTTAATATATTTTTATAAATTTTATAATTTATGAAATATATAAATGTTTTGTCTATGAATTTTTAATTATTTATGAGATTTAAATTATAAATTCGTTCACATTAATCAAATCTAAAATTAAAATATAATCATAAAAAATTACCATCAATCATCAATCCGTTGTTATTAATACATGTAGATAATTATACTTAGACAATTTTAAATTCGACAAAACTGCTTGCAACCAAACAGTGTTGATTATAATAAAAAAAAAATTGAAAAATCAGTCACCACGCATCAAACAGTTTTAACAAGTAATAATAAATAAGGACTAAATCTCTGGATGAGAGATTATTCCACTGAAAATTAAGGGAGATGCCTATATGATTTTTTGGCCACCTGACCTTATATTTGAGGACGCGTAATAATTAAATGTCACAAATTAAAAAGCAGATAAATATGTTATAAATATTTATAATAAATTATTTTTCTTAATTAACAAAAAAATATTCAGCATGCCCAAGTGCAGTGGGGGCTGAGGGGCTTAAATCAGCCAGGGAATTGTTCAGACGTTGGGGCATGCGGCCCTAATAGGCTGAGCGGCAACAACCTCACGCCAACGCAATTGGGAGGTTGCGAAGACCATCTCTCGTGGAGTTGGCTAGATTTTTTTTTCAAATTCGACTAGATTTTTCGTGACATATACTCCCATATTTTTTGTTTTTTCTCTCTAGGTTATGGGTGTTAAGAATTTTTTATTTGATTTTATTCTAGAATTAGATTATTTTCCTTTTGATAATTATTTGTTTTAATTATAACCATAATTTATTTGTTGCCGTTTAATTATGTCTTGTGTCTCAAATACAAGACCAAGTGGCAAGAAAAAAATAAAGAAGCCACGCACACATCTTTGTTACTGCTTTATATTTTTTTTTTATTTTTAAAGGAAGCTTTAATTGTTACTTCTTAACGGATTCTTTCACGGTATGGTTTAATTAAAATGATTTTGTAATGTCCTTATTATACTATTTTCTAGTATTATTTTTGTATGTAAAAAACAAAAACAGTTTTTGGTTCTAGTTTTTGGATATCTTGAGAACATAGCGCACATCCGAAACATACCATTTAAGTCATCCAAAATTTAACCCAACCCCATTAAAGGACAAAAAGAAAGAACAGAAAAGAAGTCAATTTTGATATAGGAACAATACAATATAATAATATCACAATTATTATTATATAGGGTCAACTTTTGAATTTATTTTCATTATCTGTCTTCAGGGATGATACCAGGGGCAATGGTTTTATCAACTAGCTGGGTTTCAACAAAAACGTGCAACAGAGAAAAAAACCATCGATATCGTCATGGCGGATGCTCTTCTTTTGTACACTGATGGTGGAAGCGGTTCCTCTATCGAGGAGGATGATTGTCATGAACGAAGTGTCAGGAAAATCAAGGATTCTGAGGCGTCTGTTACTCCACCCTCCAAAGTGGCTGTGGACTTAGTTACACATGATTATACTAATGGTCACCCGTATTGTACTCTCGCAGATGATTGCAGGTGTCTCATGTCCATCCTGATGGAAACGAAAATCCAACACAGACTGCGCGAGACCAACTATGTGGCCGATGCTTTGGCTAGAAAAGAAGCTTGTAATACTTTTGATTTTGTTATGTATGATAAGACCCCCGACTTTTTGTATGGGCAGTTTATGATGCTGATATGAGGGGAGCCACTGCATGGTTGGCTTGACTGTGTACTGTGTTGTACTTTATCTAGAAAGCTCTAGTTTACAAACAAAAAAAAATACATTTAAACAATGATAGAGTAAAAGCAATTTTTAAAGAATTAATTTTTAATTTTTAAGTCAATGATTATTGTCTAAAGAAACATTGAATTCAATTCTTCGTATCAACAACTGGTGATTTATTATGTGGGTAATGTCATGGACCTATTGTTTGACGCCATGAACACACACCCACCCGCGGGACACTTAGCAAAGCTTCCTCAATGAAGCGCTTAAGTCAGTTTTTTTCTATTATGATGTGCTCCCTGAACACTTCTCTCCCCAACTTTCTCGTGCCCTCTTTTTTGTGGTTGGCTCACTCACTTACTCTTTACCTCACTCAGTCAAACACTTTATGAAATAAGGGAAATATACATCGAATTTCATTGAAAATTCAAAAAGAATTACGAGAGAATAATTTCTTGAATCTCATTACAAAAGACTCATACAACAACTATTTATAGACTTGGCCTTTACAATAAGTAAATAATCCATACAAATTGATTTGTGAGAGATTTCTCTATAGCTGTAGTCAAAAGACACGTCCCAAGAAATCTGCACTCACCTTATTGATTTATGACAGAAATCTCTAGCACTGCCGTCAAAAGGCACATCCCAAAAAATCCCAAAAACCCTGCAATTGCCTAAATTAACCTACTCAACTCTAAGACAATAAAAACTGTAAGAATAGGAACATCCTGGAACTCAATGCTGGAAAATCTAAATAACGAGTCTAACAAATGTCTCAGAATAAATATGCGTCTCTTTCACCACCACAAGGTTCCCCTGTTCTATACGGAAACAGAGGATTAAATTCTTCACGGCCCAAATGTCAAGCAACGTACCCTTCCAATTTCAACTTCCCCAACCACATAAGATCGTGCCCGTTTGACTTCATCTTCCTATTTTACATTTAAAAATGATTTTAACAAAGTTTTAGCTTAAAATATTATGAAATTAAAAGTTATTTGATTGTTTAGTAAAAATTATGTTAAAAGTGTGATTAAACTGATTAATGTGTTTGGTAACTAAGTTGTAAAATTATTTTTATATGTTAAAATTATTAAAAAGAGTATATAAGTACTATTTGATTATTTTGGGTATTTCTTTCATCAAATTGAATTTATTATTTATATGATATAAATATATTAATTTTATTCAAAATAAAATACAAATAATTAAAATAATATTTATTAATGATTAAATTAATAATAATACTATTTTTATTAAATAATAATCTCAATTTTCTAATAATAGTAAATACATCATTATCACAATTAAAATATAATTAAGAAGAATGATTGAAGATTTCTATAGTGGTAAGGGTGTAAATGTTTTTGCCCCACAAAAATAATTTATGAATATGAATACTGATAGTGTCAAAACTGTTTATGGAATTAAAAGCTATAAAACTCAACTTTTAATTTTGGGTTTAAATCAATTTTTTTAAAATTGTTTTCAATTTCTGATTTATAAAAAACATGTAAAAAAATATATATTTAACATATCTTCTGCATTTTTACCGCAAAAATTGTTTAAAAAACTCCACCAAACAATCACATGATACCTCTTTTGCGAACTCTAAATAGAATGGCAAATTAGTAATTTTGTATATATATCATACACAATCCACACATGTACAACTTGATAGCTTTTGATCAAAGTGAAAAAAAACGGCTCCGAATTACACCCATCCTCCTTTGGGTCAAAACTCAAAAGCTGTTTTCATCATCTGCTGAAAGAAACAAAATTTTGGTACCAAAATGACATACATTTGCACTATATTGATCAAAATTAAGCAAAATTGGTGCCCACAGGAAAATTTGGCTGTCCATTTTGTGAAGCACAATTGAATCAAAGGCATACCTCAAATCTCCAAATTGTTCAAAATTGTTGCCACTTGAGAAATGGAAGGCCTGTTCTTCCTAGAATTACCAACACAAGCTAAAGCAACTTTTCCCAATCTAACAAGAGGATTTATATCAGAAGGAATTGCAAGCCTCGGGTCTAAAATTTCACAAAACCTCGTTTCTTTAATCAAAGGCAAGGCCCATTTAACAAGCAATCCTTCTTCACTTCTCTTCCCACTCAAAAGCTCTAACAAAACCACACCAAACCCAAATACATCACTTTCCTTGCAAGCACCACCTCCCCCTGATCTCTCCTCAACCCAATACTCATCATCAACATACCCCAAAATCCCTCTCTTCTCTTTTGGTGCCAAAAAAGATAACCCATAATCACAAATTCTAGCACAAAATTTAATATCTAATAATATATTTGAAGCCTTTAAACACCCATGAATTATATTTGGTGTCATCCCTTCATGCAAATACTCGATCCCTCTAGCCGCCCCGGCGGCGATCCTCAAACGCCGGCTCCAATCTAACACTGATGCTCCATCAGACTTTTCGTGCAAGTAAAAATCCAAACTCACCATATCAACAAGCTCCATCACAATAATTCTCTCTCCAGGTGCTTGTGAATATGCCAAAATGGGAACTATATTAGGGTGTTGGGCTAGAGAGAGTTTGTTGAGAAATGAAGAAAATTCAATTCCT
This sequence comes from Bretschneidera sinensis, assembly GCA_023935145.1. Taxonomy (NCBI): domain Eukaryota; kingdom Viridiplantae; phylum Streptophyta; class Magnoliopsida; order Brassicales; family Akaniaceae; genus Bretschneidera; species Bretschneidera sinensis. The sequence continues at coordinate 16,610,093 of CM043700.1, read as the reverse complement.
GCATTGCTCAAAACAAGCCCTGGATGTATTCTTTTCACAGCAACAAGCTCTCCTCTTGACAAATTTGCTGCGTATACAGTACCTAACCTGCCTTTACCGATGATTCTCCGATGGTTAAATCCATCTGTTGCTGCATCTATATCTGTTAATGGATATGCCTTTGCACAAATCTTGACAGGATGATGATCAAGCGTTTCTTCAGACTCTACTGGTTTCTTTCTGCAAGTGATGGTAAGAACAATACCCAAAATGATTAGAGACGTTGAAAGAAGAGCCAGAGCAAAATCGTAAGCAATCTTTTCACTGTGGTTCATGTTTGTGTGATGATCTAAAAATCCCTTCTTTTCTTTTTGGTGTCCTGTACTCTGGTTTTTGGATAATATTATGATGACTTTTGTTGTGGCAGGGAAGAAAATGGAGGGGATCGTTGGTCCATAAATTACTTTGAATGTGGAAATCAGATTATATATGAGAGACTAAAAGGTAATGGGATCAAAAGTAAGTGAAAGAGAAAAGTAAGAGGGAAGAGAGGGTATCTATTTTGAGTAACCGTGTAAGCTTTGAAAAAATGAGTTATGTTTGGTAGGGAAGTTGGAATTTTATGCCTAGGCTTACTTATGTTGGTTTATCGTTGGCCGCCCCTAGTAGTTGTTCTTTATGGAAAGACAATGAATGATTAATTAGCTCACACAAAAAAATGGCACACAAAAATTAAAATAGTTAGTAGTAATTTGATAAGCCATTATGCAATTTTCTGTTTTTTTATTTATTATGATGATAATAAAACTTGTTTCGGTTTATCTTGTGAGTCTCATTTTTCAATTAATATTTCATTAACGTGTATCATTTTTTATATTTAAATTCACGTGTAAAAATTTATTATTTTTTATTCTGTTTGTATTTGAGGAGATGTATTAAAATATAATATAAAAAATAATTGAATCATTTCTTTTTAATTTTAATAATACTTATGTTAAAAAGATAATTGTCTGATCAATTATGTTAAAAAAATCCTTTTATATAGTGTTTAATAGGGTCCAACTCAAGACAAAAGCAAAAGTATGACTGCTATGCTAAATATCCAATCACAATTAAAGAAGATTTAGAGGAGAAACAAGCTGTTAATGTTTGACAAGTGTGCCTCATGATTAATGGATTATATATTTTTTATATCAACATCATATGCTTTCATCTTGCTAATTGGGAAGTCCTTTCCGTTTGGTGCAGCTAATCTTTATTTGTCCTTTGTGGCAAAATAAAGAATTTAGATATATCAGCACAAACATACAAATTCATGATTGGTTTAGTTGCAACAAGCCAACAACACAAGTTTATAAGTTGTCAAAAAAAAAAATACAAGTTTATTATGCTCGCACCGAGAAGCATTAGGTACCATTTGCCCCGAAATGGTTTTTAATAAAACAATAACAATATAAAAGATGAATAAAATCTACATAGAACACCAAGAAATCCTCCGCCCCTCTTCTTTTGAAGCATGCTGACCAGATTTTCTCAAGAAAAATAATGTCATGAGAGATAAGATTTTGTTTAATCATGGAAAATTATGTTCTAATCTTTAAGATTTGTCCAATATTTTAATTAACCTTTTAGTTTTTAATTTATTTAAATCGACACTTCAAGTTTTGACATTACTTCTATTAAGGATTTTCTTCATGTTTTAGCAAGTGAAAACAGAGAAAAAAAATATTAAAATCGAGAAGAAAAACCTTAATTGAGGTAATATCAAAACATGAAGTGTCGATTTAAGGAAATTAAAAACTCAGTGGTTAATTGAAATATTGGGCAAACTTCAGGTGTTAGAACATAGTTTTCCTTTAAAACTTTATTTGTCTCAATTTATATGATGCATTGTATTATTCATGTCATTAAATGTTTTTAATTTTAAATTAGTAATGTACTTAAAATTTTATATATATAGTTTAATAAAATAAATAAGTATTAAAAAATATTTTTTATAATTTTAAATCAATAACATATTCAAGAAAAAATAAAATCAAAATTGTTTTAAAAATTCAATTGTGACATATACATTGGAACAAAAAAAGTAATCCCTTGTTAAGAAGGATTTGTAAAGGGTAAACTTAGGTACAATTCTATATTTTCCTTTCCTTAGTTTTCATTTAATTGCAAATGATCACTTTAGTATATAATTTATCATATATTTCATTAACAGATTAAAATTTATTAAAATTTTGTAAGAAAAAACACGAATTTAAATAGAAGGTTAAACTTTATTATAAATTTAAATTTTTTGTAAATATATATTAAATAATAAGTAATGATGATTAATTTTAATGTTGAAAACTTGAAAAAATGTAAAACGAAACTTAAGGAACCTATCTAGTGGAAGAATTTTAAATGTGAAAATTGTAACATGGGAAGCCTGCAACTTTAAAGACCTTCCATATACGCTGCAAAAACGTTCTTTTGTTATGCGGTCTAGATTCGAAATTTTGTAATTAAATTTAGTAATTCATATATTAATATTTGTAATAAAGTTTTTATTTTTTTGTAATTAAATAATTTTGATAAGATAATCATAAAATAAATTACATTGAGTCCATAAAATCACAAAATAATTCCCAAGTGATTTTATCTCTCAAGCATTCGAATTCCATGAAATTTTTTTTCTTCTCAAAAGTCAAAAATCATTTTCCCTATCTGAACTTAAGAATCTCTTTATTTCTAAACTCGTCAATATGCCTCTTTCTAAATCGAGATCTATACAATAAAAATTACAATCGATTGCCAATTGACACGTAATTTGAAATGAAAAGTATTCGCAGTTTGACAATAAACGCTCAAGTGATTTCAAATAATAAGATTAATATTTAAATTAAAAAAATTAATTTTTCAGGTAACTTGATATCATTTTTGTTACAAAAAATAATGTGTAAATTACTAAGTATGAGATCAACGTTATGAAATTTGATATTAATTTTTAGATTATGAAAAACGATATATAAGTGACGAAATTGAAGGTTGGTTTACGAAAAATATTCAGGTTATGAAAATTAAAGCCTGAGTTAGAAAATATGAAAGATTGTTACTAAATTTGATAATATTTCTTTTTGTAACAACTTATACCCAAAAGAAAACAGTCTCTGGCAAGGTAAGGTATGATTTAAAATAAACCAAATTCCGTAATTTAAAACTCATCATAGTCATCCAACCATCTCAATCAAATGTTCATCCATAAATTAAAACTTACTACTCATGGCTCATACACAAATCTCAAATTCTGTTGAATAAATTACAAGGGCTTAAAATTTCTCAAAAACTTAGTTCAATTGTAAGGGATAATGGAAAATCCAAAGAAAAAGACTCAGAACGAAGAGCCATTGGTAAGACTTTCTGAGCATGCCAAATGTTAAACTTTAACTATAAGCGATCACAAAAATGGATGATGAGCTATAACTTAGCTACAACCACTACTAAAATATTAGGAGGGGTAAGCTATACATCTTAATGAGATAAAAATAAATCCCCTGCAGATAAATCAATATCTATAGATCCTCTATATGCATCATATAATCACCAAGAAGTAAGGGTCAGTGATATACTAGCATATATATTCATTTTCTAAAACCATAATTATAATGTCAAAAAATGCTTTGAAGTAAACCCTATTTAACCAATTAAAACGCCTCTTATAAAACTCATAAAAATGAGACAACCTTTAATATGAAAAGGTAACAATTGCACGGCTAAATGTACATATAAAAAATCACTTTTTTAATAATTCAGGAAAACAAGACCAAAATAAGAAACACCACTCAATGGTTCACTTTAACCGCAATGCCCCTCAATGGGCTATACCTCATCACAGTGCCCTTATTGGGTCATTCACGTTTCACTGCGCGCCTCACTAAGCCATTCATATATCGCATCGCCCTCCTAAGCCAATCACACTTCATGTCACCCCTCACTTGGCAATCATATTTCACAACGTCCCTCACCGAGCTAATCACATTTCATGATGCCTCTCTCTAGGCCAATTACAATCACTTGCCCCTCACTGAGCCAATTACAACCACATGCCCCTCACTAGGCTATTTACAAATACACGCCCATCACTAAGCCATTTACAAACTCGTCTCTCACTAGGCCTTTTACAATCACACATCCCTTATTAGGCCTTTTTCAAACACACACCCCTCATTGGGTCTTTTACAAACTCGCCTCTTACTAAGCCACATATCACATTATCTCATTTTCAACCATACTTATATTTCATGAAAACATATAAAAGATTTATAAAACTTTATTTTTTTCACAAACTCTTTTTTCAAGCAAGCATAACAAGTATTTTTTTATTTTATAAATTATCGAAATTGGAAGTGATCTCAAGTCCAATTTAAAATCTCAAATTCTCAACGCAATCGATTTATTAAATTATCTATACTCAATATAGCATATACTTATTATATATTAAAACTCCAAAGTGGACATAATGGAAAGTAACCATAAGATACAGGTAGAAAACCACTCACCTCAAAACCAAAAAAGAAAGCTCAACTCGAAAGCTAAGGTGCTAGTCTCTTCATCTGAACCACATCCTATATGCGATATAAAGTTCTAAGATAAGAACTAAGTTTACTCATTTCTAATGAATATACTCATGATACATCACGATTCATGTATGCACAATTATAAGTAACCAAACTCACAAAGGCACACCAAACACAATCATTCAACCATGCCAACAATACTTCTATAGATTTATATCCGCAAACACACTAACAAACACTCAAGGTCACTAATTAAATAGATAGCAAGGAAAATACTAAGTCAAGAAATTCTTACTTCCATTAAAACCATAAATTTATTAACAAAGGAAAGCTTAATTTAATTAAATTAGAGTATTTAATACAATCATCTTGCTCTTTAACACTACAATAAGATAATCATAAGTGTTTTTAGAAATTTGGACAAAGTATCCTATGTTTTTTAAGTATTTCCCAAATTTTTACTAACCTAAAAACCAAATGCAAACTCAATAAAGCCCAATTCAATTCATTTAAAGCTAATTCTCCATCGTCCACATCCCAACCATAGAAAATTAAGCTCGTCCGCTTTGAAATTTTCAATTCAACACTACCATAATCTCCAACATAATTCAACTCCTCCAAGATTATATTTCCTTAATAACTTGAGCATAAATATAATTTATAACTAGCTTGTATTTAAACCAGTGTAAAACATTATATAGATATATACTTATTTAGGAAATCCATAAGTTTTGAGTTTAAAAGAGAACCAAAAAAAGAATAAAGATTTCATGTTTATAAACATCCCAATTCATATATATAAAATATTTACATACATGAAGAAAATTTGAAATCAACTCATTAAACTTACTTTATCTCAATATCCACACCCAAAGAAAGTGTTAGTTGTAAGGCATTCTTCAAAAGTTTCGCTTTCGGGCCAGATCCCTCTTGTTATAAAGAAAGCGAAAAGCGTTTTCAACCCCCTGTTTCAAATGGCCCTTACTATTGCAGCCTTGGTTGTTCACTTGAGAAGTGCACCAAATTTGGTGATGGTGACTTTCTCTCTCTTACTCACAAACACACATGCAAATAACAGATTCTATGTTGTCATCGAAAGAAAAAAAAAATTTGTCATACATCAACATTTTATGATAAAACACATATATTTGATGATAAATCTATACTTCTAATGATAATAATATAAAATATTAATAGTAAAAAATAATAAAAAAATACAACTAAAAGTACGTATTTTTTCATCGAAACTAAAAATCTTACCAATATAGTTTTACCATATAAGCTAAAATGTCTTTTGTTTTCAAGCGTTAGAGTAGCTACTATAACTCATTTTTTATTATTCAAAAGAGATACATCTATACTTGCTATTAATAAAGTCAAGACTCCCATTTGATGTCCACCTCTCAAAATATTTCATAAACTCTTGCTTAAATATATATAAATCAAATTTTTAAATAAGGTTATATATGTAACTCAATTGACTTCATCTCCCTACATCTTTCTCACATGTTTTTCTCCCCCATTATCCCACACTTAACTTCGCCACTATTCTTATCTCTTATCTTCAACCCATGTTGATTTCCTCTATTAGATAATTGTTAACATATTATTTTATCATATAAAACATAAAAAAACAGATCAACATACGTTTTAAAAACTACACAATAGGATGTAGTACTCTCTCATCTATTATCCTTTACATTTCTAGGGTGATTGGGGTTTGATCTTATTCTTATGTAATAACAAATAACTCTATCCTGTTGGTGATAGTAATAGAGTCGATGATGATGTGGAGGAATGGGAGATTCTCGAAGATGAGGGATTCGGTGAGGTTGCGAAGAGGAAATTGGAGTCTGATGCTGAGTCTGGAGAAATCAAGGCTATTGTATTTCGCAACACGAATTCGGTCTGTTCTGACTCTGATTGCCTTTGTATGCGTTCTAAATTCTATTTGTTTTTTTTTAAATGTGGTTTTAGCTTTTGTTTGGTTGCTGAGATAATTGGGAAACTTTTTTATTTGAGAAAATTCGACCTATTCAGAAATTGAAAGTTTTGTTTACGGAGAGTAAATGAAAGTTGCCTTTCAGTGGAGGATTATTTCGGTATCAAGTTTTGAAACTTTAGAATTTTAAAAAATAGTGAAAGAGAGTGGAGTAGTTTTCTATTTACTTTTCTTTGTTTCTATGCATTTTCTCAGTGATCAAACAGGATTTACGCTGTTATTATTCTGATTTTTGGAATGCATTGGAGACTAACTCCCATACTCGAAAAACATGCGTCCAGTGATATTTTCGCCCCAGGATTCACGCTCTGGGGCGTTTTAGCCCTAAAACACCTCTGGGCACACCTCGGATTCGCCTTTTCAAACACTACACCTTCCTAAAATATGCATAAGTGAAACAATAAAGATGATGCTACATAATTTGAAATCAATATCATAAATCTTTTCTAATAAAAATTTTATTTGTATGTATAGCTTGTGGCTTTTAATTACATTATAAAAAAAATAATTGTGTTTTAGATAATTTATTTAGCATTAGTTAAATTTTTGTTATTTTGTCACTATTAAAATATTAAAAATATTTTTATTTGTGATTTGAAATTGCAGATAAAATGCAAGTGAGATGCTGCGTGGATGACCGATGGAATAATCACTGCAATATATAAAGTTTCTAATCCTTGTTATATGTTTAGTAATCATAAATAATGTGCCCTATTGCAATGAAATTTACTCTTTTTATCTCAATTTGTGTGTTATAGTTGATTTTTTAGCAATTTTAACTTTAATTTTTTCTCTTTCTTTTTTTTACGAATCATAACTTTAGAGTATAAAGGACATTATGCGCCATATTCTAAATCCGATAAATCAATAAAATGCAAAAATAAAAAAAATCATTAAGCTTTGATACGAATTATGATGATACGGAACATTTCTTTCAACCAAGAAAAAATTGATTTTATACGGAACATTTCTTTGAGAGCCAATCGAGCTTACGTCTTAGAATAACCTAGCTAGGCCGTAGTCACTTCGACACATCTAATAGCTTAAGAGGACTTCAGTCCAACTATGAGCCTAAAGAAAGTCCCTTAGAAATTTAGGGTTTTTTAAATCTTACTCTTAACATTTCAGTTTTTCCATTGTCTTCCATGACGCAATTACAAAAATCGTTTCAATTAAGTGTCTACCATTAAAGATTACATGAAAAAGTAATGGAGATGTTAAGAACCTGTTTAATTATGGGAAAAATATTTGTTTTTATTTTCTTTAACGTTTTTTTAATATTTTGTACATTTTTAAATTATTAAAAAATAAAAAATATATACTTTCTAAATTATGTTGAAAAAATAGAAAACCTCCATTTGAATGTTTCCTAAAGCAAATCCATGTTACCTTCATTGTCCAAGACCTTAATTCGAACCCATCAGCTTTAAGAGAACTCGTTTTGTACAACTTAATAGTCATCTTATGCATTAAAACTATGTCTATCAAACGTTCGTTCAAATTACCGAACCAGTCATTTTCAAGTGGAATGCTGCGGTAAGGAGCTTAGCTCAAGGCTTGGCGGCTAGGCCCGCTAACATATGTATTGGTTTGATTTAATTTATGATAATAATAAGATCGATAATAACTAGAAAAATAGCAAACTATAAAGATTGACTTTTGTTTAGTAAAAAAATAAAAAATAAGAGGAAAAAAAACTCAAATAGTTTTATCATATCTTTCATAATGGCTCCATTTATTTCCATGTAAAATATATTATTACGTAAAATAAGTTTCATGTAAAATTGTAAATTTTTAAATAAATTTTCTTTGTTTAGTTGAAGTTTAAAAATAAATAAATAGAAAAAATTAATGGTATAATATTTGAGAGAGAAATTTTAGAAAAGTGGGAGAATAGATTCTTTTTTTAAAAAAAAAAAACAATTTTCAATCACTTGTAAAACAATTTACTAAGAAAATGACAGAAGTTGTTTTGTTAAGCTTATCACTTAACAATATAAAATTCTATTTTACATGAAATTGGTTTTCATAGAATTCAAACACTAGTAAAATACTATTTTACACGTATTTGATTTTCAAACTATTATTTTTCATAAAAACAAACGGAACCAATATTTATTTGAGGAATTAAACGTGGATTAATTAGTAAAATGATATTCTCGTCTATTTATTATTTTGTTTTGTACTCTCCAATCATCTCTATTTGAGAGGATCGTGATTCGCATGTAGGAAGAAAACATCAATTTTTTAGTTTTTTTTCCTCTCAATTTTTTCTCCAACTATTTTGTATTCGTTTATACACATGCACAAAAAAATCAAGTTCCTGAAATAACTTTTTAATTTTTTACTTAAAAAAATATTTAAAATTCAGTATATGCATAAGTGAGAAATTCATAAAGTTATCAAGTAACCTTAATTAAAATGGTTTTTATAATTTTTTTAAAACTTATTTTGTTACATTCAATCATCTCACTGTTAAGAGTGAATTATCTGTTTGTTTTCTGTTGAATAATATCAAGTTGTAGTTGTCCTATTCTATAGGCACTCTGTTGAAGTCTGTAGTAGTGCTTTCCGATTATCTAGGAATACTCCAGTAGTGGAGAAAGTGTGTCAGTTGTGGAACTAGTTGGTTCCAAAATTTCTGGTCAGTTTGTTTATGGAATTCTATTTAAATAACTATTTGTCAATGAATAAATGTACGAGTTCAATCAATGGTTTTTCAGTTGTTTTTCTTTTTCACAATATTGTGGTATTAGAGCTAGGTTGGGCTTGATCAACAAAAAAAAAAAATTTCTCCATAAGCAGCAGCTTTTTAATTTGCAACAGCAAGATCTCATGGCAACCGACAAGGTTAAAGATCAGTATGTGCAGCCAGCCATACCTCATTTCGATGGTCATTATGATCATTGGAGCATGTTAATGGAGAATTTTTTGGATCCAAAGAGTATTGGAATCTTATTGAAATTGGATTTGCTGAACCCGCAGAGGATGCAGTGCTGGCAGAAATTCGGAAAAAAAATCTCGAAGATCAAAGGTTGAAGGATTTGAAGGCAAAAAACTATTTGTTTCAAGCAATTGATCGTACAATATTGGAGACTATCCTAGAGAATAACACTTCCAAGCAGATTTGGGACTCCATGAAGAAGAAATATCAAGGTACCACAAGAATGAAGCGTGCACAGCTTCAAGCACTTCGAAAAGATTTTGAGACTCTCCACATGAAGCTAGGAGAATCTGTTGACGACTATTTCTCAAGGACGATGACGATTGCAAGCAAAATGAAACTCCATGGTGAGAAGATGGCAGATGTTACAGTTGTTGAAAAAATCCTTTGATCAATGACCACAAAGTTCAACTATATGGTTTGCTCAATTGAGGAGTCAAATGATATTGATATTCTCTCAATTGATGAATTACATAGTTCACTCCTCGTTCATGAGCAGAGATTCAAGAGTGAAAATACCACTACAAAAGAACAAGCCTTAAAAACCTCAAATCATGTTGAATCTTCAGGTTCAAGAGGCAGAGGTCGTGGCAGAGACAAAGACAGAGGAAGATGAAGAGGAGGTCGAAGTAATAGAGATGGGAGCAGGCAACAAGGTCCATTTTTTGAGAAGCCTGATGATTATCACTCTAACTCTCAAAGTAGAGGAAGAGGAAGAGGACGTGGACAATATTTTGACAAATCCAACGTAGAATGCTTCAGGTGTCATAATTATGGCCATTATAGTTCATAATGTTATACTAAATTCCCTAGAGACAGGGAAAGAGGAGAGAAGACAAATTTTGCAGAAAAACAGGAAGAAGAAATACTTTTGATGGCATATCATGTCAAGGAGGAAGAACCGCAATTGAAGTTATGGTATCTAGACACTGGCTACAGCAACCATATGTGTGGTAGTAAGTCATCATTTTCTCATTTAAATGAAGCTTTCCATACAACTGTGACTTTTGGTGATAATTCAACAGTGAATGTTATGGGAAAATGTGACATTCAAATCAAAACAAAGAATGATACTGCTGTAATTATTTCTAATGTTTTTTATGTTCCTGATTTGAAAACTATCTTCTGAGTGTGGGTCAGTTACAAGAAAATGGGTATGTAATTACTATCAAGAATAGTGTTTTTCAAATTGATGATCCTGCGAGAGGAACAATTGCACATGTTGAGATGACAACAAATAGGCTGTTTCCGTTACAAATCAAAAGTATCCATGATTGTTTGATGGCCAAGATGAATGATTCAATATGGCTTTGGCATCTTCGCTATGGTCATTTAAATTTCGGTGGACTAAAGACACTTTATCTGAAGCAGATGGTGACAGGTCTTCCTATGATTACTTCTCCATCCAAAATTTGTGAAGATTGTGTGCTTGGTAAATAACAACATGATCCTTTTCCAAAAAGAAAGGCATGGAGAGCACAACAGCCGCTACAATTAATTCACTCAGATTTATGTGGCCCAATTAACCCAGTATCTAATGGCAAAAAGAAATACTTTATTTCTTTTATTGACGATTTTAGTCGAAAAACCTGGGTGTACTTTTTGCAGGAGAAATCTGAAGCTTTTAAAACATTTAAAAGTTTCAAAGCACAAGTTGAAAATGAAGTTGGAAGTACTATAAAGACACTTCGTACCGACCGTGGAGGAGAATTCTGTTCAAAAGAATTTGAAGCTTTCTGTGTTGAGCAAGGTACTTGAAGGCAACTCACTATAGCCTATACACCTCAGCAAAATGGTGTATCAGAGAGAAAAAATAGGACCATTCTCAACATGGTAAAAAGCTTGCTAGCAAGAGGGAAAGTTCCAAAGAGTTTTTGGCCTGAGGCGGTGAATTGGAGCATTCATGTATTGAACAGAAGTCCCACTTTCTCTGTTCAAAACATGACACATGAGGAAGTATGGAGTGGACGAAAACCAACAGTAGATCATTTCAAAATCTTTGGCTGTGTGGCATATGCTCACATACCTGATGAGAAAATGAAGAAACCAGATGACAAAGGTGAAAAATGTGTTTTTCTTGGGGTCAGTGAACATTCCAAAGCCTACAAGCTATTCAATCCTAGTACAAACAAGATAGTTACCAGCTGAGATGTGATTTTTGATGAGGAGAACACATGGAATTGGACAGAAAATGGTTCAACACAGCAGCAGCAGCACATTCCTGTTAACTTTGATGAAGATGGGGACGATAAGAAGGATGGCCAGTCATATCAGTAATATGACCAACAACCATTACAGCTAGAGCAGCAACATTTGCAGTCATCAATTTCTAGAGAAAACCAGTTAGCAGAACCTACAGAAGCATCTAGTTTATGATCTCAACGCTCGAAAAGAAGACCAGCATGGATTATGGATTATGAGGTTAGTGATGTTGTTCAACCTGATGATAATGATGATACTGTTGCCCATTTTGGTTTGTTTTCAGATTGTGATCCAATTAGTTTTCAAGAAGCTGCGAAAGAACCAAAATGGCAAAAGGCTATGGATGCTGAGATCATGGCAATAAAAAAAAAATAAGATATGGAGTTGACAGACCTTCCAGAAGGACAGAAAAAGATTGGTGTGAAATGGGTTTTTAAAACCAAGTTAAATGAGAAGGGTGAGATAGACAAGCACAAAGCTCGTTTGGTGGTAAAAGGCTACAAGCAAGAGTATGGTGTCGATTACAAAGAGGTCTTTGCTCCAGTTGCAAGGTTAGATACTATTCGGTTAGTGATTTCCATGGCTGCTCAAAATTCTTGGCTCATTTTTCAATTGGATGTAAAGTCTGCGTTCTTGCATGGAGAGTTAGAAGAACAAGCATATGTTAATCAACCTCCAGGTTATGTGCAACAAGGAATGGAAGAAAAGGTACTTAGATTAAACAAAGCACTCTATGGGTTGAAACAAGCACCTAGATTTTGGTACAATCGCATAGATGCTTACCTTACTAATCAAGGTTTTCAAAAGTGCCCATATGAACATACTGTTTATGTTAAAATAGAAGATGGAAAGAAAATTCTTATAGTATGTTTATATGTTGATGATCTGATTTACACAGGAAGTGATAAGGATATGTTTGATGTTTTTAAAAAATCCATGATGACAGAATTTGATATATCTAACCTTGGATTAATGCACTATTATTTGGCCATAGAAGTGAATCAATCTTCTGCTTGAATTTTTATTTCACAAAAGAAGTATGCTCAAGAAGTTTTAAACAGGTTTCATATGAAGAATTGTAATCCTGTGACCACTCCTACTGAGATGGGTCTAAAGCTGGTGAAAAATCCTGAAGGAGAGAAGGTTGATAACACTGGTTACAAGCAGATTATGGGAAGCTTGATGTACCTAACTGCTACAAGACCTGATTTAATGTATGCAGTTAGTCTTATTAGCAGGTACATGGAAAGTCCCAGAGAAATGCACCTTTTTGCTGCCAAGAGAATCTTAAGGTACATGCAAGGCACCATTGACTATGGGCTCTTTTACAAAAAAAAAAAGAGAAAAGTCAGGTTTATTTGGATTTACTGACAGCGACAATGCGGGAGATCAAGATGATCGAAAAAGTACTTCGGGTTATGTTTTTATGATGGGGTCAGGGGCCGTTTCGTGGTCATCAAAGAAACAGCAAATTGTGACTCTTTCAACCACTGAAGCTGAGTTTGTTGCTGCAACATCATGTTCGTGTCGAGCGATTTGGCTAAGAAGGCTACTTAAAGCACTCCACTGCCGGCAACAAGGACTAACTTTGATTTATTGTGACAATGTATCAATAATCAAGATCTCAAGAAATCCTGTTTTGCATGGGCAGAGTAAACATATAGACGTGAGGTATCATTTTCTGCGTGATTTGTGTAAAGATGGTACCATTGATTTGATTTTCTGTAGAAGTGAAGATCAAGCTGCAGACATTCTAACCAAGCCTCTCAAGTTGCCTATGTTTGTGAAGTTGAGGCAAATGTTGGGAGTATGCTCGTTGAAGGATGTTACTTGATATGAAGGAAGCTTTGTTTTTATTTAAACTGATGTCTGAAGATCATTCAGTTTAAGGGAGGGTGTTAAGAGTTAATTATCTGTTTGTTTTCTGTTGAATAATATCAAGTTGTAGTTGTCCTATTCTATAGGCACTCTGTTGAAGTCTGTAGTGATGCTTTTCGATTATCTAGGAATACTCCAGTAGTGGAGAAAGTGTGTCAGTTGTGGAACTAGTTGATTCCAAAATTTCTGGTCAATTTGTTTATGGAATTCTATTTAAATGACTATTTGTCAATGAATAAATGTGTGAGTTCAATAAATGGTTTTTCAGTTGTTTTTCTTTTTCACGACATCCTCCACAGGGTCCTAGGGTAAGGATTGTGGGAGCGGTCGTAATGGTCCATTATCAAAAAAAAATGCATGACCGGCACAGGTGGTGACCCTGAAGCCTTTGGGACCCGCTTGTGCTTAAACTTTTGGGGCTCAAGTGGATCCACAGGCATCTCCACCATTCTAATAATCCTTTCCTTTGCACCTGAATTGAATACTGCAGACTACTGTGATGGCTTATACTTAATATACTTCAAGTCTGATGACTGTTTAGGTACATTTTTCGGCTGCGCTGCACTCAATCTCACATTCACAATCTTTTCAAGTGCAGCTTTTGTTTCCTGTGCTGTTTCCTCTATCTCCTTCTGCAACTCCTCATCACTATCATTCTCTTCTTCATTTCTCAAAATCTTCGGTATAAGATCTTTATGTTGCGAGTAAACAATCTTCTTTGCATTCTCATTTTGCTTAATAATAGCATCATATGCCACATTGCCATGGGCATCAACTGTCACAGGTAGAATCTTTGATCCAGGATTAGTAGATTTATCCCTGCCCATGCTAAGAGGGTACTGAGCAATGTGAATCTCGGGGAACGCACTGCCATCACCGAAATCCTCAACTTTTTGAGGAACAAAACCAGTCCGCTTCAAGTAAGGAGGTACAGGTTTGTGCTTGACCACAGAGGATAGCTCTGCTTCAGATGAACTGAAACGCTGCTTAAACCATGGGTCGCTTGAATGATCATAATATGTGGTTGTGGTCGATTTCACTGGAAGTAGAAGGTCCTTCAAGTTCGCCATGTTAAGCAGTTATTGGACAGTCAAAACCCCTGAATAGGTTTTCCCTTAAATATAGCCTTCTATTGTTTTTGCTTTTGCGTGAGTGAAGATTTTCAACCAAACTGACGCCAAATTTAAGAGTTACAATAAAATATATTTTCCAGCTCTATTGTTTTTGCTTTTTGTTGCAATTTCTTTCGTTGAAGAATTTTAGGATAGATTGGATACACGGCTATTGAAGGATTAAGATCTTGGATGATGAGATCCCTCTAGGGTTAATTCTAGAAGGCTCAGATTCGGAACCAAGTTAGTTGAAGGCGCGAGAAAGGGAGCAAAAAGATATAAACCCTAACTTGAGCGTTATGTACCTAGGATCTGGAACAGATTTAGACACGGAGGCAGTAGCCAGTACTGTTCTAGGCGAGGCTGAAGAAAAAGAAAAACAGATGCGAGGGCTAGAACAAAAGAGAAAGGGGGCAACAATCAAGCTCTCAAGAAATCCTGTTTTGCATGGGCGGAGTAAACATATAGACGTGAGGTATCATTTTCTGCGTGATTTGTGTAAAGATGGTACCATTGATTTGATTTTCTGTAGAAGTGAAGATCAAGCTGCAGACATTCTAACCAAGCCTCTCAAGTTGCCTGTGTTTGTGAAGCTGAGGCAAATGTTGGGAGTATGCTCGTTGAAGGATGTTACTTGATATGAAGGAAGCTTTGTTTTCATTTAAACTGATGTCTGAAGATCATTCAGTTTAAGGGAGGGTGTTAAGAATTAATTATCTGTTTGTTTTCTGTTGAATAATATCAAGTTGTAGTTGTCCTATTCTATAGGCACTCTGTTAAAGTCTGTAGTAGTGCTTTCCGATTATCTAAGAATACTCCAGTAGTGGAGAAAGTGTGTCAGTTGTGGAACTAGTTGGTTCCAAAATTTCTGGTTAGTTTGTTTATGGAATTCTATTTAAATGACTATTTGTCAATGAATAAATGTACGAGTTCAATCAATAGTTTTTTAATTGTTTTTCTTTTTCACAACATAGTGAAAAATCATGCCTGTAAAACTACGGTTGATGAAGCTTAATTATTTGGTTCTTACTAGAAAGGGAAAATGTTCCAAATATAAAAATTAAAAAAAATGTTATTTTATTCTTAAGCATATATTTATTGATGAATTTTCTCATTTTTATTGTTTCTAATGCATCTCTTAATTTGTTAAGCATATATTTATTGATGAATTTTCTCATTTTTAATTTGTCATGAGATTCTAGTGGTCATTGTTGACCCTCTCTCTGTCTCTGTGTGTGTGTGCGCGCGCGCACTTAAAATTGTTCAGATTTTGATGTCCACCCCTCAAAATATCTAATAAATCCTCAATTTAAAATTTTAAATATATAACCAAATATTTAAACAGGGTTAAATATATAACTCAACCTACTTTAACTCTCCACATCTTTTTTCTCTCTTCAATATATCACCCATGTTTAACTTCTCTACTCTCCTTATCTCTCTCATCTTCAACCTACATTGATTTTCTCTTCCTCTCAATCTTGCTTTCTTTATATCTTGGTGAGTTCCATCAATTGTTCTTTTTTCTTTTTTTTGTGATTATGATACTGATTGTTCTTCTTATCTCTTGTGATTTCTATATAGGGTTCGGTTTTCTAATAAACCTACAAAAGACTTTATATACGTACGTGACCTACTATAGTTTGGCATGTTTATAGGTGATAATTTGTCATATATTAATATATTGTTTTATCACATAAAAAAAAACTAATCAATTTACATGTAGTACGTATATAGCTTTGTTCGACGTGGTTTCAAAAACAATTCCATGGTATTCATATTTCATGTAAAATTGCAAACATAATTGGCAGATTATGTTAGAAGAAAAAGAAAAAAAACATTAAGCAAACTGAGAAAACAATTACTTAGAGAGCTGCAAGGAAAATTGGTTTATAGAAAAGTTTCAAATTGAATAAATAATGCAAGAAAGCAAAATTTAATGAAAAAATGAAAGTAATAAACCAATTAAATCGACTAAAAGTATATATAATTACTTGGAGAGAGATAGGACACTGAGAAAAAATTCAAGACCTAAAAAATTATAATGAAAAAAAAAAACTGAATTAAAGAATTTGTTTTGATGGAGAATTGATTATTATTCGTAGATAAAAAGACAAATTATATGATGTTGGAATGCTAAAACTGAATTTCACCTATTTTCTGGCTGGATAATACAATCAAACTAAGGGTCATGAACACCAAAAGAATATCAAATAATAAAAATTAAATATGAGACATACAAAAACCCCAGCGCCACACTAATGAAAAACCATTTCGAGTTTGCAAATAACAATTGTCTTCACTAAAAAAAAAAAAAAAAAAGAGTAGATCATAGTAGCATTTTAATAATCATTTTATGCATTTGATATGTTTTCACTATCAATATATATTAGTATAAAAAGAGAAACTCTGAAACTAAAAAAGTAAAGTCACTCGTGGATTAGGCAACAATTAATTGCTAGTAATTAATGGGCAATGAAAGAAGTACACCAATGTTATAAAATTTTGTAAATGAAAATAGAATCTAAAAAACAAGGTTTAGAATCGTGTTGTTGTAAACACGGTCTTTAAAGCTTTTTTGTTTTTATTTGCATAAATAAATTTGTTATGTGTTGCAGATAAATAGTTTTTCAAAATGTAATAAAGCTTTTATTTGAAGTCTGTTGACAGTAAAATTTCAAGAATTTCATATTTAATTCAGTTTTAAAATATTGACAATATTTTGGTAGAGTTTTGAGAGAGAAAGAGAGAAAAAAAATGATGAAAATAAAATTGTAATCTAAAATTGGGGAGACAGGGATATTTATAGTATTGAAAAGACATGATTTTTCAGTTGGAAAGAAATAATTTTTCAAGTTGAAAAGACACGATTTGTTCAGTTTTAACGAGAGTAGTCATATCATGTGTGTTACGTTTTTAACCGTTAAGATTGCGTATGGCCAACACAGTTATGACTATTGAAGAAAATATCGCATCTCTTTTATTTTTCTCACGTCTTTTCTGTTTGAATAGTATCATTTGATTTGTCGGACTGGATTTTATCCAAAAAATATATCCGAACCCGAACAACGAACACAAGTTGGGCTCGGAGCGAGGGTTCCTTTGTGACTATGCACAAATACGAAGTGTAGGCACTTAAAATACCAATGCGACTTTCCGATACGATCGGACGCGTGCATGGTGCAACAAACCGTGAGCTTTCACTCTATCATTTTTACAACTTAAATAAGTAAGAATCTAAAGTAAATACTTATAAAGCATTTTACTTATTATTTTTTTTATCAACGCGAGACAAAGCTAATTTGTGTTTTCAAACGACCGTTTACTCTCATTTTAAGCTCATTTATTAAAATATTAAAATTCCTTTTGAACCAAAATCAATAATGTTAAATCTCCAACTTAAGATTTATTGAAAATAACTAATTAAAGGTCTTTTAATGACTATTAATTAGCTTAAATTTAGACCTTAAAATAGTTCAAAATCATCTTTTAATACTGATTTTTCTAACATCCAAGAGTTGTTTAGCTTGTCTTACATTCACTCAATAAAAAAAGAAAAGTAAAAGATTCCATTCAAAAAAGGAAAAAACTAAATGAAAGTAAATTGTCGAATCGAATCTTTTTTATTTATGAAATTGTGGCCACAACAATTTGGGTTGTGGAAATAACCTCAGCCATAAAATTTTAACCAAAGAAGATTTATGATAGTAATTTCAAATTACGTAACATCATCTTTATAAGAAAATGGAAGCTAGGGTTTGATTGCAATAGTGAATATTTATAAGAGAGAAATGTGGGTTTATATAGGAAACAACAAAGACTATTCTACCCTTATTGATAATACCAAATGACTAATATAACCAAACTAATAAGCATAATCTCTAACAACCCCCCTCAAACTCACGATGCGGTAACAAGAAGTATCGAGAGTTTGTCAACAAAAAAACGAAACCGCTGAACAATTTGAGACTTGGTGAAGAAGTTAGAAATCTGCATGGACGAAGATATAAATGGCAATATAATTGTCCCATGCTATAATTCCTACCGAGTAGTATGACAATCAATATCAATATATTTAGTCCGCTCATGAAAAATTAAATTACGGGCAATTTGAATTGCACTCTTGTTATCACAATAAAGCGGAGTAGGAGTAGTAATTGAGACCCCCATATCTACCAAGAGCCAACGCAACCAAACAATCTCATTTTTGGTAGTTGTCATTGCACGGTATTCGGCCTCTATGGAGGAGCGAGAAACAATTTGTTGCTTCTTACTCTTCCATGAAATAAGATAGCCACCTAAGAAGATGCAAAAGCCAATAGTAGACTTACGATCATTGGGGTCACCAGCCCAATCAGCATCAGAATATGCACAAATATCCAAAGAAGAATTGGAGAGGAAAATAAGACTCTGACAAAGAGTACCTCGTAGATAGCGCAAAATACGAAGAACAGCAGCCCAATGAACTGTAGTGGGAGATGCAATAAACTGATTGACAATGTGGACAGCATAAGCAATATCTAGTCGGGTGATAGTGAGATAGATTAAGCTACAAACCAAGATCCGGTACAAAGTGGGATCAGGTAATGGAGTACCATCTGTAGGGCCATATCGAGCATTAAGTTCTAAAGGTGTATCACATGTTCGAGTATCGGTAAGCCAAGCTCGCTGAAGGATATCTGCTATGTATTTTGACTGAGATAGAAGATAACCCTTAGGAGAAAAGGCAACCTCAATACCCAAGAAGTAACGTAAAGGGCCTAAATCTTTCATGTCAAACTGATGAGTCAATTATGCCTTCAGCAATGCAATACCAACAACATCATCATCAGTAATAATCATGTCATCAACATAAAGCGAAAGAAGAATACGGCCATCAGAGGTGGACTTAACAAAAAGAGCTGAATCATAAGTACTAGAGGAAAAGCCAAGAGAAGTAACCACGGTAAAGAACCTCTCAAACCAAGCATGAGGGGCTTGTTTGAGACCATACAACGCCTTTTTAAGTCTACAAACTTCCCCTGGATTATGAAACACGCCAGTAGAAGGTACTATATAAACTTCCTCTTTAAGATCCCCATTTAAAAAGGAATTTTTGACATCCATTTGAGAGATATGCCATTTGTGGACTGAAGCAACCGCAATGAGAGCACGTATAGTGGTCATCTTGGCAACCGGTACAAAAGTCTCCTCATAGTCCATACCATATTTCTGAGCAAAACCCTTTGCAACTAACTTGGCTTTGTAACGCTCAATTGAACCATCTAGCTTTGTTTTGATCTTATAGACCCAACGAGAACCAATAGCACTCTTACCAAGTGGAAGAGACACTAAATCCCAAGTATCAGTCTGATGTAGAGCAACAAGTTCCTCAGCCATAGCCTGTTGCCAATTGGGATCAAAAATAGCTTCTGTATAAGAGGTGGGCTCACAAAAATTGTGAAGAGACACTAAAAATGAAGTAAATGAAGGTGAATAACAAGAATAAGCAAAATTAGGTAACTGAGTGGACTTACGAGTGCGCTTTGGATAGCGTGATGATGTAGGATCTGCAATCACAGGAGGTGCTAAGATGACCGTAGGAAGAGATAGAGGATCATCATCTGTGGAAGACGAAGCATCAGAAATATAACGAGTTGCACCATTAGTAGCTGCTTGAGTCCTGCGAGAATAATGATAAAGAAAAAGCTGCATTGGAGGAGGGGAAACATCAGCTGAGGAAGAGGGGCTAATAGAGGGTGGAAGGTGAGGATGATCATCTAGGAATGGATCAATGCTTATGAGATCAGACTTAGATAAGGTATGAGGCATGGTAGAAATAAAGAAGAAGGGAATATGTTCAAGGAATAAGACATGACGAGAGACATATAACTTTTGAGCCATGGGATCATAGCAACAATAGCTCTTTTGGCCTACACCATAACTAAGAAAAACACAAGTGGCGAAATAAGAAGACGACTTGTTGCGCTCAACACGGAGACGAAGAACAAAGCAAGTGCAACCAAACACTTGTAAAGAAGAGTAGTCAGGAGAGTGGCCATGTAATTTTTCATAGGAAGACAAACCTGAAGTATGAGCTGTAGGTATTCTATTGATCAAGTGCACAGCGGTGAGAACAGGTTCACCCCAAAAAGGACTTGGGACACCAGTAGATAAGAGAAGGGAGTGAGCGGTCTCAACAATATGCCTATGTTTTCTTTCAGCAACTCCATTCTGTTGTGGAGTATCAGTACAAGAGGATTGGTGCAGAGTACCATCAGAAGTGAGTAGTTGGGAAAATGTTGTCGATGTATATTCCCTACCCAAATCACAACGAAAACACTTTATCACAGCAGAGTGCTGAGTTTTAACCAATGAGCGAAAAGAAGTGTAAATATGTAAAAAGACAAATTTACACTTCATTAGATAAACCCTACAAGATCTAGTATAATCATCAATAAAAGAGACATAATATCTTGACCCTCCTTTTGTAGCAACAGAAGAGTGTCCCCACACATCAGAATGAATCAAATCAAATCAAATGGTGCAATAGAAGAAGAAACACTTCGATTAAAGGGTAAAACAGGAAACTTTGCCAGTTTACAACCACTACAATAAAAAATATCATGAGTTTTTAAATCCCCCAATGATCCTCTAGAGATTAACTATTTTAAACAAGAGGCTGAAACATGACCAAGTCTAGAGTGCCACAAGTAAAAGCTAGAGGAAGAAGAAGTTAGATGGAAAAAAGACAAATCAACACCCGAAGCAGCTATATCTGGAACTCACAGCTCGTTCAAGACATACAATCCCCCCTCTCTACGGCCTGTCCCAATCAGCTTATGGGATTGAGGATCCTGCACATAACAAGAAGTAGAAGAAAAATGAACAGAATAACCAGAATCACAAAGCTGACTTACAGATACAAGATTCATAGTAAGTTTAGGAATGCAATAAACATCAAAGAGAGACAGACGAGGTGTGCATACAGAACCAGCACCCACTAAAGACATGTGAGTTCCATCAGCAGTCATAACAGATGTAGAGGAAGGAGAGTAGGATATAGATACAAAGGATGATGAAGAAGGTGACATGATGAGATGCACCAGAATCTAAGACCCACAAGGAAGAAAGTTTACCTGCAGTGTAAGGAAAAGTCATACCTGATAAAGATAGAGTAGACATGGCATATGGCTGCAACGATGACTCTGTAGCAAGTAGTGTTTTGAAAGGCGATTTTGAGGCGCGTCCGGGGCGCGCCCATAGGCGAGGCGGAATAAAAATGCCTCGAGGCATTGAAAGTTAGGCGTATGCTTTACTGGGCATGCGTTTTTTGGGTCGGGGTGTACGCCTAGACCAAAGGCGTGCATTTTTTATGCCCAATACGTCTGGGCATACAGCCAATGAGTGTTTTTTTAAAACAACAAAAATGGTTAGGACTGATTTTTTGCCCAGATTTTTAGAGAGAGAAACAAGGGAAAAAAGAGAGGAAAAAAAGTAAAAGGAAGAAAGAAGAGTTTTACCTCCTCCAAACAGCGACTGTCGCCGGAAATATGCATGGGTGGTTGGATTTATTTTTGGTTTTTTGAAGAGAGAGTGAGTCTCCTATTTTCTGAGAGAGAAAAAAAAAACCATACCCATGAACCAATCTTACCGCTTTAGATCAAAGATATAGAAAATTGCAAAAAAATGAAAGAAGCGAGAGAAGGTAAAAGGAGAGAGATGAGTGAAAGGAAGTCTACAAAATGAAAATTATTGGGATGCCTTAACAGTAGCAAAGTTCAACTCTGAACCTTTACAGCTATTTCCACCAGGGCAAGTAATGATGGGTCTGACGAGATAAAGAAGAGTTATAACACCTAGCACCTATAGGAAAAGACAGAAAGGAAGAGTTGTTATGATTTTAAGTAGAAGAACAGACAAGTCTTGTTTGGGTGTTGGAAAATTGTATTAGAGAAAAAAACAAGTTTTCATCATTTTTACTAAACTTAATAAAATAAAAACTTTATTTGGATGTTTGTAATTCATATTAAGAGGAAAATAGTTATTTTTTTTGCTTTTAACAAACATTTTGCCTTATTTGGATGTTTGTAATTACCTAATTTATATTTTTCAAATTTTTTAAAATTTTTATCATTCAATTTATTTTATTAATATTGTTTTATTCAAAACACCTCCATGTTTTAAAAGACTTACGTCCCAATGCTTCGAGGCTTACGCCTCGCCTCATTGAGGCAAAACTCCTCGCCCAACGCCCTCGCCTCTGAAAACACTGGTAGCAAGGAACTTCTGAAACTGCTCTACAAGGGACGTTGTATTGGGATCCGAAGATGGTGCCACTTCAGGCACAAAAGCTGCAGTATTAGACTGAGGTGGCCTATAAGGTCGCTGCTGAGATTGACCACCAGGACACCAATGCGGTGGAAATGGTGGTGGGTGCCACTGTGGATGCCATTGTGGTTGTGTCAGCGAAGACTGCTGATATGCTGGAGCTCTTGACAAAAGTTTAGGACACCGAGCCTTCCAATGTCCTCTTTGCTTACAAAAGCTGCACTCATCAAGACCAACTTGTGCAGGTGGTTTAGGTTCATACTTCAAGATAGGTTTATTAGGAATGGCTAGAACATATGGGTTAGATGCTAGGGAAGAGCCATTTCCTACTTGTGTCTTGAGGCGAGTCTCTTCAGCCAGGAGTTCACTTACCACTGTATCAACAGAGGGATGGGGCTGATGATGCAAAATATTTCCCCGAAGTCCCTCAAAATCATCACGAAGAGCCATTAAGAATTGAATAAGACATCGCCCCTTTCGACGAGCTATATAATCAACATTATTCTGAAGAGACTCAGGTTCTGTGAGTGCTAATTGATCCCAAAGATCAAACATTGTAGAATAAAATTCTTGAATGCTCATATCCTTTTGTTGAACTACCCGTATATCAGATTCCAATTGATACTGTTTTGCAAAGTTTGATTGTGTGTATAATCGTGTCAAATGATCCCTAACCTGTTTTGCAGTCTCATACTTGGCCAGTTGTATTCCAATATAATGCTCAACAGGATTATTAATCCAAGTCAAAATTTTCAAATTGTTTGCTTCCCAAGCATCTAAAAGTTCAACATACTCTTCTTCCTTATCATTTGTAGGTTTACTCGAAATACCACCGACATAACTCCACATACGTTTTCCTTTTAAGAAATTTCTCATAACATAACTCCAATATGAATAATTATTTCAATTTAATCTAACACTAATAGATTGAAGAGAGTCATCCCTTTCAGCAGCCATTATCAACTAACAGATGAACCACAAAATACTGGAATTTAGTGCAAATAAAACAAAGCAAACAGAGATACTAATTGAGCAAACCTCCAAAGCGAGTGCAAATCTTCGAGTCTACTGATGAAATCCCTCAAATTGCTCCAAATCTGCTTGTGAAAGGCTATGCAAGAAACCCCCAAATATCTAAATTTCCCTAAATCTACGTGCGAAATACCTCCAGATCGACAGATTACAGACTTCGAAATTGCAAGCAGATCATGCTCATCGTGAACAGTACCCAAAAAAAATTCAAGGGCATGGGTGGGATGCAAAGTTCTTCCATGGATCCTCGAAGAGCATGGGTGGGATGCAAAGTTCTTCCATGGAATCTTCAATCAAATATCCTATGATCTTGCTCTGATACCATGTGAGAATTGAAGAGAGTAAAGAGATGAGAAGAAAATAGAAGCTAGGGTTTGATTGTAATAGTGAATATTTACAAGAGAGAAATGTGGGTTTATATAGAAACAACAAAGACTATTCTACCCTTATTGATAATATCAAATGACTAATATAACCAAACTAATAAACATAATCTCTAACAGTTTCATTTATGCATATTTTAGGTTGGTGTAAGAGTTGTGTGAATAGGGAGGGAGGGAGAGAGAGAGAGAGTCACCATCGCCAAATTTGGTGCAGCTTTCAAGTGAACAACCAAGACTGCACTAGTAAAGGCCATTAGAAACAGGGAGCTTGAACAACTTCTTACAACCTTTGAAACAAGCAGGATCTGATTTAATAGCACACTTTTTGAAGCAATACTGCCAACTAATTTCAGCACTTGTTGTTTTTGCAAACACTGCAAGCATAAGTATCACTACTCCGTCACCTTTTAACTGCATCCTTTAGACTGTCTGTTCTACACTTTGTGTCACTTTTGCCACACAAAGGGAACATAATTTTATAGGTCAATACTGTAAGTTATATCTAATTAAATATGAAAATGCGGGTTTTACATTTTTTTTTTTTTACGAAAAATGATATACAAGTTACGAAATATAAACTTTAAGTTATAAAAAATATTTAGGTTACTAAAATTAATACACGTTGCGACTTATGAAGGCTTGATTATGAAATTTGATATAGTATTTTCTTGTTTACAAAAAATGATACCTATGTTAATAAATATGAAGCTTAAGTTATGAAAAATATTTAGGTTGTGAAAATTAAAGCACAGGTTATGAAATATATGGGCCCAATTAAGAAACTTGATAGCAATTTTTAGGTTGTAAAAAATGATATCTAAATTATAAAATATGAAGATTAAGTTACGAAAAATATTCAGGTTATGAAAATAAAGACACAAGTTATGAAATATATTTGAAGGCGTAGTTACGAAATTTGATATATTTTTTTAATTAGATTAGGAAAATGAAGACACATATTACAAAATATGAAGGCTTGATTATAAAATTCAATACGATACATTTTTGTTAGGAAATTTGGTATATATATAGATAGAGTGATTCTTGAATTTATAGAAAGACATAGTTTTAGGAAAATTGAATTCTAAAGAGATAAAATATTTTGAAAATTATTGTGATTTTATGGACCTAACGTAATTATCTTACTAAAATTGTCTAATTACAAGAAACCAAGGTTCAGTTATTAAATTTGATGTATGTATTACAAAATTTGGTTATTTAGTTTAGCATAACAGATATGCATTTATTAAACATGATTGTGTATAGCTTACATTATAAAACGTTTTCTTTCTGAGGCAAATGTGATGCAAAGTGGAGAAGAGACAAATCTTTAAAAAAAAGATAGAGTCAAAAGGTGATGGAGTAGTGATGCTTACATTTACACTTATACTAGCAGTGTTTGCAACAGCAAGTGCTTAAGTTAGTTGTAAGGAGTGCTTCAAAAGTTGCGCTTTTGGGCCAGATCCCTCTTGTTCTAAAGAAGGTGAGAAGCGTTGTCAACCCCCTGTTTTAATGTTCTTTTGTTTTCTTTTGGTTTCACTTTGGCATAAGAATTTTCCTTGAGCTCAATGTAGAAAATAATAAAGGACCATGAACTTGAAAGGGCCCATAATTTGGATAGACTTTTCCACCGAAACTGTAAAACATGGGAGATGGCAAAAGATTTTATCAAAGTTGTTTAGATTTTGATATTCATCTTTTAAAATATCTAATAAATTTTTTGTTTAAATATATAAATCAATATTAAAACATGATTAGATATATATAACTCAATTTATTTCAATTCTTTGTATATTTTTCTTAAATTTTTCTTTCTCCAATATCTCATTTATATTTTTTTTTTTTTTTTATTTCTCTTACTTTTAATCCACGTTGATATTAAAGTTGGATTTTAAGTCAACCTCAACCCATTTGATATTCCAAATGACTGCTGTTTCTAATGGGCTCTTCTTGGGCTCAGCTTCATACCCTGGTTTTGAGAATGGCCTACATAAATGAAGTTTGGAGCTGGGATTTTAAGTTTTATGCATGATTTGAGCTGGGATTCTAATATATATTTAAGAGAACAAAAAAATATTGACACATTGATAAAATTTGACACTTCGATAGAAAATTTAAAACTACATGCGGGACCATGGAGAGAGAGAGAGAGAGAGGGGAAAGCAGGGCTGATTGAGATATCAACGATGGTCCCTTACTGCATTAATTGTTTCCTGTAGAGGTTTTGAGAGGGGAAGGTGTCATTTTTCTTTTTTGAACAAAAAAAAAATATTAAAATCATTCATCAATCTCGAGTCATGCACCAATGGCTATTATACCTAGGCAGAGGTTCGTTGGAAAAATAATGGCCACCTACATTTATCCTAATTGATGGCATCAAACATCAATACGTTGAAGAAAACGAGAGACAGATAAGTAATTAAGAACGGAATAAAAGAGAACTGACAAATCTATCAAACTTAACACTATAAGCTGCAGCAAATTAACTATACAGGTAGACAGGGCATCGACAATCCATAGAAAAGGGGAGAACGAACCATACAAACAAAATGGCAAGCCCATCACAAGAAACCCATGAAATGGGACGAAGGAATAACCCCTAGAAAAGCCTTAGAGGCGACCCATTTTGCAGCATTATGGGCAAAAGAGTTTGCAGAACTGCAGATAAAATTTACAGAGCACGAAGACAAGAAGGAAAGCAAGCTCTTGACATCCATGATCAAAGGAGAGCAGCCCAAGCTCTTAACAAAGGAGAAAAACAATTAAATTAAAGCAATCATGCAACTCTTTGAAAACATGAAATTTGTCAAGGCCAGATGAATAATCTGGTTTTTTAAGTGCAAAAGGTAAACGAGATTTTTTCTTTTTGATATTTTTATTTCATCAATTTATTTACTTAATAAAGTTTTGAGATTTTGGTCACTTTAATTTGTTGATGCTTGCTGAGTTTTTTTTAATTAAATAGTAGGGAGTACGTGAAAATCTCGCACCATCCAAACTAAAATCCTAGCACGGTTACTGTTTATGAATACTATAAAATAGTATATTTTCTGAAGGATTGTAAATTCTTGCAGATATGCATGGTACACCCGTTGTACCAATATCACTGTTATTATGGTTTAAAAAATGGTGAAATTCTCGTGAAACTATTAATTGAGGCTAAGTACAGTAAGTTCTCAAACAATGATAGTACTAGTACTACTGTGGAGTTAGTCGACAAGACAGGATACCCTTCAATGCCAATGCCAGCTTTCTTGGTGCTTGAGTTGATCTATGCCATGTGTATAAATGCACACGTGCACAGCCTCACTTCAGCACCAGATCTGTGCCTTTGTCCCAATCCAAACACCAGTAAAGAAAGATGAATTGATAAGAAAGAAGGAATAGTGTTGTAGAGAAAAATAAAATGAAGAGAAAATATTAAATCAGCAGAAAAATGTTTTGCTCTTTTTTTTTTTTCTTTCCTCTCTTTTCTCTCCCCTTTTACTCCCTACCGTAGATTTGGGCTGGTTTATGTCTTATCCTTTCAAAAATGTGCATTTCAAAGGACACAATCAAGACATAACCAACCTAAATGACAAGCGCTAAGGCCGCTCCAAATAACTACTGAGATGTCCTAGTCATTTTCTCAAAAGCATCTCAACGTCTAGGCTCTCTTCAAGTACAGAAAAATAAGAGGCAGCAAGTAAAAGAGGCCCCTTCCACAGAAATGGTTAGGGCCCATATAGGACCAACCTTACCTAAATGCTTTCACTAGTGATTTATAGCTGCATCTGCCATATGGGTATTTGGTTAAAAGTGGTTAACTCCTTCAAAAGCATTTTTTACCTGGAACATCATGCCAAAGCTACAATTTTGGACAGATTCCTCATTTCCTCCTTAAAATATCTTTTCATGTATCTTATACAAGTGGAATTTACTATAGCACTCGCTAATTAAAGCCCACATTTTACCCTTTTCAAAATCACCTGAGCTGATGCTGGAGTGATACATCACTATCAATAAGCGGAGGTAAAATTGTAAAATAAACCTTAATAGTTAATGATAACTTTACAGTGTACATCAACTCCTTAATATTTCTCTCTTCTTTTCTTACTCCCTTTGAAAATTCGATTCCAATTCTCTCTTTCCTCCCACCACCCTGTCAAGCAAACACTCCTTTCACATCCATTGTTTTGTTTTAACAAAACTTAAAGATCTACAAAGTTCTCAAGCTACACTTCCCTGATCTGATGCATCTTCATAGTAATAAGGGGTCAATTTCCCATCCTTTTTAACAGTCTTGAAGTGATTCTGATCTCCACCCACTTCTTGCAATATTTTCACTACCCTTCTCATAGATGGGCGGTTTATGGGCAAGGGACTAGTGCAGAGGAGGCCAATGTTGAGGACCTTGCATAGTTCTTCCTTGAAACAAGAATCGAGTTTTGGATCAAGAACATGATCTATGCCTTTCTGATCCAAAGTGGTGCAGACCCACTTGACCAAATCCTTCTCTCCAAACTCTGGATCAACTGGAAGTCTCCCTGTGACTAACTCGAGAATGACAACACCGAAACTGTATATGTCGCTCTTCTCATTGACTCGAAGTGTGTAGGCATACTCTGCAACGAGTTTTACACAAAAGGGATTACTTCAAATTGAACTCAAAAACTACAAAAATAATAATATATGCAACAAGATATTTTCTATGGCAGTGCTCAATAAGTGCTTCAACTACAACTTAATTTGAAAATTTGAAAGTGGTGGGAGATATTTACACATTTTTCAAAAATTAAACACCGCGAAGAGTCTCTTCTGATTCATTAATATACTAAACATAAATGGTACTAATCAATATTAAGGAGATGATTCATATTTATGATGGCTGTAGCAAATTGGGATTTCAGTATTTCACACAAAACAGAGCTTTAAACAGTCTCTCAACCAAAAATAGTTATATAGACATAGATGAATCTGTATATAATCACAACTTAGTAGTATTAAAATCTAGTTTTGAAGGCAGCAAGAAAATTAATGTATCAAAAGATTCAATCAATCACAGACCAATTTAAGAGAACGTAAATACAAAAACCTGTGAAGAAGAACTTCACCAACTAACCTGGTGCAATGTAACCACAAGAACCAGCAATAACAGACATGGACTTAGGCCCCTTCCCGGTCACATCAACCACCTTCGCAACTCCAAAATCAGCCACTCTTGCACCGAAATCCCCATCCAGCAAGATATTGTTGGACTTAACATCTCTGTGAACAATTGGAGGAACACAATCATGGTGCAAATAGGAGAGCCCCTCAGCTGCATCCACAATTATCTTGTACCTTGTTGGCCAATCCAACAAACCTCCTTTACTACTATGCAGCAAATCACCCAAGCTACCATTAGGCAGGTACTCATAAACCAAAAGCTTGCAATCTCTAGTAGTGCAACTACACCATAACTTGACAATGTTCTTGTGCCTAATCTTCCCCAGAGTCTCAACCTCTGCCTCAAACCCATCATCTTGAACTTGAGCTTGACCTTTCTCTACGTCCCCGATCTCTAAGTCCTTTTTAGCTGCTCCCCAGAGCTTCTTCACTGCAACAGCCTCCCCATTGCTAAGCACAACCTTATAAACCTTCCCAGAAGCTCCACTTCCAATCACATTATCTTCATCTAAGCCATCTAAAATCTCATATTCACTATAACCCAGCTTATGAAACGACATTAATGTCCATTTCGATTTATCAATAGCTCTTGCTTTCTTGAAACTCCTGTACTTCAAATAGAACCAAACTACACCAACAACAAACACTAAAACAGCTAGTACGAAAATCGATCGAAGCAACCACGCATAACCTTGATTCATAACTTCGTTTCTGCTATCACATAAACCCTCCAAATCTCCGCACAAACCAGGATTACCCAAAAAGCTATTCCTATACATCTCCTTATCAAATACAGGCGGAAGATCACCCGATAACCGATTGTTCGACAAATTGAGCTGATTCAGCTTCAAATTCTGCAACCCAAGTGGAATTTTACCCGAAAACCGGTTACCTGACAAATCAAGATAAGTCAACACGGACAACCTTCCGATTTCCTCGGGGACCTTGCCGTAGAAGTCGTTATCGGCTAAATTAAGCTCATTCAGCTTCTTCCAAGATTCAATTCCACTTGGTAACTCACCAGACAACCGATTACCGCGAAGATCAAGAATACCCAACTCGCCGAGATTCACTATACTATCAGGCAATGACCCGCTAAGCCTGTTATCACTACCCGATACCTCAACAAGATTCTCTAAGAACCCAATCTCCTCAGGCAATGATCCACTAAACTCGTTGTTTGATATAATCAAAAGAGAAAGATTAGAGGCACCAGCGATCGTCCTCGCGATTTGCCCAGAAAGCGAGTTGTTAACGAGCTCAAGCAAGGAAACGTGAGGCAAACCCCAAAACCCTGAGGGCACTTCACCGGATAACCGGTTGTAACCCAACCGGACCCGGGTCAAGCTCCGGCACTCGCTTAGACTCGCCGGTATTGGACCCGAAAATGAGTTGTATATCATCAGCAATTCTTCCAGCTCCCCCTTCTCGCATAAACTCGCCGGTAACTCACCAGTAAATGCGTTGTTCGATACGTCGACCCACCTCAAAGGCGAGTTTTTGCCGAGATTTTCGGGTAAAATGCCGGTGAGTCGGTTACGAAACAGCCTGAGTTCGTACAAATTCGGCGAGTTCGCTATGTTCTCAGGAACCTCACCTTCAAAGCTGTTCTCGTAAAGGTTAAGACTCTCCAGAGGAAGCCGGCACAACTCGTCTGGGATCTCCCCAGTCAACTGGTTCATCGACGCGTCGAGCAACCGCAATGCGGTCAAGTTCGCGAACCCGGAGGGCAACCCGCCGGTCAACGAGTTGTTGTACAGCTCAATCTGGACCACGCTCATCAACTCAGTGAGAGAACTCGGGATGGGCCCCACCAGGTTGTTCAGTGCAAGGTCCAAATCGGTGAGTCGCTTGAGTCGACCCAGCGAGACGGGGATCTCTCCCACCAGGTTACATTCGGTGAGCCACAGAATCTCAAGATTCGTCAGGTTGCCCAGCTCCGGAGGGATCCGACCCGGACTAAACGGGT
Organism: Bretschneidera sinensis; assembly: GCA_023935145.1. Classification (NCBI taxonomy): domain Eukaryota; kingdom Viridiplantae; phylum Streptophyta; class Magnoliopsida; order Brassicales; family Akaniaceae; genus Bretschneidera; species Bretschneidera sinensis. The sequence goes on along the minus strand of CM043700.1, from coordinate 16,578,581 downwards.
TGTAGGATAAGTTAAGCATCTTCAGCGTGCTTATGTTCCCCAAAAACGCCGGTATTGTACCGTCTAAGAGATTGTAAACCAACGAGATGACCTCGAGTTTTTCGAACCGGCCGAAACTCTCCGGTATATCGCCTGAGAAATTGTTTCCGGTAAGGTCGAGATATTTGAGGTTGGGGAGGTCTGCTAGGGTGTGGGGGAGTGTACCGGTCAACAGGTTCTGGGAGAGGTCAAGGTGCTGGAGATTTTGACACGTGGAAATGTCGAAGGGGAGGGTTGAGTTGATGGAGTTGTTGTAGAGGGAGAGGAAAGTGAGGTTCTGGAGGTGGCAGACGAGGGAAGGGAAAGGGCCACCGACGTTGGTGCTTGAGAGGTCGACAGAGTTGACGGTGCGAGTCGCCGAGTCGCAAGTGACTCCGAACCAGCTGCAGGGCGTGTCGTGTCGGTCGTTCCATGAGGAGAGGGCCGAGTCGGGGTCCGAGAGACCGAGTTTGACTCGTTGGAGGTAAAGGCCTTCTTGGTTAAGAGATAGAATGGGAGTTGGGGAGAGGAGGAAGAGGAGAAAGAAGATAAGCATTGTTTAATTTGTTGTTGGTGGTGGTGTTGTTGGGTTTCTGGTTTTGTGTGAATATATGGGAGAGAGCGTGCTTGAGTGTGTTTTGAAGCTTGAGGGAGGAAATTTATATTCAGCGTGTTTTGAGAGAGCTCATGAGTGTGTTTTTTGAGAGAGAAATCTGTCTGTAAGTTGCAACAGAGAAAGAGAGAGAGAGAGATGTTGCTGTGTGGGCAACATCATTGTTACTATTTTGAGTTCTGCTAGCTAGCAATATCATTAACTATGCTTCTCGCTGCATGAAATTGATTTGAAATAATTTTAATTTTGTTATTTGGATTAACTTTAAAATTCATTTAGATTTATTTTTTAAAAAAACTGTTTAGTTCCAGCTTTGTTATAGTAAAAGTAATAATATTTGTTTTTAAGTAGGTCATCAGTGTTCATGAGCTGTGTCCATTTTCCTTTCAAGTAGATCAATTATAGTAAAAGAAAAAGATTGGTTGAATTTTAAGCAGCAGCCTAAAACACAAGCATGGTCTACTTTTTGCATGTGTAATTATATTTGTTTGCGGTAATTAGATTAATTTTGTGTTATTTTAATTGCCTTTAGCCCTTATTTTGTGACTTTGAGAGAAAAAAACCGGTCGCTCCTCTTAAATCATCTTCTCTTCTAAAGTGAGAATCAAGGCATTTAGATTTGAGATAAGAAGGAAAAGGCCAACGCAAACCATCGCATCGGTCTCATCATGGATTGGATGGTGGTGATGAAGTGAATCCAAAGGTTGACATTACTCGATAGCAACTTATTACCGTGGGTCTAGTAGTAGTAATTAATCACCGCATTGGTTTCATGACAACAGCAGGCACCACGAGAAACAGCATTGTTGTGTGTGGCCTTTGGTGTCTCGCGTGAAGCCTTAAGCGTGACAATTGACAATGTTCCCTGACGGTTAGATAGACCTTGCAAGGAAATAGTAATAGTCAAACAGTCAACCAAGTGGTCAAAGCTAAAACGACGTCATTCCAATGTATGGAATGGACTTCATTGCTTGCTTCGGTACTTGTGTATTTGGCTTAATTTAAAACCCGTTGTGAAGTTAAAGAAGTGCTATTGGTGATGGTTCGATTTTTTTTAACTTATTAAAATATACATTAATTCATTTAAAATAAATACATTTTTCAATTCATTATGTGATAAATTAGTTTAATATGCTAATTGCTGGATGATTTCAATATTACTAATTCAATTAATGCTAATAACAGTATATTAAAAAATATTACCAATACAAATTAATAAATAAATAAAAATTAGTTTAAACAACCTTGAACCTAATGACATAAAAAGATATTAATTGAATATTTATTTTTCTTAGCCGAACAAAAATAAAAAATAAAAATAATCCGATGAAATTTTAAAAAAAATGTCCATACATTTTACTCGGCCAACATACCATTGTATTTAATCCCTTATAAATGATAAAAATATAAGTTGCCCCACCTTAACTTTTCAATTCATTATATGTAAAATGTAATATATTTTTTTGGTCAGAAAAGCACCCTAGACTCTAATCTCTATCAAGGAAGTATCTAAGCTGAATGAACACAAGTGACACGTAGCAAGTTGCTTTGAATGGTCCAAGCTTATGGGAACTTGAGCACTAGATGACATGTATCATTGAAAGGAGGAAAGTTCAAAACTTTTGGAAAGATTAAGATTTTGAAATGTTACATTTACACAATGTGCCCTTAGGAAATTAGTTTATTAAATTACATACCTACCGTGTGTGAAATAATAAATATATATACCGGTACTTTACAGAACGGAGCCTCAATATAAATAAACCATTTATGATTTACCTATCCTTGTCCTGCCTCCTCCATGATTTGAATTTCAAAATTAGATAACATTAAACATTTTCGTGGCTGAAAGTATTATGTCACCGATTTATTTGATTTAGATTTAACTTTCATATACATGACATTTGAAGCGCATAGTTAATTATATATATGTATATGTATTGACCATGATATTCAATTTAAATCAATTTAAATTGTTTTATATATTTGGATAAACATAAAATAATTGATTGAAAGAATTATATAGACTGATTTTTTATAAATATCTTATCAGTTTAAAATTTGGTATGTATAACCTATATGACTAGTAGATTAGATCCAACAGTGAGTTGTATGAAAAAAATAGATTATGAAATAAGTTAAGTTGTCTAAGACGATGTATTCTTACCCATAGGGTAAAAAAATATTAAAATTTTATTTTAGTGAAATCAAATTGAAAATATGTGACAAAAGCAATAATTTTTATATAAGTTAAGACCATTGGTATATCATAAGAACATGAAACTATCGATCTAAAATTAGCTTTTGAACTATTAATTTTTTCTTTAATGGTTATTGTTTCAAATCAAATATATAAGAATTCATATAAATTTTAAGCTAAAAATAAAACAATTGTAAAGTTTTGGGGGATAATTAACCCATGGATGAATGTGGCGGGTACTGGTCTTGAGTTCGATTTCTTATTTTAGTAATTCTTTTATGGGTAAGGATTGTTGTTGTATGGGTGGATAGGGATTAATGGTAGATTTTGTGATTAGCACTTCAAATCCTGGCTTTTGTGATTAAAAAAAGGATAAATACAAAAGCATTTTCAAGTTTCTATAAAAAAATATATATATATTTCTATATTTTTATTTATTTATCGATACATTAGCGGAGAGAGAGATCGAACTAGCGTCTCCTATATAAAAAAAGACTGAAAGATAAGCACTAGGTTTGCATCTTTCTATTATGGTCATGTTTGGAATCATATTTAGGTCAACTTGTTTAAATTTACTTAAGTATGATTCATAACATGGTCTATAAAAGTAAATAATTTACTAAAAAAGTGAGAAGTTAAATATTAGTATTAATTGTTATCTGTTGGCTTAAATATGGTTCCAAACATGATTTATAAAAGTAAATAATTTACTAAAAAGTGAGAAGTTAAATATTAGTATTAGTTGTTATCCATTCCAGATGGATAGGCGTTAACATTCAGATCAACATTCGATCATCTCAGCATTAAGTCGATAACAAAAGTTTAACTCTTAATTAACATAATCTATAAATATATTATCTTGCTTATCTTATACCTTCAATCATTGTATATGCATGCATCTTGCGTATCTTGTTGATATATTTTTTTTTTTATAATCATGGCATTATGTTAATCCCGCGTATCATATCATGTAAATTGTATATATTCATTCGTTTTCAATAAATAAATAAAAACACAAAACAATTTCTCTCTCAAATTTTTATCAATTTTGAGTACATTTTATCATTTATATTCATACAAATGTAAAGTGAAACTAGTAAGTGCGAAACAAGATGCAAATCGTCTTGTTTTCTAATTGAATAAGAAGAGGCATACTATGTACATGTTAGGAAGAAACTAGGGTATGTGAATACATTATTCTATAAAAATGGTAATATCAATGCTTTCGAATAAGAGAGATCTCGTGCCGAGCAGGTTGCAGAGGGAGACATTTCATGTACCTTATTGGCAGAGACAAATAGTGGACATAGAAAAAGTGAGGAGGAGAATAAGACAAAAGAGGAAACAGACTGGGGTTTCTCAGAGAAAAATATATCACAAAATCTGCATTGTTACAAGGGAACTCAAAGTAAAACAGTGATAATTTTTTTCTGAGGCAAAATAAGCTTTATTCAGTAAACAACTCATTACAAAGTGATACAGCTCTATTTCTGGCATCAACACAAAGAAAACAGCGATATTTTGTCAGATTGTTCCAAAACTGTCCTTTTCTTGACTAACTTTTGTTTCTGGGGAAGGGGAATTTACGACTTATTTACAAATCCCCACGAATTACACGGGATTTTATAGTATGATCTTTTCGGGCCACTTTTTTAACCCGAAAACTGGGTAATTTTTTTGTCACAGAACTCTATACCCAGACAATAGCCATAAGAGATTTTTGATTGGACTGGTGCAAAATAAAATTTTTACATTACGTAAAATTTTGATTAGTAATTTTTTAAAATAATAATATTTATACATAATTAATTAATATTATTAATAAAATTTTTAAAAATTAAAAATTAAATTTTCATTCAAGATTTACACCATTTGCATACAACAATTTTTCCAATAACCACAGCCCAGTGGCTGGGTTTTGCTCTAGTATGCCGGTGGGCTACATCTGCTCTTCGCTGTGCGTCATCCGGACATATTAGCTGCATGCGCCCTTAGTCCATGGCATAAAGCAATCAAACGTGATAATATATCATCAAATGTGATTTCTTTTCATTAACAAATAATGGTACTTCATCTTTTGTTTTGAGACAACACACATAAAAATCCTTCATTTTCTTTGCGAGGCTTTTTGCTTATTTCATTTTGTTAATAAACTTTCAATTTAAACAATGTATTTTTTATAGTTTTAAAATCATTTTAATTCCGTCACTATTGACCAAAAATTCTGCGATAGCGATGAAATTGAAATAATTTTAAAACTATAAAAAAAGAGGCTTATAAAAATTCGAATTTATATCAAAAAAATATTTTCACTTTTATTTTATTAAAACTCAATAATTTTAATTTTATTGTTGTTTTACTAAAAACTGTTTTATAAACAATTTTGTACTACTAGAGCCGAACAATATTAATTGTTCGATCCTCGAGGATGAAAAGTTATATTTAGCCAATAATCAACCAATAATTTCTTTTCTTTTTTTATTTTAAAGCAAAGAATATAGACAGAATTTAGTAATCAAAAGAAGAAAAATATTTCTATGGCAAGCAGTAGGTATCTCACATAAGACTACCGTACTATGTCTATGTGGTTCTATCTTGAATGTGAATCATAACTCAGTTGGTGAGACTTCAAGTAAGCCCCATCAACTCATATTTACAATCCATCTTCATCTGCAGTATTTAAAATCCAACTTTATTGCCTCAAATTAAAATTCAACACAGAGTTTGGTGAACTAAAATGTCTAAAGTTAAGGGGAATATAAAAGACTCAGCTCCCTCTTGACTTTGCATATATTGCTACTATTAAACATGGAACAAAAATGGGTCAGTGGTCATAAACATTTACCAAATAATATTTGATGTTTTAATGGCTATTATTTATTCATGTCTATCCATTATTGTAAAGGAATGAAGTATACCTGCAAATGCATATAAGTCTAACCCCAGTAAACCCTAAAAACACTATTATTATAGATTAGTACATTTTATATGCATGTGGTGTTCTTTGCATTTCAAGTTCAATGTATGATAATCTGTATTCCAGTTTTTATCGATTGGCTACCCAATGACTTTTCAATTGAAAGTAAACTGTCAGATACCTGTATATGCCGATGGTTTAGTTAGATTTACTGACAAAATAAAAAACAAACCAATTCAAAACTATATCAAAAAAATATCTCCATCGAGTAATAAATTATTCTATATCATATATATTTTGTGGAATTTTGTCACTCAAACACACATGACGGGCATACCGGGTTTTGTTAATCAACATAAGTAATTAGTTAATGCCACACATTTTCCTTAGGCCATGCACAGAGGATATGGTTGCATTTTTGAGACAAGATAGGATTGTCAACTAGAGGTAGCTATTGTGTCCATTATCTCAAACTAATTATTGTCAAATGATACTCAATTATTATCAAATAACATTTAAAATTACTATTTCATAGCATCAAAAATATTATTTTTTTTCCCCATAATTTCAGCTGTTTATTATTTTTTTTATTTAAGTTTAATTTTAATTATTTTATATATATTATTTTTAAAATATTTTTAAAAAATTTTTAAAAATTTTTAAACTATATTTATGTATATATAAAAAATTAAATCTTTTTAATAATTTAATATTAAAAATTATTTATTTAATCGACTAAATAATAAATATAACAAAAATTATGCAACATAATATATGATTGATATCACATTGTGACAAAAGTAATGTATGGCACCATAAGCTTGGCCATTGATAACTAGCTTGTTAGGTTTTTTTTATTAATGTTTTATATATACATATTATGATTACTTTGCATGTGTTTTTACTTTGCCATACCTTTTTATCATGGGCTGCTAATCAACTGTCTGCCTTTGATATGAGTATACAATATCTACATATGCTACTTGTCACACTTCAGTTGGGGGCGAATGTGCAGATCGAATTATATCCTCTTTAATTTATACTCATGAGTAAACTAAGGGGAGTGGAAAAAGATCGAGAGGTTATAATTGAAGAAAATCCAACTCCAATGCTAGGGAATGTTTGAATAGAATTTTTTGTTTTTGAAAATAAAAAAGAAATTTTTTTTTTATGTTTTTTGAAGAAAAAAATTAAACATATTTAAATAATTATAATTTGAAAACAATTTTAAAAAATAAAAAATCATTTGGATAATTTATTTTACAAACTGTTTTGAAAATAAATATTGCAATCTCAAACTACATATTCAAATAACACATTACTTCCAAAAGGTTCAACCCACCTGCATACCTGCCATCGCCCATCGCTCATGCACAAGAAAAACAATTTCGGTTAGATCGGTTTAGCTATAGAGGAAAGACAATCGGATCGGGGGGTAAGATCGGATCTGAGCCGGTGTAATTCCCTTCATATCAGAGTTGGACTTTGGAGTATGGCCGAAACTATCCTTTGATCACGATAGCAATATTAGATCCTAAGTTTGATGATCAAAACATATAGATCGCGAGTAATAAGCCAACAGGTCGCGCCTCTGTATTTTGGTTGCTAATAACGGACCGAGCAATGGTGTAGACTGGGCTTCTCAGGTCTTGGTCGTCCGGGGGTTCTGCACCAATCGATGGTGGCATCGAACTCTGGACGAAACGTGGTGACAGATCTACAGATGGTCTTTAACGAAAACCCAAAACTGTTCTTAAAGGGTTTTCAAAAACATATTTTTTTAAAATAATTTTCAAAAATCAAATCCGAAAACTTATAAACAAACATCGTTTTTAGAGTTTGAAAACAATTTTTCAGATTTTAAAAACCCAAAACATTTTTGAAAATAATATCCAAACATGTCTTAGATTTCTGTGTAAAAAAGCATACATGAAAGGCCCCTTTTTCATTATTGTCCTTTTTCTATATTCTAATTTTTTTTATCAACAGTGAAAGTGTATTAAAAGGATCATTGGGGAAGGTTGTGTCAACGTACTGTAGATTCTTTTTTCACTTTTGGTTTGAATTTTTATAGCCATGGCTCCCGATCAGCTAAAAACTCGTTGAAATAATTTCCTCCATTTCTTGCTTTTTCAATAACGAAGCTCTAACTTTCTTGCACATAAACGCACAAAATAAAATGGGCAAAAGTTTACTAGTCACCAATCTCTTTGTATATAGCAAAGCACCATCGTGTAATGTTCCACAAAATCAATATTGGACATGGGCAATTCTATAGTACAATTCAAGTAATTAACTTGATGTATAGATATGGTTTATGAATTTTTTTTATTAAAAACACATATTTTACCATTAGATAGAGAAAAAAAATCTTCTATTTCTTTATTTATTCAACAACAAAAATATTTTTAAATTAAAAAAATCAATAACTAAATTTAAACAAGAATCTCTTCAAATATATATAGTTAATTGTTTGATTGATTTATCAGTTTGTACCACATTAATAGAGTCCAATGCATTTAGTCTTGATGAACACCTAACCCAATTAACTAATTCAATTAAATGTGCTATGTGCGTTTGCTTTGTTAATGTGACACTAATTGATAAGTTGAGCTAAAAGCTTTGATAGAATTTCGCCTACTAAGCAGCATGAGTCACATGCTTAATATTTAAAAGGTGCATCAAGGATCCTAATTGACACCACACTATGTCATCATTTAAAAATTCGTTAACTTTTAAAGAATATGTTCTTTTAAAAGCAAATATTTAAAATTATGTGAATGTTGAGATTTGCTAATTTACCCATCATAAAAGTAAAGTAAATTAGCATTCTGCTCAAATTTTTATATATTATAATTTTTTGATTATATATTAAAATATAATTAAAATATTTAATTTTTTATAATTTTACAAAAAAGAATTTAAAAAGTCAAAATTCAGAATGCAGGGACGAAGCTCACTTGTGGACGCCATAGTCTGTAAACAAGTTTGATCCACCTTCACTGTTTCTAAAAGTGGTTCGCCATCAAATTTTGTAAGTAGGTTATAAATTCAATTGCTGACTCAGTGATAATGTTACTTTCTACTAAAAATCATCAAAAAGTGCTAGATCTAATAAATATTCTCTCGAGGTAATCGACGGCACGTGAGGGCAGTCGATTAGTTGGAGGGCAGTGTTTTCGGATCTTATTTGATAGATCTCGATGAGAGATTTCCAATGGAATTAAGAGTGAGCTTTTCTAACTATTAATTGACCCAATATCACTAAAAAAAACTGAAAGTGAAAAAAAAAATTTATTAAATTACCCTAATGCTTTTTCACAAAAATTGAGGCATATTGTTAATTTACTCTTTTAATAAATTAGTGAACCCCAATAATGTTAAGGCTATATATTAATAATATAAAGTAATTTTATCCTGGGTTGGTTGATATATGAATATAGTATGATTTTCATATTAAATGCAAAATCAATAGTTCTAATTGTATTAAATAGTTTTCTAAAGAAAGTTTGAAAAACTTGAGATGAGTTGATCACAAAATGCAATTATGTCATGCATTTTTTTTATTAACAATAGTACTGAAACTGGAAGATGTATGTAAATTGTAAAGTACTCCCCTAGTACTTTTTTTTTAAAGAATTTTTTTTTCACTCTCCTATAAACTACAATTTCTTGATATCCAAACGGCATCCAGAAACCGTATTTTTTCCTATCTAATTTAGGTGTCACCAGTGGTCCAACCAAAAAAAATCAAACAAAGCACCTTTGGAGTTAATGATGATTTTATAAATTCAAAATTTTTGGTCTAGAAAGATGAAAACGAGTGGTCCAACAAACAAAAACCCAACTTAGCACCTTCTTAATTCAATGATGATCACAGTCTTCATTTGGATTAAAAAAAACAAAAGGTGTTTTAAAAAATAATTATCCTAATTAATTAGTGTAAAAACTGTTAAGCCCCATGTCAGCCCACAATTCTTTCTCCTTTAAGGATTGGGAAGCTATTTGGCTAGCCATTGAAGACAAGTTGTTCACTAAAAAGAAACTTCTATTTATTGAAATTGATAGACAATACTTTTTATGTAGAGAGGTTGAAGAATCAGAAAGCCACTTCTTCTTTGCTTGGCGTATCAGTGCTGTAATTTGGAAAGAAATTAAGGAATGGTTAAGTTGTAGAAGGGTTATGAATACTATTAAAAGTGCAACTAAATGGATTCACAAAAAAGCCAAAGGGAAAGGTCCTCCTACAAAGGTCAAACGAGCTGCTCTAGCCAGCACTGTCCATCATATATGGATTGTTAGGAATGCAAGACAATTTGAAAGCTTAGTATCCCATCCAAGAAATATTGTTAAGAAAATTTAAATTCATGCGTACAGAATTGTATATGATAATTTTCTTGATTTTAGACACATATTGTAAATGTTCAAATCTCTTGGGAATACTTAGTGTATTTTGTATATAATTTTTTGTCAATATATTTATTTTTACCGATAAAAAAAAAGATTGGGAAGCTATTCTTGTTGGGACCCATAAGCCAAGATTTGTGGGACCAAGATCAAGGGCTTTTACAAATTCTGAGGGAAGTATATGCCCTTATGAGAGATTCATTTATAAAAAAAAGAGGGTTAATAAAAGATGCAAAAGAAGAAGTAAAGGCAATGGTGGATCCAACCCATTTGAGTCTGTTCTTAATTTCAATTCTAACTTTCTTTCATGCCACCATCTCCAACTTTCCTAACCTCTTTTCTTGGGAAAGGGATATATATATTTCTTTTGAATCTTGCAGGTTTAATTAACTTTCTCTTCTTTTGTCACAAACTCTTTTTTATTCTTGTGAATGATTAGTGGTGGTAGACTTGAAAAGGTCACAACAAAAAAAGATTTTTGTTGTTTTTATTTATGTACTAACCAGTTATCAAAAGGATAGGTGTGGACTGGGGACACATTATTTATTTGTGTGAAAGAATATATCATCTTCTTGATTCTGTTTATTCAAAAGCAAATTTATTAGACTAAACAACAAAACCAAAGCTAAAGAATTTAAAGAAAGAGAGTTTGTTGTTTTAGAATTTTAAAAACAAGCTTAGTTTGCAGATTGCCTAGCCACTTTCAACTTTAATGAGAAAGGACGTTACTTTTTAACTGACAACAGGAACAAAATTTCAACCTGTAAACTCATTTTTAGCACAAATCATGTTTAATGTGAAATCAGCACCAAATGACTGACTCTACACAACTCCAGAATCATTAGCCATGTGCTACGCAAGCAGAATCTTAAGTCATCTCAACGAAAAAGCGAATGTATAGAAAGGAGATTGAACTTTGGGAATGAGGTAAATAGAAATGTCCAAACAAGTTTTTCTTTCTAGGAATTTCTTTTTGGACTAATTTGTAGCAGACTTTTTTTACACCAACTTAGAATCATGTTAAGTATTAGTAGTTTAAACTTATGGATTATTGTGTTTGGTTTATATGTGATTTTAATTTTTATTGACAATATTCACGTGTGGAGTGAGGAAATATGAAAAATTAATCTCACATGAAAAAGAATTTGAGTTAGTGAATGAGATATACATGGTAGTAAAATCTCTGATATCATATATCTGGGCTTTTACTTGATGAACTCTCTAAAACCGAAATTTCTCCTCACTTGAATCATCGTATATAACAAGTGATATCAAAGTCGATAGTTCAATTGGGCAAGCATGAAAGATCATGCGATTGACTCCATGGTGGTCGTGGTGGTATTGTCGAACAATAGAGAGAGCTCGAGGAACTTGTGTGGTACGAATAATATGACTTGTGTGGCAAAAGGGTAATGTTCGCATGGTAAAATCTATGTGGCTCATAAGGCGGAGTTTATAAAACTCGTTGTCGAAAATCGATGTGTGGTTCTTTGACCCAGATTGAAGAACGTATGACTTTCTAAGTGTGTCTATAGAACTATGGTGCGAGCTTAGAGTGGTAGGGAAGCATGCCTATTGAACTATGGTATGAGTTTGGAGTGGTAGGAGAGCAACGAAGACTCACACGTGAAAGAGAAATTATTGGGAATGATCACTTGTGAGTGAGGAGATGTGGAATACCAATCATGGAAAAGAAATTGAATGATAAGTGAAAGACATATATATATACATATATATATATAGAGAGAGAGAGAGAGGATGGTGGAACCAGAATCATTGGTTTAAGCTTTAAAATTCATATGATCTCCGACATTCTATATCTGGTTTTTTACTTGGTGGACTTTCTAAACCCAAATTTTTTCTCAATTTAAGCTATCATTCCTATTAATTTTGGATTGAGTTAGAATCTATTAAAAGAAAAAAAAAACTGGAGTTTATGCCTCTGAAATAATTTTTAAAAAAAAAATGAAAAATCAGCTTTTGATTTTTAAAAAATTATTTTTTTATTATATTTAACTTATAAGCTAAAACTGCATGTTCTGATCGAAAGCTACACCCAACGGTAGCTAGCTAGGATATAGAACTCAATCTTTGATTAGCCAGATAATATAGGCTAGATTCAATGCCATCTCTCACAAGGGTAAGCAAATAGTTTTTGTCACCAATTTCCAACAATCATTAAGAGATCAAGTCCTTATGAGATGGTCATGATTCCTATGCCATGGACATTGATACAAATATACAATCAAGACCAAGTATAATTGAGTTGTTATTTTGGGAGAACCTAATTAATTAGCCAATAACAAAATATAAAGTTGAAAGAGAAATGGTAATTGGATTAGATCTCATACCATTCACATGCTTATCACGTGGATGGGAGGGTAATGCCGTTGAATCATGAGAAAACTCTGTGTCCTCAAGAACAAAATATTTGCAAATTTGCATCACCATGGTAATTATGCTACTATTATGGTGTTAAACTAGTCATCCCAAACTCCTCTTAGCATTTCAAGGAAAATAATATGTGTTAAACACAAATCACCCAAAATGAATTAGGAAGTCTCACCTCTTGTAGTGCAAGTCCCATTTGACCTAGTTTTTATTTCTGCTTTAGGGCTTAATAATGATTCTAAAATAGTTGCAGGTAGAAGTGTCATGAAGTCAAATTGTTTAGCGTTTAGTAAAAATTATATATTAAAAATATTTTTAAATTAAAGATGTAAAATTGATACGTTTGATTGATAAATTTTAAAAATGTCTTTAAACACTGAAATTATCAAAAAAGGTAAATCAATATATGTTGTTTATTTCGATACTTATTGCCAAAATGATTTTATTCTCGTCTAATTGAGTTTGATTCTTGTAAAATAAAAAATATTTATTTTGAATAGTATTAATTAACTAATAATAATAGAAAGATCGAGGAGGAGTAAGAGTAGTGATGATAATAATATTAATAGTCAATGATAATACCACTAATTTAATAGTAATGGTTGTGTTGTTATTATAACTAAAATTTTATAGGAGAAAAAAATTAAATTTCAAATTGTAAATTTCGTTGTCATTGAAAATCCTGTTTGACCTAATAGTAAAAACAATTTTATGATTTATAAAATTGTTTTTGAAACGAGTTATGGTAAAATAATAGTGCAAGTATAATCTGTTTAGTGTTCGGTAAAACAAAAATGAAAACAACTTTTCCCCATATAAATTCAATTTATTAGAAAAAACCTCAGTTATAAACCATTTTAAAGATGTTTAACGTAATTTCTATTTATAACAATTTTGTTAAAAGTGATTATGAAAATTGGAAGTTACAAAACTCAACTTCTAATTTTGGTCCAAATTCAAATCGTTTTAAACATTTTGCTGTTTTTGATTCTTTCTAAAATCAAAAGTTTGCTTAAAATAACGATTATTAGATATCTTTCACAAACACTCTAAAAACATCATAATAATTACCACTTAAGTTTTGAAAATGTTGGCACCTTTCTTTCACTTAACTTTTGGAAGAAAAAAAATTTAGTTTCAAAAGTCAGATGTGCAGTCCAAATTATCATTCAAGATGAAAGAATGTCTAATCAATTTGAAGAATAATTATCTTGTGGATGAGTGCTAATCCACCATTTCTTTCTCTTTGTATAGATCGTTTATGCTAAGAAGGAAGAAAGGGCTATGATGACTTTTTTAATCGGTCCGAGTCTAAACTATTATAAGTTAAAAAATTTATTAATAATTTAAAATTTTTATTGATAATATTAATTTTTATATTTTATATTTATATTAATATTATATATAAAAAAATTTAAATTATCACTAAAATTTTTAATTTATCTAAACCAATAATTTAAACTCAAATCAACCAAAAAAAAAAAAAAAAAATTTAAAGTTTAAAATGAGCCCGGAAGGCTTTTAGTTGGACAAGTGATTGACGGCCAACCATTGCAATTGCTTTTATTGCTTGCTTCTCTTCCCCCAACTGGCACAAATGTCCTTTGACAGACAAAATCAATTGGGGAAGGTGGGAATTTGGGTGGTAATGTGCATGAGTCTCTTTGGGAAGAAAAAAAGCCATGTTCTAGACTTTTTGGGTCAGCCATTGCTATTAGCCCAAATGTTTTGGCATTTACCCAAAAAGCATGTAGCTTAATCAATCAATCTAAAGAGGAAATTAAAAAGAGACAGAGAAAGAGAAAAAGTGGATAAGTGGAAGGATGACAAGTGACATTCATATTTCATATTTTCATGAAAATTATCTCACACAATTCATCTTTCAATTTTCCCTTTCTGATGACTATTCTCTGGTTAAGGAAAATGGATACCACAATTCTGTTGATTAGGGCCAGGCCCTAAACCTAGAAATTGATGTGATCTATCCTTATGTTTTTTCTCCATTATCATACTGGTTTGGAACTTGAAATTTGGCACCCAGAACCCGTGAACTTCCTTTTAGTTGAACTCTTATATTTACAAGTTAATTAATTAACCCATAAGCTTTTTCAACCATAGTTGATAGAAGATCCTTCTGTTAAATTTAAGAAGCATGAGGGTCATTATATATGTGATAATGTTGTAATCTGACTTTTATGAAAGATGTGATCATGGGCATGCCATTATTGATATTTTCTTTACCAGACCTTAAATTGAGGGCAAGCTCAGGCAATCAATTAAATGGTGCTAGAAATTACCGTGAAAGGGAGAGAACCTTATGAATACAAGTTTCAGGCTGTCAATAATTAGGGGAGGGGTAAAAGGAAAAAAAGGAAAGAAAAAAAGATGATTTTGAAGGGTCACACTCTATCGACATACTTGTTTGTGCAACTGAGCTATCCATGAGCTGTATGTAGAACAATGCCTCACTTCATTGCAATTTCAGACAATTCATTATCACACCACTCTCTCTCTCTCTCTCTCTCTCTCTCCTGCCTAAAGGGTGCAAATTTTAACTGTGACAGATAAAACATAATCACTTGTTTCCTGCCTTTTTGGTTTTCAAGACAATTTTGTTTTGTCTTTGAAACGAAGTTGTAATTGTTAAGGGTCCATTTTGATGGTGTTATTATTGGATAAATCTTGAAAACATAATTAGAAGTAACAACCAAGGTTGGTAATCATAATTAGTGTTTTGCCCACTAATATTTACTCTTCCATTTAGCATCCAAACAAAACCCAAAAAAGGAGCAGCAGCATTAACAGTCAACAACATTGTGCAAGCTAATAGATTTTCCTATTTATAATTCCATTCAAATTCATAAACAATTGCAACACAAAATTGTGTCAGAAACAAGTAGAACCGTGATTTTTTTAAGGATATGGAACATTAATTAGGTCTGTTTGTTATACTTTTAATAGCAAAAAAAACATTTTTTTAATGAACAAAAGTGTTTTAATGTATGCGTATAGTTACCAAACCACTTGGACCAGATTCTGCATTCCAACTTTTTTTAGAGGATTTTAGAGAATATTTCAAGGATTTGCACTCCTTAACAATAAAGATAAGGGCACTCTCAGCGTTTACTCTACTCCTCTATCAAATGTAATAACTAAGGGAGACAATAAGTGGCGGAAATTTTCATAATTTCCGTTCCACTCTTACATGTTACTATTAATCAATTTTGTGTGTGTCACTATTTAAGTTCCGTAAAAATTACTATTTAAGTTTTGGAAAATCTGGATGCACTTTCGAGATGTATGTTCTGCGTATATTTGTATCACCACTCCACAAACTTATCTTTACTTAAAATTTGAGATAAAAGAAAGATGAAGAGATAAAAGAGGCCAACACAATTGAACCCATTTGATTGGATTAAATTGGGTCAGTAGTTGCTTGCAAACTGGGCTACCTAGGGCCCTTCTATCTGGGTTGATAAACAAATAACCTTAAAACTACCCCACCTGGTTTGATTTGGCTCATGGGTAGCTCTTCAAAACGTAGGGTGACTTCCATATTAATCAAGCTTTTAAAAAATTTTGCGTTGGCTGATCCCTTGATATTCAGCCAAATCTAATACTCCTAAGCTATAATCCATCCCAGATTAAACCGACAATTTGATCAAATATATTAATAGGAAATATTGTAAATTTTAAATTGTTAACTAATTTAGATCAAAAAATATATTCTTAAAAGAGAATTTCAGTTGATTCATTCTTTGGGCTTGGAGTTATAGCTTATAAAACTCTCTTAAGCCTTGCTAAGCTTGGGTCTGGTTACCCTGCCTTGCAAACTAAGCCTTGCTATAACTCCAAGCCTTGCAAATCATGAACTCCTCGTTGATCGAGTAATAGCGTGCAAGATATGAACATGACACCATGATCTAAGAATCACTTCAAAGAAAGCAGCCTAACCTAATATGACATCAAAAGATACTCAACTTTATTTTCTTTGCCTCCATTTTCTTTGTCAGCAAGCAGTTTTTTAAAAGGGCAAAAAAAAAAGAAACAGACCAAGAAAGCAAGAAAATTAGCAAAATAATAGTTTCCCCAGGAAAACAGCCAATTCACTGGCATTGCGTCTAGGCAAACAAATACATGTGTCAAAACATAAGCAACAGAACCCCATTGGATCCAAACTTACGTTAAAGTTGATTAATGTAAACCCTAAGGCTCTCTCCCTCTCTCTCACTGTACAAACTTTTTAAAAGCCTAGTTTCATAACGGTCATGAAAGATTCAAGGACACAAGGCATTATAAACTTTATCCAACTAAGAGCATTAAACTAACAAAACATGGAAATAAAAGTTTCCATCTGAAATTCAGATAAAAAATAATCTGCTTTATTCCAAATGTGGATATCTGTTTCTTGTAAGGCATCACTAACCACCCTTCCCTCTCTTTACCTCCACACAAATTACATCGCTTCAATATGCTTATAAACAACAATCCAAAAGGGTTTCAAAATAACAGGAAAGAAAAGAATTAAAAAGTTCTGGGCAATGGAGATTAAGGTGCAAGCTGAGAACTTTCATCATCACAATGAAGAGAAACTACCTCTACTGAATGATATACCCAAACCTGAAACAGAACAGAAAACCTTGATACAAAGAGCAATCAGTCAAACATTTCAAAGCACAGCCCATTTGGCAAATCTTTTGCCTACTGGTTCAGTTCTTGCATTCCAACTTCTATCGCCCATCTTCACAAACCAAGGAAACTGTGACCCAATCAGCCGGTCTCTGACTGCTGGGCTTGTAGCCCTCTGTGGGTTGTCATGTTTCCTTTTGAGCTTCACCGACAGCATTAGAGACAAAAATGGAAATGTCTGCTATGGGTTTGCCACATTCCGAGGCTTGTGGATAATTGATGGGTCAGCCACCCTTTCAACCGAACTTGCTGCAAAATACCGGCTGCGTTTTATAGATTTCATGCATGCCTTCATGTCAATACAGGTATTTGCAGCTGTAGCACTGTTTGATCAGAATGTGGTGAGTTGCTTCTGCCCAACACCATCAGTTGAGACCCAGGAGATCCTCACAGCACTGCCCGTTGGAATAGGTGTCATATGTAGTATGTTGTTCGTTGTTTTCCCCACCCAGCGCCATGGAATTGGCTTTCCCCTGTCTGCAAATTAACACTTTCTCTTTGTCCACATAAGATATAATTTTTTTCGTGCTTCTCAAAGTTGTAAAGGTTGACAAATTCAATGGTACTTGATCGTTCTTCTATGCTGATCCCTTTAAACTGCAAATCATAAGATCATTCACCATTATCTTAATCATATGTAGCCACTTCATGCCCTAGAATGTCCCATCATGAAATGTATTAACATTGTGTTTGTGTTTGTGTTTATGCTTGTGTTTGGGTGTCTATGCACGAGAAAATGTGATGGGAACTGACAGGGTAATCTTGAAGCTGGGAGCTAAAAGCAACCCTTTGTTAAATTCAGCCCAAATGGAGAAAAAAAGATTTCAATCATTCCTACTTTCTGAAAGGTAAGAAATTATAAGATTTGTTATGCTCCAACAAGTTCTGGTTCTTACGAGAATGCAGGTGCTCCCTGATTGCCTCTTATAAGCTCCACCATTCATAAAATTATAGACAAAAATCCAACCAAATGGTGTTACCTGTATGAATCGCTATATAGTATGAACTGAACATGTGATGCCAGCCACCATGTTCTGAGCTAGCATGAGAATAATAGAACCAATACCAATGGAATGCACCTAATCATAATTGTTGACTTCGGATATCTATGTTAGGCTCAGCAACTTCACTCATCAGTAACTCAGCAATTTCCCACCCCTTCTTACGACCCCCCCAAAATCGACCTACCATTGCACTCCATATTTTCTCATCTGGAACACATCCATCAATCACCATTTCATTTAAAATTTGAGCAGCTTTGTGCGCGTCTTCCTTGTTACAGAAATGTTTCACAAGAGAATTAAATGTTTCAGCATCAATTGAGATACCCCTAGTCCGCATGCTCAGATACAATAGAAAAGCTCGATTTAGATCACTCTTTGTACAAAGGCCTTGGACCACAATATTATGAATCCTAACATGAAGGCTCCAAGTTAGACGGTTTGGCGTGATCCCCCCAAGGACCATCTCATCAAGAAAGTTTGCAGCCTCCTGGAACTTGCTGATATTGCAGAAGCCACTGATGATTTTCCCATACAAGCCAGCATCTGGTTTCAAACCCTGAAGCTTCATCCTGTCAAGGATCTCCACAGCTTCTCGGAGCCTCCCCTCTTTACAAAGTCCATTAATTAAAGTACTATAAGTTATCCTGTTAGGGGTATGGCGTTTGCTAACCATCATCTCAATTAGTTCCATGGCTTGTGAAGAACGCCCATCTTTGCAAAGACCATCCATTAAAGAACTGTAAGTAAAAACATTTGGCTCAATACCTTTTCTCTTCATCTCCTCAAGCAATCCCATTGCTTCATCTATATTTTTGGACTGGCACAAACCATGTATCAAAGAGGTATAGGTAACAACCGTAGGTGAACAATCTTTTGACTCCATCTCTTTGAATAACTTCTTTGCCTCGCTGATCTTTCCCAATCTGCACAATCCGTTAATCAAAGTTCCGTATGTATATGAATCTGGAGTAAAACCTCGATTGGGCATCTCATAAAATATCCTAAGAGCAGCATCCATCGTTCCACTGTTCTTGCAGAGGGCTTTGATCAAAACATTGAGGGAAGCAACACTAGGTGGTATACCCATTTCCCTCATGTACCTGTAAAATCTCAGAGCCACCTTTAATTGATTCTCTTCGACAAGAATGGCAAATACTGTAATGTAAGATTTTTGGGTGGGATCACACTGGAAATCCTTCATCTTGTGGAAAACTCTGACGGCATCCAGTGGCCTGTGAACCCGGCCGTAGCCTCTGCAAATGGAGAGGAATATGTCTTCTGTAATCATACACTTTTCCGCCTTCATTCTATCAAGGATATCCTCTGCTGATATAAACTGATTAGCAGAAGCTAATCTAGAGATCATATAACCGAAACAAGTGTGATCATGTCGAAAACCATTAGCATACTCAGCTGTTGCCGAATCAAATATCATAAGAGCTTTCTCTATGTCCTTTTCTGCTCGTATCAACTGCAAGACTTGCGAAGGTGTGATTTGTTTAGACCACTTAAACACATTCTTACTACCCATTACTACCATATATCTTTCGTATCAGGAAACCACTTAAAATTCAGCTAATACCGTCATCACATGACAGACTTCTATGCAACCTCTGCGATATTCAATGTCAAATACCACTTATTGGTTAATTACATCTAAGTACGTGGGAAGTAATATTCTCTAAAATCACATAACCTCCTAGAGTGAGAAGCCAATAACCATATTAACTGAAAACCTACAAAGAGAAATCAAGAACCATAGTACCAGTAAGAATAATAAACAAAATGACGAAACAATTTCATACTAGCTTCTACAACAACCAAACTGGAAGAAGTATAACCGTTTCAAGCCAACAGGTTGCCCTGTTCAGATAAGAGCCATCAAAACTACGTAGATCTACAATAAGTTCCTGTGAGAAAAGAAAAACATTTTGAATCATCAATATTATGGAGCACCATTTACAAAGTCTCCAAGCTCTGAAAATGATATTAATAATAGAGAACAAAAGGCATTATTAGATCCAAAATGTAATACAAACGATCATTAGACTCATAATTCTGAGCCAACTTTCTACTTTGCTTCAGTTACCATCAATCGGGATATTGATCCTTCAATTAGTAGAGAAGAAACAAACTTTTACTTAATTGCATCTCAACACACACATACCGCGTGTTAGTATGACCTATTATACCCTTATTTTTGGTTATCTCTTTCTTAAATTTGTCAAGGTTTTTTGAAGTTTGCATAAACTTAATAAAAAAACCTTTTTAGCGGTAGACAAGAAATAAAGGTTCTCTATTAATAATAATATAGATTTATTTCTATTCATTGACTGAGGGGAAAGCCTACTATGTAAAGCTTCAATACGAAACCAGCAAATAAATTAAAGTTCAGTATTCCAGAATATATAACACGAAATAGTTTCCTTTTAACTTCTAATCAAAGTACTATTATTAAATTACTAGTACGTAGAATTCAATTACTTAGCAAAATAAAAGTACACAGAATTTAATTAGAAGGGCAACGCCATCTTGCAGCTGCTAAGGCAGTACTGAGGGTGATAGATCTTTACATGCTACATTATACAACCAACACTGAGATTTTCTTCATGCTCTTGAAAAACGGCCCGAGTGATTTTCCTTTAAGGACCAAAATAACCTAACATTGCTACCATCTTCCCTTCAGAAAAACTTGTCCTCTTTCTGGCATTTTTACAAACGTATGACATGCGCAACCAGATATTGTGCTTAAGCATTTAAAAAATAAATAGAGGAAACCGGCCCATGCTTTCTTTTATTTCCTCCCTATTTTTCTTATTTAAATGAGAAACGGGAAAGGAAAAACAAAATAACTCCTAAACAGTAGCAAAATAGGGGAATAAATTAGTAGCGTATACAAAGAAGGGAACGGAAATACACAATGACTGATTCCAAATCAATAAAATGAAACTACCCATAATCGTTTGAAGGAAAATTGAAAGATAAACCAAAATATTTTGGACAAAATATGAGAAATCATAAAAGATGACATTAAGAGAGAAAATTACGGAGTACTAATAATTAAAATTACCTAACTAAGCTTCTCCAACCTGATTAATAGGGCAAGTGGAGGGATAGAATGGTGGAGGATGAATGTAAATCTGAGAAGAGGATTGAAGAGGAACTATTTTGCAGCCGACAGAGGATGCACGAGAAGATGAGGACAGGTGGTTTCAAGTTAGAGAAAGGATGCTGGTAGTGGTAGGTCTTCAAGGAAGAAGAAAGAAATTAGATGAGGGAGAAGAGGCGGTCTGAAGTCTGAATGGTGCTGAATTAAGGAGATGAACGTACAGTGCTGAGACCTAAAATTTAAAAAACGGTGCGTTTAGGTTATGTTAGGTGCTGGTCAACCTGGCCCGACAAATTGTAATATCGTAGATCAGGCCGGGCGAGGAAATATTTTTAACTTGTCTTCAAATCCTAAAACCCAACTCCACTTTTCGGCTGGGTAAACGGAACCAAGGGGTAGATGCCCAAATTCTAACCTCTACCCGTGGATCCCATCGTAACGGGTAGTGGTGTACTGTACTAAACTTATGGTAGTCTAACAGTTGATAAACTGTACTACGTATGTACTCATTTTTTTTGTCAAACTATAATTGAATTTTTAAATGGACTTTTTTTAATATTAGGAGAGGCACAATAAATATTATGCGTGATTAATTATTATTATTTTTTTATATAATTAAAAATAATTTTAAGTAATATGTTTTAATTATGATAAAAATGAAATAAAATACAATCATCAAAATATACAATATTAAAAATATTAATTTTGTTTTGATGTAAACAAAATCATCTAAAAAATAAAAATGTAAAAAAAATATAATATATTGATGAATTTATTAATGTAGTAAAAATCTAATTGAACATATAAGTTGATAATAAATATTTTAAATATAATACTTATTAATATTTTTTGGTTAATTTATTGTATCTAGTACTTTTTTTCTGAAGAACTTGTTTATAAAGTATTTTTTTGTTGTCTTTTTATGGATTCCAATTATATTAGTATAAGAAAAATGTAATTTTATTGGTTTAACTGCATACACGATAATTTATCATTTGCTAAAGATTTTGATTTTATAGAATAGCAATGAATTACTTTTAAAATGCAATCTTATACAGAGAATCCAAGTTCGATGAGAAAAAGAAAAAGTGCTTAACCTAAAAAATCTTTATGTAAAGATAATTTTTTGGTGCTAATGTTTTACACATCATTTGTACTTTTATGTATATTAGCATGAATTTAGTTGAAATCTCCTCCAAATGAATTCTAAAGAAAGAATTTTCATTTATCCAAGTGTGTCCCCAATAAATTACATAATATATTACAAATTTTTTTTATTATTGTTTGTCGATGCATTCAACATGAATAAGTAATACATTATATTAATTTTTCTAGTCTTCTTTACATCTTATGAAAAAAAAATTGTACTACGATTTAATTTTGGTAATACAAAGAAAAATATAATATCCAAAAATTTTAATATTAAGAAAGTTAAAAAATTATAATAAAAGATTTTAATATTAGAAATCTTGTTTCTAATACACAAAACATCATTGTTCATTCCATATAACTTTATACATACCAATTTACAAAATCATAGTATTTCATATTCAAGAACAAGCATCATGATACAGCTAATATCTCATGTTAAAACATATCAATAATTCATATATAGATTGACAAGATGAGTTAAAAACATCAACTGAAATCCATTGCAAGCAAGCTTCATTGGGCTGATCTTCTAAGACTACAGGAAGAATCACCTTTGATATGGGAACCAATAAACTGAATATTAGAGAAATGGAGAAGAACTGTCTGTTCAAAAATAAATTAAACATACGTTATAACTCCCTCTTGATGTCATTTTATTTCTCTGTGTCTTAGGGACCATAACCCCCTAAATTACCTCACACACGTGCATTGGGTCTTTGGCCCATTAACAAAGACCCATAGTATATCGGGCTTATACACATAAGGTGACTCATACTGATTAACCTTGATACTTTAAAAACCCATACAATTAATATCACTTAATTGGGTCCTTTATTAGATAGCGGGTCTACATGTACAATATTATAACACATGTAAACCGAAAATTTCAACATTTAATATATTAATGAATTTATTAAATAGATAAAAATATACCAATTTATATTATTTTTAATTAATTTAATGCATTTATTTACATTTTATTTTATTTTTAAAAAAAACTTGTTTATATAGAGTAGTAATGAATTATTTGTAAAAGATTTGCTTTTATAACATACAAATTAAATTGCATTTCTATTACAAAAAAGAATAAAAAAATTACTCGATTTAATAAATAATTCTTGAGTTTGGGTATTTTTGTTCGGTGGATGTTTTAGGCAATCCTCATACTTTGATAAATAGTATATACTTATATTTTAATTTGTTTTTCATTTAATGTATTTATTTACATAGTAATAAAGTTTTGAAGATTTTGTTTATATAAGGTAATGGAATTTTTATAAATGACTTACTGATAGAGTAAAACTAAAACTTATATGTATGAGGAAAATAAAATTACATTTTAATAATTTTAAATGCATAATAATTTATTATTTTTGGGGGACTTGTTCATATGAAATAATAATAAATAGTTTGTAAAATAATTATCCATATAGATTAAAATAAAGTCATGATTTTATGCAGAGAAATAAAAAATTCAATATAATAAAAAATTCTTAATGGGTTCAATGAACGATTCAATACAAACTTCTTCCTCACAGACACTCATCTCCAAAATATTCCCTTACACTGTTCCACACAAGATTTTAAAACCATCTCAATTCTCCTTTAATTCTAACACTCTCAACCCCAAATGGCTAGTTAACTCAGTAAATTCTCATATCCAAAATATTCCCTTACTCTATTCCACACAAGATTAAAAACTATCTCAATTCTCCTTCAATTCTAATACTCCTGACCCCAAATGGTTAGTTAACTCAGTAAATTCAAGACCTTGATATTCATTATTCAGACTCAAACAGGAATTCTTAATCATCCGGATCATACATACAAATGGAGGAATGAAAAATTCTGTCGTTTTTAATTACCTCTCGCGCATTGACATGTATTGTTAAGTGGCTAAGACAATGTTAGAAGTGAGAAACAGGCGTGTCAAGTCGAGTACATGCCCGATGCTACTGGTGACGGGTCAACGGGCATATGCAAAAAATACTCGTTTTTTAACGGTCCATTATTTCATGTTTATGTCTGATTCATTAAAAAACAGATGAATCTGGAGTTTCGATTAAAATTAACCGATCTATTTTTTTTCCTATTATTTTTATTGAAAATAATTTTTTTTTTTTATAAAAATAAATAAATTAATTTGAAACATCAATCTTAAAAAAAGCTCCAAATGACGTAGAATAAGAGAAATCCACAAACTGTTTATAACAATAAGAAGAGATTTCCACAAATAAGAAAACCAACTATTTGAACCACATTGTTTTGGTGACTAATAGAAACACCTAGACAACACCCTAAAAGACACATATTGTAACGATCTATCCCAGGTTGATCACCTTCGAGACGGTGTCATCACATTTTGAAAATTTCAGCACGACACATATATGTAACAATAAAAATAATAACAACATAAAATTTTACTGTAATCTTCAACCTCAATAGTGGAGGTACATCAATATGATATTAACTTAAACATAATATACAATGTAAAATACATAAATATTTACAAATAAATTTTTTATTTTATTTTATTTCCTATTTTGTCTAAGGATGATGACACGTACGTGTCTTACAGAAAATGATTTCGTCTGACTCTCAATCCACTAGACTATTTGTCCTATCTGCTACCTAAAATCATTGTATAATGAGGGATGAGCTTCACAAGCTCAGTGAATTAAATTTACTAGATGTATTCAATTTGTATAAATAACTCTTTAATGTTTAATCAATTAGCTTTAATATAATTGGATAATAGTATATAGTCTAACATTTAAATAATTCCTATCATATCATATTTCTATGTCTTTTTCTCTCTGTAACTGTCTCTCTATGAGACTCATTTATCTACAAATAAAAATATAACATTGACAACATTCAGTGAAGAAATATCAACATATAAAACAGATGCAATGCATGAATTATTATTATGGGAATGTCTTCCTACATGTCGACATGTTTTTATCTTAGACCGTCCCCTTCCTGGTTCTTTCATTTTCATTTAGACCGACTGTCTTCCCGGTTATTTCATTCTCATTTAGACTAGCTGCCTTCTCGGTTCTTTTATTCTTATTTATATTGGCTGTCTTCCCGATTCTTTTATTCTCATTCAGATGTATATGAAAATTGATATGAATATGTATATAATTAATAAAATAAAAACAAGTATATACTCAAATATAAAATTTGGCTATCTTGTCCTTCCTCGAATTTCTACTTGATAAATTTCATCAATTTCTTCTTCTCATGTATCACAACCATTTATTAACCATAACTTATCAAAGATTTATTTATCACCATTATTATTAAATCAATTCATTACCCTAATAATATTTTTTTCCACATAATAATTTTCTGCGTGTCAAATATTAATATTATATTTATCAATTTAATTTTTATCTACCACCAAAACATAAACTAATAATCTATTTTAATATTATCACTAGATATTTCTTTTTTATTTAGATTACTTAAAGTAAATTTAGCTCACCACGTAGCACTTAAAGCTATCTGTGGATTACCTTATTACCTTTCCCGTTCCTCTAAGCAATTTTCCCTTGTTGTTGATCGTCAACACCTAATATAATATTTATATTAAATTTTTAATTATTCTTTCAATTCTTCGTAAACCACACCCTTTAAAAATTTCCATTTTGAATTCTGTGAAATTTCATGTATGCTAAAAATTTAAAAATAAACACTATGTTATTACCTTCTGTTTTTCTGGTAGCTTCTCGTGACTCTTTATAAAATTCTTCTGTAAACCCTTTTAAAATTTTACTCTTTCAATATTTTTTTTGATCTTCAAATATTTAAGAAAATAAAGTAATTGAAAAAAAAACCTAAACAAAATCGGTTAAATATAAATTCTGTTTAAGCCAAGATTTTTGTTGCCGACCCAAAAAAATATCTCTGCAACTCATTATTTCAATTTGCAAAATTCAGCTACCTTGCTGCCTTACTTGCAGCAAGGCAGCCCCCCCCCCCCCCCCCCCCCCCCCCCCCCAGTAGTGACATATGTTGTCAGTAAACTTTTTTTTAAGAAAAATTTATCATAATTTATTTATTTATTTTTTGAAAGAAAAGTTTTTTTAATTTATAAAAATTTAATTTTTTTATTTAAATATATATTATTTTAATTTTATATTATATTTATTAAAATAATATTTTATCTATATTTTATAAATACGGATATTACACCGATCCTCTTAACCGAAAAAAAAAAACACCTGATATACCTAGTTGGGAGTGTAAACTAGAAACATTTCAAGTGTTTTGTTTGTATTAAATGGGTAGATCCGTGTATCTGCAGGTTGTCCCAACTCAACTTGAATTTTTTCGGGTCAGATTAGACACGGGTTAGCTTTTTAGCGGATTTCAAAACCTATACACATACTCGCATTTTAATAAGTACGGATCAAGTATTAAATGGGTTCGAATCCATAATCTCACATTTAGACAACGTGAACTCTGTAAAAAAAGTGACAAAATCCACATATTTCCTTAGATAAATGCCAATAGCCAAAATTCATATAAGTATATATTTTAAAATTTCAAAATAAATTCATTATAACTTCAACTTCAGTTTTGTTTGTACAAAAAATTTGCATCAAGTTTTAGTAATATATTTTGAAAAATAATAAATTAAAAACAAATCAGTTATCATCACATAACTATCAATTATATATATATACTTTTACTTTTATTGTATCGACATTCTTAATTCAATTTAGCCACCCACTTACATTAATAATATATTCACTTATCTAAATTAATACTATATAAACCAATTTATTAATTAAAAGATTACATTCAAAATTAAAAATTTCTAGCATAATTACATATTTTAACTGTAAAAAGAATAACTCAATCAAACAATAAACACACAAAAAATTATCAAAAATATTTTCAAACAGGTGAACGAAGACAAAACAAGGAGGAAAAAACTCATGTACTCCATACACATTCATTGAAACATTACATTCCTATTCATTAACAAAAAAAATTAAAATTATAAAAATAAATAGTTTTACTCACCTCAAATGTAGTAGACAAACAAAATTCCTTTACAAATTTTTTTATGAAAACTAATTTATTACTTGAAATGTTAGCTTCAAATGAAGTTCTTCTAACATAATTGTTTTTTATAACTACAAAAGAAATAATTTAATCAAACATTAAATACCAAAAAATATCGATCTAATTTTTTTTTTGATTTTAAATAGGTGAATAAAGCTAAAACAAGTAAACAAGAAAAAAGCATACAATACACATTTGCTGAAACACCACAATGCCACTCATTCACAGAGAAACTAAATTTATGAAAATTAAAATAATTTTAATTCTCTAAAATATAATAAATAAACAATAGTACCTTTTAAAAAATATATTTTAAAACTAAATTTATCTAAATAATGGAGTACATAAAAACGATCTATTAAGAGTATATTTCATAAATCCGTGCAACTGACGGTGTTAGTCTGGCATCTCCGTAACCTTTTTAAAAAAAATGTCATATTTACATGAGTTGGGCTTGTTAAATGACAAAATCACCTGTCCAATTTATACAAGAGTATCGGTTATCCACTTTAGCGTCGAAGAAGGAAGAATCAACACTGTAGAGAAGCAAATAATTTGTAAGCTATTTTTGCATAATTTGATAGTGAAAAAGAGCTTTATCAATAATTTTATTTTTCCTGAAGAGATTTATCTGTCTATATTTATTTTTAAAATTTGTTATCTATTTTTCGTGACAACAGTTGCAACAGTGATAAGGTACCACCCACCATCACAAGAAAAGGAAACAGTGGATCTGACAAGGATTTTGAAAAAACGAAGAGATCACTCCTCGATTGGACGAGACGTGTCCTCTCTCTCAAGCCTTTCACTTGGGGATAAGATGGACCCACACCTCAACACTTATCCCCCAATCCTCATATCTCCCTCCCCAGATATCCTCACCCACAACAACACCGTTGATCAAGCTAATTGATAAAAGACACCTATTGATTAGCGTAATCAGTGAAGTGAATGCATTTGATTACCGTGAGCTGCGATGTATGAGATCATAACTCACTGAATCAGAACAAAAGCTAATTAACCGCTCGATGTCGTCAATTGAGAAAAAAATATCTGGTGCTCTCTCTCTCTCCCGCTCCATTAAGAGCTCACTCTAGCTACACAAAGCGCATTTCCCTCTCTCTATCTTTCTCTCTCGCCATTCATCAACAATCATGGAGTCGCGAGTGTTGTCACGCGCCACCACCATCGCCAGCGCGCCGTTTTCGAGGAAGGCGCCGAGAGAGAGCCACCACCATATCCACAATGTGTCCTCCCTGGCCGCGAAGCCGATAGGAGGGATTGGAGAGGGCGGGAACGTAATCTGGGGGAGGCAGCTGAGGCCTGCCCTGCTACTGGAGACCACGCCGGTGCCGGCTATCTCGGTCTCCGTGAAACGGGAGGTTCTCCGGCTGAGCCGTGCCGCCGCTTCTTCTCCAGCCGAGGGGAGCGATTCCGCCGGGTGAGGTCCGTCTCCTCCGTTCTAACTCGACGAACTCGCATCCACTTGTCGGACTCTGACTCGTCTGACTTCGGTGTTTTCTTTGCAGGGAAACGAAGATCGCTCCGGTCGGGTTCTTCGAGAAGTACCCGGCTCTTGTCACCGGGTTCTTCTTCTTTATGTGGTATGTCATCACGTGCTCTTCTCTAACCTGCGCCCGGGTCGCACGATTACTTATAAATCGTTTTTCTCATTAGCTGTCAGAAGTCAAACACATTTCTGGTCTGATTCTTTAAATTACGCAATTGTCCTTATTTTGCAGGTACTTCTTGAACGTGATATTCAACATACTGAACAAGAAGATTTACAATTACTTTCCATATCCTTAGTAAATACACACTTTCACCCTTCGCTTTTTTTGTTTCATTTTTTCAGATTCTCTGTTTTGTGAGTGCGTACGCTAAGAGAGTGGGTGTGCGTAGGTTTAGCTTTGCGTTGATGTAATTCAGTTATGTGGTGTGTGGTGCAGTTTTGTGTCAGTTATTCACTTGTTCGTCGGGGTGGTTTACTGTTTGGTGAGCTGGGCCGTGGGCCTCCCAAAGCGGGCTGTAAGTGGATCTCTTTTAGCACAGTAACTCAATGCTAATCATCATTTATTTACTTTTAAAATAATTCAGATAGTTAGTATTTTTTTGGTTTGATTCTTTTGTTGGAATTTGCATTGGCATCTTTATTAAAGTTTGCGTCGAGTGGAAGTGCCCGATATTATCTCATAACATGGCATGGTGTATTCATTGACACTTTCTAGTTGACTTGATGCTTGGAGTTTTATATTGTTAACTTTGAGGAATTCTTAGGAATTTTGGATGTGCAAGAAATTTACTTGTCATAAACATTTTCAATCATGGACGGTGAAATGTGCTTGGAATTCCTAAAAATTTCTAGTTAACCATATTGTTTCAATTTGCATTTAAGCAAAAAATGGATCTTGAGATTATGTTCCTTCATAATTTTAATCAGTTTTGGTGTTTGGATAATTTTTGCATCATTTATGTACTGATAATTCCAGGTGACTGGTGTTTCTCTGTGTAGCCTATGGACTCAAACCTTTTGAAGTTGTTGATACCTGTTGCTGTATGTCATGCATTAGGCCATGTAACTAGCAATGTTTCATTTGCAGCAGTTGCTGTCTCTTTCACCCACACAATCAAAGGTAACACCAAAAGATTTATTTAAATGGAAATTCTGTTTTTTGTTGTTGTGGGGTGGGGGTTTAGAAGATGAAAGACCCTGTATGCTATTAACATTGTTTTAGCAGTGTATTTAACTCTCTTAAATCTAGTTTATAAACATTGATTTAATTTCTTCTCAGCTCTTGAGCCCTTTTTCAATGCTGCTGCTTCCCAATTCATACTCGGACAATCTATACCCATTACCCTGTGGCTATCTTTGGCTCCTGTTGTTCTTGGTAAGCTTGTTCCTTTATTGTGGGAATTTATTGGATTCATACTTTATATACAGTTTTGACTGTAAAGCATGTTTACATAATTAGCTCAACTGCAGTGGTTAGACTATTTACTTAATATGTTTTGACTTCCCTAAATTTTCTGTGAATGTGTATCAGTGGATAAACAAACTACAACTCTGTAATTTATATGCTGATATGTTTGGGTGTGATTTAATTACTAACTGAATGCAGGTGTGTCCATGGCATCATTGACCGAGTTGTCATTCAATTGGACGGGCTTCATCAGTGCTATGATCTCCAATATCTCTTTCACTTACAGGAGTATTTATTCCAAGAAAGCCATGGTGATTTTCCTGTTCTGATTGCTGTGAATCAAAAGCATATGCTACTCGTTAACCCTTACAAATACTCCAAGTACCTCATTGTTGTAATAATTGCTTGGTTCTTATGCAGACTGATATGGACAGTACAAATCTCTATGCTTACATTTCCATCATTGCGCTCATTGTCTGTATTCCACCTGCCATCATTGTGAGTAAAGAAAAACTTTGAGGTGCCTTGCAGACTTTGATTCGTAAGATTAAATTAAAGATTAACTATCTAGTCTTCTAAATCTCTCCCCCTTTTTTCTTCTACGTCCATGTTGTAATGTTGTTCTTATAGGTTGAGGGACCTCAACTGCTAAGGCATGGTTTTGGTGATGCAATTGCTAAAGTGGGTACGACTAAGTTCATCTTCGATCTCTTTTGGGTGGGAATGTTTTACCACCTCTACAATCAGGTATGAATACTTTTGCATCCTTTGTTGTATCCTCTACCTCACTGCGTAGTGTTTTTCTACTTCTAAAATATAAAAAAATAATTGGGTCTTTTCCTATCAGCTTAAGCTTTTGGGATAATTGGTAACTCAAATATTTCTTAATAGTTCTGATACCATTCGACCAGTTCTTTGCCAACACTTGGGTTTCCTTACATTTGGGTTCACGAGCAAAGCCCATTAATCTTTCATCTGGCTTGCACGTGAGGGGTGTGTTAGACTATAAAAGAATAGTTGGGACATTTCCCATCAGCTTAAGCTTTTGAGATAATTAATAGCTCAGTTATTCTCAATATCTATAGTAATCCTAGTATGAATTGTATGCCTCCTTGTTCCTCTCTTTCAGTGGATAGTGTTAACAAATTAGCAATTGCAATTTTCATGTGCATCAGTATTATGTCTAGAGATGATTAACTGCTTTATGCTTTTTATATGTTCAGTTGGCCACCAACACCTTGGAGAGGGTTGCACCTCTTACACATGCTGTTGGCAATGTGCTGAAACGTGTGTTTGTGATTGGCTTCTCAATCATCATCTTTGGTAAGTGGTTCATTTCCTCATTGATTTTGTCTTTTGCTTTTCCTATCACCAAATAATCATTCAGACTGGAGAATGGAAATAATATCTTACAATATTATATTTCTTGCAGGAAACAAGATTTCAACACAAACAGGTATTGGAACCTGCATTGCAATTGCTGGGGTGGCAATTTACTCTTTCATCAAGGCCAAGATTGAAGAAGAGAAACGAGTGAGTCTGATTCTAACATATACCCTCTAACATATACCCACAAAGATCTATCAATATGAGTGGGGCAAAGCACCTCGACCACCAAATATACAAAGGCTTAAATTTATCTAGAAATGAAAGCAGAGACATAACTTGGTTTTTGGTTTATGGCTAGACAACATCTATGATTCAAATCGTTTTTCCTTATTCAAGTTTCCCAGTGCAATGTTCATGACTGTTGCTATGTTATTGGGTTAAACTGATGGGATTGGCCTCTCTCTCTCTCTCTCCCTCCCTTTTTTGGTCCAATGGCTGGGCTACAGCAGGTAGGTAGCCCTCCCCCATCACATAACCTCTCCCGGCCCTGGTGAAGGTGGGATTTGACCTCATGTCCTTGGTGCAATCACAAGGAACAGTATACTTTTGTACTAAAATCCATATGAGTCCTTCCATTTTATTTCCAGATCTAAGAATGAGAGAGTATCTGGGAACTACCAAGGGAACCATTCCCTTCTCTTTCTACATTGCTTCCAAAACAAATCTGTCTGATTTGATTAGTCGACTAGAGTTATATTTGTTAGCCTGAGAAGAATATGGGGAGAAAGAAGTATTGGTGGTTAGGTGGGTGAGATAATCAATGTTTACTGTATTATTTATGCACCATTCATCGCTTAAGCTGGAATAACTGATTCTGAGTCTCTGACATGGTTGGATTTCTTTCTGCAGCAAATTAAAGCAGCATGAGGAGAATACACAAATGGAAATTGAGGAAATCTTGATAAAAAGTTGTCTTTCCTTCTGAAGATAAAAATGACAAATCTGGAGTCCTATTGTCATTGTGAAATTAATTTTTTGTTAAATTATTTGACTTTTGAGTATAAACAATTTGCTAATTTGCAATCAGCTCATGTTGACCAAAAATAATATACTGATTGCTTTGTCTCTTGAAACAAAGTTTATTTGATTAGAAGTTCAAGAGGTAGTTTAGCGGAATGATTGAGAATGAAATAGTTGATTGCCACCTATAGACGTGCTGGGTACTAATTAATATGCTTTTAAATATCTGATTTTCTATAGACTTCCCCCTCATGTATGTGTTATAGTTGCAAATGAGAAAAGGAGAAATTCTAGAACTACTAGTATACGAATTAAGAAGCTTTGTGGAAAGGGGAAATTTTCCCTGAATCCAATGTAGAGAATATTTGACGTTTTAAGTCAAAGGAACAGAATTACTTGAAGTTAAATCTAGGGAATCCATGATCTTGAGAAATCATTCTTGGTTGCTGTGGATTCTTGTGATTAGCTTTTGTCTTGTTAGTTGTTACACCACTAGATTTTATGTATCTTTTGTGCACTTATCACAAGAAGACTTTCATTGTAAATGCTTGAATAAATTTATTGGGACTTTTATTTGAAAGGCATGTTGGAGATCTAGGCATTTTTACACCAAAGGCATTTCTTGCTAACAATCATGTATTCTGTTATTCAAAAAGCTGGTAGATTGCTGTCTATAAATGAGCTGAAAGCTTTGTTGGAGCTCAGAGGGCATGGTGTGCCCCTTGGGGAGTAATGAACGATTTGTGAATGTCATATTCCAACATTTAGGAGCATACCTGCTTTAAATTGTCGAGAGAAGATTGTGGGAATTAGTGGGGACCCATGCCCTAGTGATGACAGAATTTGTAGCCATGCTTATCATTGAGAATCAAGGCATGCGGAAAAATCATTCATAGTCTCTAAAATTTAATTAATAATAATGATAGATTGCAATTCTAGAGATACTCTTTTATTCAAATTTGAGTGCAAATTCTCACCGAAATAAGGAACAAGTATTCAATACAAGGGTTATATAAGGACATTTTTTTCTCACTTAACAGCAGAAGAACTCCAAATCTTGAAATCTTAATGTCAACTATCTGACCCTTTCTCATGTTGAAAATAATGATATTTCACGTGAACATGTGCAGAGTTGAATAAACTCGGAACATCGATTTTTTCGTAATTGACTTGAGACTCATTATAGCATCAAGGAGTAATCAATTGTAATGAGCCTGTCAAGAATATATAAACGTGATGGGCTTGACAAGCAACATGAAATTAAAAACATTCATGACAAATCGCTAGATTATTCATTCCTCTGCTTCGTTTATAATAAATTGTAGCAATACATTTTTTTAAAGGAAATTGTAGCAATAATTAAGAGTGGAATAACGTGGATGTGCAACCGAAAAAAGAAAAAGGATGGATTTGTTATTTTTTTTTGCACAAAATATAAACTTTCAATCACAAACAAAAATTAAAAGTGACTTGGAGAAAATTTGCCAAAAATAAAGCGAATTTGAGAGTATATAATATAAAAAAAACTTAATAAGACAGTAACAACTGTACCGCAAATCAACAACTTCATTGATTATCGCTTCAAGTTAAATGTATTTGGGTGCTTTGGAGTTTTGAAGTCAAATTTCTTACGGATAAAAAGAATTGTTGTGTGATGGGTTGAAAACGAAATAGATTAGATCATTAAAAACAAAATTATAAGAGATGGAAATGGATAGATTTAAACTTTCGATTTTCAGTTACTCTTTCTTTGATTTTAAAATACTAATAGCTTAACAAAAAATAAATCTTACATAATAAATTGAATCTCAAATAAAAGTTCATGATTAATAGGTTAGGTGTTCAATTTTTTTATATTGGTTCTCCTGTTAGTAAGACATTTTTTTTTTAGTATGTGAGTTTGTAACCCATTTAAAAAAAGAGTTGTTATAATTTTTTTTTAACAGAGTAGTTATAACTTCAAAGGATGATTCTTTAAATTTATTTAATGTTAGAATAAATGGATGTTTATTTATTTTAAGAATAAATGAATTTTTAAAATAAGGCTTAAAACGTTAATTATTTGAAATAAATTTAATAAACCGAGGACAATTCATCATTGCTTTTACCAATTTTTTAAGGAAAAAAAGAAACGATATTGGTCAAACTTTAGCCCAATTCCACAATAGGTAGAGTAAGTCCGGCCCAATAACAAGAAAATCATAACCGGATTGTCGAACCCGGATCCCGAGGAATCAAACCACATAAACAAAAACACTTGATTAATTTCGAACCCAAACGCAACACCTTAAACATCGTCGCAAACTTGTTTTAAAAAATAAAAAAAAAACAAAAAACAAGAACCAGAAAAAGGAAATTAGATGGGTTTGCATCAAAATTATAATAACAAACCGCAGGGAGAGTGAACAACACATTACACATAGGCGCGATTACAATAGAGACAGTAGATAAAAAAGAAAACACATTTTTAAGGCTTTGTTTGAACCCAATTCAATAAAACAAAAACGAGTAAAAATATGGAATTTGGAATTAGACTCGAGAAGGACTGTTGTTCTGATCCTGATTTCTCCTTTTCCTATTTTCT
This sequence comes from Bretschneidera sinensis, assembly GCA_023935145.1. Classification (NCBI taxonomy): domain Eukaryota; kingdom Viridiplantae; phylum Streptophyta; class Magnoliopsida; order Brassicales; family Akaniaceae; genus Bretschneidera; species Bretschneidera sinensis. The sequence goes on along the minus strand of CM043700.1, from coordinate 16,543,148 downwards.
TTTTGTTTTATTTTTATTGTTATTGTTATTATTATTATTATTATTATTCTTCTTCTTCTCTCATCTCAATCCTTTATCACTTTTATTCTCTTTATTATTTATTTCATTGTTCTTCGTTAATTCTTCGCCTTTCCCTTTCTTGACTCTCACGATATTTCGTTTTAGAGAAAGAGATACGAAATCGTATTATTATTATTACCATTCTCTCTCTGTTGAAGAAACCCTAGATATTGGTCCTTTTTGATTCTCTTTCTGTTCAATCTCCATCTGTTCTTCTTATTCTTCTTCAATGGAGGCTGGTTCTGATGAAGAAAATCAGCCAAGAATTAATTATAATAACAAAAATATCAATAGTTCCAATGAAGTTCTCACCAAGCCCAAGCGCCAGATGAAGACTCCCTTTCAACTCGAAACCTTAGAGAAAGTCTATGCAGGTCCGTCACTTTCTTTCTCCTCCAATCGCTGCATGTATGTATATGTTGGATTTTGTTTTAATTTTCTGATATTTTTGTTTTTGATTTGATCAGTGGAGACGTACCCATCAGAGGCGACGAGGTTGGAATTGTCCGAGAAATTAGGGTTATCGGATCGGCAATTGCAGATGTGGTTTTGTCACAGGAGGCTGAAGGACAAGAAGGAGAATCCGGCGAAAAAACCCCGCAAAGGCGCGGCCGTTCCGCCGCCGGAGTCTCCAGTGGATGAGTTGAGAGTTGGGCTCGAGCCTGATTACGGGTCTGGGTCTGGCTCGGTCTCGGGTTCGGGGTCAGGCTCGAGCTCGTACATGGATTCCAGGAAGCTGGTTGGGGGTAGTGGTAGTTCTCGCGCTGCTATGGTTGATGATGTGCCAATGATGAGGAGGGTATACGAGTCGCCTCAGTCTATAATGGAGCTTAAAGCAATTGCGTGCGTGGAGGCGCAGTTGGGGGAGCCGTTGAGGGATGACGGGCCGAGTCTTGGTATGGAGTTTGATCCGCTTCCCCCTGACGCATTCGGGGCGCTTATAGGTATAGTCAATGCTTTATGCTATTCAATTTACGGTGAACTCTGTTGGTGTTACATACAGAAGTTTGTTTGTACACAACTCAATAATGTCTTTGTTTTAACTGCGTGTATCAGATGAATGGGTATTACTTGGATCGCGGAATAGTGTATGATATGTTGGATTCCATTTCACAATACACAAAAAAAATTGGTCTTTGATGGTTTTTCTTTTTAATGTTTGTTGTTTCCTTTCTAAGTAGCCTACAAGTGCTTTAGTCGGATAGGTAGAGTTGAAAGATATAATTATCATGTATTTAGTTGTATAAATTATGTGGAAGCTTTTAACTTGGAGATGTGCTTGTTTCATGGTGTTGGGTCCTAACGCCTGTTCTGTTAACACCTTGCGACCTATTAGTTAGCTCTAAACTTCTACGGTCCTTATATGTCAATCCTTTCTCTAGAGTTCTTTAGATTTTTTACAACACGATAGTAGTTTTTAATTGTTATTATCTCAAAAGTGTTGGATATTGCTTGAGTGATTAAATTGTTATTGTGTCGATTTGAATAAATTGTGAGAATACCTGGTGTCCATGAAATATGGTCAGCCTGTTATGAAAAATGGAAAATTTGCTTGCAGTGACTGCTGACTACTTTCTCCATTTTTAGTGAAATGAAGCATAACATAATTGGTCTGCATGATGTGGTTGACCTGGACACTGGCTAGTGAAGTTTGAATTTTTGAATACTCGCTCTTCACTCCTAATTTTAAGCAGCATGCCTCTGTATATGACAAGCATGCTTTGGAAGTGACAAAAAAGGTTAAAAGAAAATTATGGGGGCTATATCAAGCTTCATATGTTATCAACATAAAAGTCATTTTCTCTATAAATAAAATCACCTCAAAACTTTTATGAATGTGTCTGAATTTCCCAAACTTGAGCATTAATGACGAAAGAGAGAAAGGAAAGTTTTACAATCTGTTACATGGCGTTTGTAAGTTTTATTTTAATTTATCGTTGGAGTTGGATGGTTCTTCAACATTAAGACTTCGCCTCGGTGTGTTGCTGCAGAACCAAAGAGATGTTGTAGTAGTTCAAGACTTTGTGCTATCATAACAGAAATTACTCCCTCCATCCCATAATTTTTTAGTCAACATAAGGACGTAACATTTAGTTTCATTTTTACACTACTAGATATTGATATCTATTTAAAAACTGCGTCCACAGGTTTCAGAAAAGTCATTGCGAGTTTTGATGTTTATTTTGTATGTTTCTTATATTATTCTTTTGTGATTTTTGTTGATTATCTGAACAAGGTTTTGGTTGCTTTTTGTGCTTTGTGAATATTTTCTTTTCTTATAATTCTTACGTTTATGAATTTCTCGTTCTTTTCCTCCCTTTTTCCTTGTGTTTTTGCTTCTGTTTGCATTGTATTTATCCATCAATAGGCAAAACTGAAGTAGTGGTCATTGTAGTTAGATGCCAGGCATTTTCTGTGTGGCCCTTGTTCATTTAAATTTGATGTGCATATGAAATGGTGTTGCCTGAAGTTGTAGGTTTGTGTTGTGGTGGAATACTTATTATAGAATCATCATTGAATTTTGAACTGTTCAGACATTATTTTCGATGATTTTAGTTGCTAACAGTTATGGATCAATTAATGGGGTAGTTTAACATGCAATATTTTGACATAAAATTTTAGTAGTTAAAAAAATACTAAAAGCTGTTAATTCATGATTTATATTCCCATCTTGACAAAGTTAGGTTTTGAATCTGCCACGGAAAAACTTGTGCTCTTTATAAGAATATGATTGTTCTGATCACTTACTCTGGTATATTAGATGTGTTTCCTGTGTTCTGTTCTTATGTGCTATGGCATGTATATACATGATAGTTGTATTCTGTCTATTATCATTTTGTATTTATCTTGTTTGGTACAGTTTGTCTTATAACTAATGTTGTCCTATATACATGCTGGTAATGCATTGTTTTTTATGTTGATATTTTGTTTCTTTCCTTGTGGATTACTTTTCTTTTTAACTTTTTTTGGTTTCTTAATGTGGAGCAGCAACTGCAGAGCAGCAGAAGCGGTCTGGCCATACTTACGAGAATAAAGTTTATGAGCGACATGATGCCAGATCAAGCAAAGTTGGTTTCTCATATACTTATTTTGTTTATTTCTTGATTTTATTTGTTATATATTCAGAACATATGATTGATATTTCATTAGGGTTTTTATGCTTAGTCTTCATTGTAAGGGAATAGAATCTATTCTTTCACCCTTTCATGATGTCAAGTTTCCTCTGAGGGTTACTGCTAAGAGGCACTGAAATATTTGTATCCTTTATAGAGATAGTTGATGACCTACAATTAACTAAAAGATGTATCTGCTTTCAAGATACTGTAATGTCCCTCCATCTTGTTAGGGCAGTTTTCTCTCTATTGTTTTCCTCAACAGGATATCTCATTTATAATCTATCTAGTATGCCCCACTTTTTATCTGGTCATTGTCTAGGACTCTAGGTGTTCTGGCTACTGAGATTGCACTTGCTTCTTTAATAGATGGTTGACCAAAGATGGGTGTTGCTTTTGAGCCTTTTTGTTTATGAAGGTACCACTTTGCTGTGAGTTGATATACATTGGAGTTGGTATGTACGTATATACCAACTAATGGCAGGCTAAGATATTATTTTTAAACAACTCCTGTTTGAGTGTACTGGATTCAAGCCGCAGCAATCTGTATGTTAACTAGAATTCTTGTGTCCCTATATCTGTCTTTTATTTCGTCTTAAGGGTCATCTTGTGCAAATGATATGCTTCAAGTTATATTAGTTGGACTGTTGGAGTCTGAAGATTATACATCGGTTTGTGTCATTTCTGTTTCTGCTGTTTCATTCTTGAGAGCATGTTTGACCTGCTAGAGTGTCTTGTGCCTCCCAGATGTGAATTATGGAGATTGTCTGTAGCCCTGATAGGTTAATAATGTTCAGTCTTCACTATCTCTGCTTGTATCCTTTTCTTTTCACTCCAGAAAGCAGGAATTCTATCTTGTGATGCATTTATGTGTGAATTGCCATACTTATGATATGGATATTTTCATCTGATGTTCATGTTTCTGAGCTAATACTGTTTTGTGTTGTGATTTAGTCCCAGACTGCTGCTAGGGCTCCCCATGGATACCATTTTCTCCAAGATCAGTCCAGTGTTAGGTCTGATACATATGGACAAGTTGCTCAATCTCATCTTCATGATTTGCCTCTTGATGGTCCACGGGCTAGAACTTCGTCATTTGTGCATGGAAATGAACAATTGTCCAGGGTTCATGGTGGCAATAGTCATGTATCGCGTGTTCGTATTTTATCTCAACAAGACAAGCCAGGACATATATTTTCATCTGCTCATGGTGGTGATGGCATCATGCCAGAGAGGGAGTCACTTACAAACAATAGAATTGGTGCGCCCTCTAGCAGTCACCCGATTTTGGGATTGGAAGATCCATATGTATTGTCTGATGGGCAAACCTTAAATAATGACGCTGATGTGCAGATGGATAGGAAACGCAAGGTATCCTAAAGTCTTCCCGCGTGTATCACATTTTTACATATTATTATTATTTTTTTTTGCTGAGGATTAATTATTATATATTGTTATGACTCTTGCAGAGTGATGAAGCTAGAATTGCAAGGGAAGTTGAAGCCCAAGAGAATCGGATTCGGAAAGAGCTTGAGAAACTAGATATTCAGAGACGAAAGGTTCTTTTTCATCAATCATAAGTTATGGCTTACATGACAATTTCATATACTGATATTCTGAAACTTTTTTCCTTAGTATGAAGAACGAATGAAAAAAGAAATGGAAAGGCATGAGCGTGAAAGGCGGAAGGAGGAAGAGAGGTTGATGCGTGAAAGGCAGCGAGAGGAGGAGAGATCACAGCGTGAGCAAAGACGTGAAATTGAAAGAAGAGAAAAGTTTTTGCAGAAAGAACATTTAAGAGTATGGGGGCCTTCTAAAATGAGTTATTTAGCTAATATTCTTATACTTTAATTGTTAAGGAAAATGGTTAAATGTCTCTCTTTCTCTTGTTTATTTTCAAGGCTGAGAAAAGAAGGCAAAAAGAGGAGCTTCGCAGAGAAAAAGAAGCAGTGAGACGCAAAATGGCCATCGAGAAGGCAACTGCTCGCAAAATTGCTAAAGAATCTATGGATCTTATCGAGGATGAACAGCTAGAGCTAATGGAATTGGCTGCTTCAAGCAAGGGATTTTCCTCAATAATAAATCTTGACCATGACACTTTGCAAGACCTTGAGGCATTCAGAGGTAAATGTTGCTTAACATATTCATTATACTTTCCAGTTTCACTGTCTGTGGATTTGCTTGTTTGCCTTCATGGGATATTTCATTTTGGTTGTTGGACATTGCAAATTAAAGAGGAAGTACTAAAATTTTGACTTGTCTTCTTCTTTTTTGTATAATGAAAAACTCACCTCAACTAATACTTATTCAAAAGTTGTTGCCCTATTTTGTACTCCTTCGGAATGAGCTCAGGTGGTAAAAAGGTGGCATGGGGTTTAGTACTTTGCTAGAGTTTAAACCTTACTGAAAGTATTTTGCAAATAAATATTTATGTGGCTACTGGGCCCTGGCAAAATTTGTTTTTGTTTGTAAGTCTAAGCTCATCTAAACCTCTCTTCCTTGGAATAGTTGAATTTTTTCATTCCTTATAGTTGTGGAAGGAACACACTTTTGGATCAGCCCTCTTTGCAACTAAAATTTTCAATATGCTAGCTTTTGTGAAGATTTCATAAGGCAGCATAGTCACACCCTAAAAATAAATTATTTTGACATACTCTTAAAATTTTTTGTTGTTTCAGTAGTCCTCATGATTCAAACCGTGTCCCTTCTGAGATGGTTTGAAACTAGTATTGCATCTTTCTACTGCCTGTGGCTCTTTCAGTGCTCTGCTGAAATCGTAAATGGAAGTTGTCTACCCCTTTCAACATGTTTAACAAGTGATAGTGTGCCTTGGTACTGCCTTTTGGTTCATTAAATGTTCTGTTTGAATCTTAATTCTATAGAGGCGTGTTTGCATGTTGGGAGTTGATTTGGATGAGATTTAAAATGAGAGTGAATTTAAATTTTGTTGGGAATCATTGTTGCATTTAATGTCTTTTTTTGTCCTGGATGATTGTATGGAGATAGTATTGACTTAATCAAGGCGCATCTGGTTTTGTTGACCCTGAACCTGGATAAGCTTGGTGATACGGATTCTATTCATGTCACCTTTCACTCAATTTTTCTGAGAGATTCATTTTTTTGGCCCAATAAGAGTAAGTAGATATTGTGGTGTTGAATCCGATTTCACTGTTCTTTGCTTGTAAAGGCACCATAAATTCCTGTGCAATTTTCTTAATTTATATGATTGGTTGTTTGCCACTGCGGTTGTATTTTTCTGTTGTCATTATTGTTTGCTACTGTTTCTCTTTAAATTTTTCTGAGCAGCTGTAACACAACTTTTGTTCTTCAGATTCTTTGAGCATATTCCCTCCTAAGTCTGTGCAATTAAAAAGACCATTTGCGATTCAACCCTGGAATTATTCTGAGGAGAATATGGGGAACCTTCTCATGGTATGACCTAATTATCATCTTTGTTTCCTTCTTTTTTTCCCTCTTTTTGATGAGTTGATACTGTTTCTGAGAAGAATTATAGAAGAGCATCTACAAGGGCTCTTGTGAATTGCATAATTCTTTTCTGCATAACAGTAATACATCTTTTAACGTTTGTCTTTTGTGCATGATTGAAATAGTTCTTTCTCAGCCCATTTGCATGTGAGGATGCTTCTTACTGGTTCCTACTCTTAATTGTATATTTTAATTGCTTTTTGGCCATTTGATCCTTGCATTATGTCCTTGGGCTTCTGAATTGAGTTGTAAGGGATGGAGTGGACTTGGGTTCAAGTCTATGCGATAAGTAAAATCTTTCAGTTGCATTATTCTTCACTTAGAAAAGGATCAATACCCAGTTATGTTTCTGTCTATCTGGTGTCCAGCTAGGGTTTAATGAAGTGAAATGGTTCTACATATACTTCTTGATGTAAAGTCCTATAGCTTATAATTGTAATTTTAATGTTGTGTTTCTTGCTGAAATTAGTGTGAATTCTGATGCTCAAGTCAAATTTCATTAGCAAATTCTTGTATACCTTGACATCCTTGTGGTGTTTGATCATTTCACCAAAAGCCTGATCTGATGCCTCTCTGCTGCAGTGGTTGTATCCTTCTCGTTTTGTGTGAGAGTTGATTTAAGCTAATGTCATGAATCTAATGTTTTGTATTTTGTTGTTTGGATATTGTGGTTGCCTTTTTCAGGTTTGGAGATTTCTGATTACTTTTGCTGATGTTCTTGGACTATGGACTTTTACGCTTGATGAGTTTGTTCAATCTTTTCATGACTACGTGAGTTTCTAATGGGGAACTTCAAATTTTCACAATTTTATTTCATTTTATAGTCTCTGATTTTTTCTTTCTTGGAATTTAAATAATTTGATATCAGGATTCCAGATTGTTGGGTGAGATACATGTTACTCTTCTGAAATTAATTATAAAAGACATTGAAGATGTTGCGAGAACACCTTCTACAGGATTAGGAATGAATCAATATTGTGCTGCCAATCCTGAAGGTGGACATCCACAGATTGTTGAAGGGGTAACAGCTGCTTTTCAGATATATTAAATGTTGTTGTCTGTTTGATTCAATGATTTTATTCTATTATTCTTGAGGCATTGTTCGATGTTTACTTTGTATCAGGCATATGCATGGGGCTTTGACATACGTAATTGGCAGAGGCACTTAAATCCATTAACTTGGCCAGAAATATTTCGGCAATTAGCATTGTCTGCAGGATTTGGGCCACGGTTGAAGAAAAGGAGTACCCAATGGACATACTTATGTGACAATGATGAGGTTCCTTTATTCATTTTGGCCTTTCTTCTATAAGAATTTATTACTTTTGGCCTTTATCTGCTGCATGAAATTTGATTATATTGACACTAATAAAAATTAACTTACGTAGTGCGTGGCAATATCTAATATAAAATAAAAAAAGAAATGAATAGGTGCAGTGATGGTATGCATGCCCCATGAATCTTTTATAACTTGGATATTAATCATTATGTCTAAGGTGATAAAATCATAAAATCAATTAATGTTCTAATGGAAATTATAGCCTTCTATTAGCTTTATGATCAGGATGTTGTTTTGATGTCTGGTCAGTTGTATGAATGAGAAGATGGTATGTATGGCTGGACAATATCATTTCCCATTTAAGCATTATTTGTAGAAATGATCTCGATGGAAGAGGGAAGCAAGGTGGTATATATGGCTGGACAATATCATTCTTCGTGTAAGTATTATTTATACAAATAATCTTGATGGAAGTAGGGATGCAGTGAAACATGTAGTAGTTTGGGTTGAATTTTCAGTTGTCATTGTATGGAAATGTGCATTTTACCTATTTGTTTATCTGGTAGAGAGGATTTTTCCTAATAATTTAATGTTAGATTGCAGCTGATTGAATTGCCTAAATGTCATTTGTCTTGGGGCTATCATCACTAAGACATTCCTCAGCTACAATGATTTCTCAATAGGGCTAGGCTTCGTATATTCAGTTGGTACAGGAACCGACTGTCCTTTATGTTTATCTTTTGATAAAATGGTTGCAGGGTAGAGGTTGTGAAGATGCTATTTCTACTTTACGTAATGGTTCAGCAGCTGAAAGTGCATTTGCATTAATGCGAGAAAAAGGATTACTGGTTCCACGAAGATCTAGGCATCGTTTGACACCTGGAACTGTCAAATTTGCGGCTTTTCATGTTCTTTCACTCGAGGGAAGCAAGGGATTGACAGTGTTAGAACTTGCAGATAAGATTCAGGTAAGTGTAGATTGTGTTAAAGTAACCGTTTGCTCCTCTATTGCCGATTCCTGATTTGTCTGTTTCCTGTTTCCTGAAAGAAATCTGGACTTCGAGACCTGACAACTAGCAAGACGCCGGAGGCTTCTATTTCTGTTGCTTTGACAAGGGATGCAAAGCTTTTTGAAAGAATAGCTCCTTCAACATATTGTCTACGAGCTGCTTACAGAAAGGATCCTTCTGATGCCGAGGCAATACTTGCAGCAGCCAGAAAGAAGATTAGGATATTTGAAAATGGATTCTTAGGTGGAGAAGATGCTGATGATGTTGAAAGAGACGAAGACTCCGAATGCGATGTTGATGAGGATCCTGAGGTCGATGATTTAGCCATCGTCTCAAGTACAACAAAAAATGCTGACAATTTTGGTGAAGTGAATGCTTGCTCAGGAAGTGGAAAAGACAATAACTGCAATGATGTTGCAGTAGATGTACAAAATGAGTTTGATAAGGATTTTTCATCTCTCTCTCCAATTAATACTAAGAATGCAAACAGTCTAGGTACTGAGCTGCATATTGCTGGTGAAGACATTGGGGCTAGTAAACTGGATCAAAAAAATGTTGAGGTTGATGAAAGCAAGTTGGGCAAATCATGGGTTCAGGGTCTAACAGAGGGCGATTATTCTCATCTCACTGTTGAGGAGCGCCTTAACGCCTTAGTTGCTTTAATTGGTGTTGCAAATGAAGGGAATGCCATTCGTGCTGTTCTTGAGGTAAACTTCTGTGTTTTGTGTTTGGTTGACCCACTTTTTTCTCCTTTTTGGGAGAGAAGGAATGGTTGTATATTGAGCTTTTAATTTGATAGTATTGTTTTTACAGGATCGTATGGAAGCAGCAAATGCTCTTAAAAAGCAAATGTGGGCTGAGGCACAACTAGATAAAAGCCGTCTGAAAGAAGAGAACATAAGCAAACTAGATTGTCCATCTTTTATGGGAAGCAAAACTGAAACACTATTTGGTAGTTCCACAGTAGAGGGTAGCCAAAGCCCGTTGATTGCTGTCAATAATAAAACTAACGATGCATCTTCGAGCATTGCAGAGGACCAAAAGCCTTCACAAAGTGTTTTGAATCACTTTAATAATTGTCCCACTGAAAGGACCTTGATTATTCAAGATGCCTCCATGGGTCCGGATAACTTCTTAACTCAGCAACATGGATATGCTTCGAAAAGGTCTCGCTCACAATTGAAATCATATATTGCTCACAGAGCAGAAGAGATGTATGTATATAGGTCCTTGCCTCTTGGTCAAGATCGCAGACACAATCGATATTGGCAGTTTGCGGCATCTGCCTCTTCAAATGATCCTTGTGCTGGGCGGATATTTGTTGAATTACATGACGGAAAATGGAGACTTATTGATACAGAAGAGGTATACCTTTACAGCTGTTTAAAGATTACATTTCCATATAGTGTCCACCCATTACTGTATATTTAACAAAATCCAGTACCAAAAATTTTAAGTGAATGAGATAAGAAAATTTAAAATCCAGTACCAACATTATAGTCTCTCTTGCTGAAAGCCCAAAATTATTGTCCTCTTTCAAACACCAATAATCGTTATACCCTTCTAATGATAACAGTTTAAAAGACAAAAATCAATTTATTTTCAGATTTGGTAAGGGTGAAAGTGGAAATCAATTAAAAGTTTCATGTGTGAATGCAATTAATGTTCTCTCCTTAAACATTATGCAATTTTATTGGTGAAAATAATACTGGGCATACTAATCTGGTTACAGTAATGTCAAGATAAAAAGCTGTATTATTTCGCGTAGTGCTTAAGACATTGCTGATTGAAGGATTGGCTTCGGTGCCTGAAAAAATATCACTTAAAACAACCATAGGTTGTTGTCCGTTGTGCCACTCAACAATGGCACAGATAGGGGGGCAAGGGGCTTGCATGTTATCAAAGACAGGCAAGTCTTGCCTCTGTATGCGAGAATCAAGATGTAACTTGGTTTATCTTTTTTTTTATAAGATTTATCCTAGGCTTATCATTCTAATAGAGGTTTTTGCTTTAGTGGCTAGAATTGAGAACACTTCTAGATTGCTGTATGCTTTAAATTGGATTGTGTGCGCGCGCATGTGTGTCAATGTTGTGCTTTTGTACGTGTACGAGTAAGCATGATAGAGAGATGCTAATTTGTTGTTGTCATTCATAATCTTTGCATCTGAATGTTTCTTGGGAATTTTTTTGGAAAGCTTGATTCTGAAAACTGGACAACTTTAATAGCCTGTTTAGTTGTGAAAAACATTTTCCATTTTTCGTATCACTTTCCAAAAACAATTTGCACATTCTTAACATAACTAGGAAACAAACACTTTTTTGTTTTCATCTTTTCAACATAATTTGGAAAACAACATTGTTTTTTTGTTTCTCATCTTTTCCAAATCATGTTGGAAAAAAAAACAAAAAAGTTTTATTTTTCAAATTTTGTTAAGAATGTGCAAATTGTTGATGAAAGTGTTAAGAAAAATTGAGAGAAAATGAAAAATGTTTTCCCCGACTAAACAGACCCTAAGCTTTTTTTGATACATTAACAATATGTTGGAGTTGATGACTTGCACAAAGTTTTATGAGAACGTGCTTAGCAATAGGACAAATGGTATTTTGGAAGCATGTCTTACTCACCTTGATTTAGAGATTTATTGTGTTGTTGTTCGACTCATTTTTTTTCATTGAATGTTAGTCTTTATAGGAGCACATGACATCTGAAATATAATTTGTATAAGACTATTGGGTTGAAGAGGTTCTGAATGACCACTTTTATATGCTACGGAGTATATAATTTTTTTTTGGATCTTCCCCAAGTACCTGATGTTAGCTAATAATCACGTGGTTTTTGGCACTGTCTATGTTATGAAGATGTTAATACAACTGTTGAAATTTCCTAGCTCATTATTGTTGTATATGATTGTACATCGCACAGGCCTTCGAAGCTCTTTCCACATCTTTGGATACCCGTGGTAGTAGGGAGTCCCATTTGCGCATAATGTTGCAAAAGATTGAGGCATCCTTCAAAGGACATGTTCGAAAGAACCTGCAGTCTGCCACCACTGTTAGCCCAAGTGGAACCACCATTGAGAATGAAGCTGTGGAAATGGATTCAAGTCCTGACTGCCCTGCTGGTTTTGACAGTCCTTCCAGTGCAGTTTGTGGTTTGAACTCTGATGCTTTGGAGACTTCACATTCTTTCAAAGTCGAGCTCGGGAGAAATGATATAGAGAAGAAGAGTGCCTTGAAAAGGTACCAAGATTTCCAGAGGTGGATGTGGTTAGAGTGCTACAATTCACTGCCATTGTGTGCTAGGAAATATGGGAAGAAGAGATGCACTCAACTGTTGGCCACTTGTGATTTGTGTTTCGACTCCTATCTCTCTGAATATACCCACTGCCCATCTTACCACCAGATATTGGGCACAGCCAATAATAATATCATATTATCAGAACATGAGATGCAATGTGAAATGAAAAGGAAATTAGATTCATCTCCTTTTCCCCTAGGAATCAGATTGCTCAAGGCCTTGGCTGCTTTCATTGAGGTGGGATAAAGCCATTAACTTTCAATAATTTTTTTAATAATTCTCTTAACTTTCAATATCAATGGTACTGTTGATTTGAATTTAACTTTCAATATCAATGGTACTGTTGATATGAAATTCTGTAATCATAGCGCTTCAGATATTGATGAATATACGTCTGCTTTTGGCTCTTATGCCATATACATTATTGATTGGCAGGTATCTGTTCCACCAGAGGCTCTTGAATCATTTTGGACAGAAGACCAGAGAAAGAATTGGGGAATGAAGTTGAATGTGTCATCATCCACTGAGGAACTCCTACAGGTTTGCATATATGTTTCAACTCTAAACTAGATACTCCAGTTTCAAAACCCATGCATTTATATCTATTTTGTGTTTTATGACCTCACATTTTATGTCTAACAAGTTCAGGTTAAATTGGGACTTGCACTTATGCTTTCAAAGAGTACTTTGTAACAACACTTACCTGATAAATCATTGACATGTAGTAATGCTTTTAGCACAAACGTCTATCTTGGGCAGTAAGCTGTAGCCACTAGCCATGCTTTTGGCTGAAAGCATGACTTGGTGGGAAATAAGCTTGAAAGTATCCTGTTGATGGGGAAAGTATTTTGGAATACCTTGGTTTGGGAAGGAACTCCTTCATACTGCTGATGGAACTTTACCTAAATACTAATATCTGTCCCCTGTTTCTTCTCTGATGTAAATTTATGGTGACTGTTCCTTATTCTAATGTAATTTATAGTGCAAAGTCAAATTTTCCTTATCAAATGCTGTCAACTTTTGAGCATCTACCTACGAGCAGCTTGTTGATATTCTAATTTGCTATCAACAAATTATAATATTTTATACTTCTCCTTTAATATAGCTTAACTTGATGCTTATGTTGCAGGTATTGACACTGTTTGAGAGTGCCGCAAAGAGAGAATATTTATTATCAAACTTTGAGACAACAAAGGAACTATTGGGGTCCAATACTCGGTCGGGAGGTGCTGCATATGATTCTGCTGATCCGGCTGCAGTTTCTGTACTTCCTTGGATACCACAAACTGCTGCAGCTGTGGCTTTGAGACTTTTGGAGCTGGATGCATCCATTAAGTACATAAAGCAGGAGAAAACAGAGCCTCCTGAGGATAAGGATGTCGGACAATATATTGTGAGTTCTCCTTCTTGACTCCCCCCCCCCCTCTTGTCTCTCCTTCCCTAAGGATAAAAAGAAGGAAAGAATACAAAACAGAAGAAAGAAAAAAGAATGCAGAATTGTTGAATTTCTATGCAACTATTTCAAGAAATTTCTTATCAGCCATGGGGTTGGTCTGTAATGTATGCTGGGCAATTGCTTTTAAAGCATAACTATAAAAATATCTCCTCTCTGCTCTGTTGATTTACTAGTTTTCCTTGTATGCAGAAGCTTCCTTCAAGATACTCGCCTATAAAAGGCAAAGAAGTTGAACTAAAAGAAGTAGATCGATACGAAACTCTGAAAGAAGAGAACTGGGCTGACATGGGTAGCAGACGCAACAGCTATAAGCGTGGGAGAGGGGGTTGTGACCAGGGATCTGGCAGAAAGTGGCAGAGAAAAATTCCTGGTCCCAAATCTGATTCTGGGAGGCGAAATGGTAAGGAAAATGAGAATTTGACCCTTCGATTGAGACAGCAGGGACGAGGAGCAAATGGTCAAGGCAGTGGAAGGGGACGCCGAACAGTTAGAAGGAGGGCAGAAAGGAGGACTGTCGAGGATACCTATCTGGGCCGCATGGCTGACATTGTTAGACCTAAGAGAAATGGTGAATCACATAGAAACTTGGAAGAGGAATGGGCTGGTGAAGATGTAAGAATGATGGATATGGAAGGAGCTGATGATAGTAACAGCATGGAAGCAGTAGAGTCTGACGACAATGCCCAAGCAGTGGACTATGAGCAAAGAAATTGGGAGGTAGGTTATGGTGGTGCCTCTAGTGAGTGGAATGGAGTTTTGATGGAAGAAAGTGACGAGGATGATGATGCCTCTGGAGACGATGACGGCATTGAAGAGGTGGGAGATGAAGATTTAGATGAAGACAGAGAAATGAGTGAAGGCTCAGATGGAATAGAGAATAAAATTGGAAATGGTGAAGGTGCAGAATCTGACGTTTCAGAAGATTATAGTGATTGAAAAGTTGATATTCAAAGGAATGCTGATTCATAAGCTGCATTATATATTTTTTTTAATGTTGCAGCTTCTCTAGTGAAATTGTGTATAGGGGAACAAAAGAACCGCGTTGCCCCTTGCTTTCTATTTTATAGGCGAAGATAATATACCCGTAAAAGAGAATTAGAAATTAAATAGATCCGCAGTGTAATGTTAGTGAGTCAGGCATTTAATTGTAAGCAGTCTTTCTTTGGGTCCTCTATAGTAGTATTACTATTTCTTTCGTGTAATAGAAATTTGTTGGTAGAGTAATAAAGTGACAGCAATTTGTACCTCATAAGAGTGGACGTCTGGATTTTGCGCTGCCTTTTTTAGTTCTATAAGTATTCTGATCAGGCACAAACCGAAATGTGTTTTAGCTTTAATAAAAGCTGACGTGAAATCGTTTACTCAGTGTCTAATAAGCATGCATTTCAATAAAAAAAACAACTTAAATGTAAAAACAAATAGGTAAATAATGCATTGGCTCATATAAATGTAATCGTAAAAAATATAATATTTTAAAATTAAATAAATAACCACAAATATTTTTAAAACAATCTGAAAATACAAAAAATAAACCATTATTTTCTCTCCGTTTTCTTGCCACCCAAACACCACCATAACCATTTTTTTATTAGTAAAACCACCATTTTTTTACGACACCACTGATTCAACCTAAGCTCCGACGTATTCTCCGGGCACGGTTAGCTCCGAGTTGAGGTATAATTGTTGTTTCCTCTAGGTCGATGTGTCATTACCGGTTCTGTGTGATTACTTATCAAAGCGAGTTGATGAAATGCTCGACTCGAGGATGTTCGATGAGTTAGCTGAGTTCTATGACCCCGAACGAAAAAACGGGTGTGTCTCAAACTCGGATCGGGTTGAGGAAGGCAATGGGAATGCCTGAGTTCGACTGGTATTTTTGTAGATACCCACCAAAAAATAGTTGCACATATTTCGAGAGGGGTCATGTGCGGAGGACAGAGGGGTCGGGTGGAACCTACGGAGGCTAGATGCAACAGACTCGTTTAGAGCGGCGATGACTTCATCGAATTCCAGGAAACAAACAATGAATTCAAGGGTTATTTAATCTCTATGGTGTTAGCAAATTTTTATGAAATTTTTACTGATGGCCTGTTCCTTAAAGCTTGGTTTTTTACGATATGGTATTTTAGATGAGAAATGTCTTCATTAGTAAGAGTTTTGCCAATTTGAGTTTCTGTTCAAGCATGAAACTTTAGACAATGAGGTTTTTTCACACGAGATTTTATTTTCAAAACTGATTACAACTAAATCTCTTCACCTACCATGTATTTTCCTTATCTTTTGAGGTGATTTCTATAATAGAATTTGTTCTGGCAAGAACATTTCCCAATAACGGTCACCACTCGATTTTTGCTCTTTGTCCATAATTTTTATAAAGAATTACTCATGAAATTCTCGATTTCCGTTATTTTTTTAATGTTAGGAATGTTGGGTTTGATCCTGCGGTGATTTGAGTAGACCTTCATGGAACTATTCTGTTATTCATTTCCTCTCTTTAGAAATGGTGGTGTTTACTTATAAAAAATGGTTATGGTTGTGTTTGGATGGCAAAAAAAATAAAGAAAAAATGTTTTTTGTTGAAATTTTCAGATTTTAAAGAATATTTTTATGGTTATTTATTTAATTTTAAAATATTATAATTTTTTTTATAATTGCATTTATATAAGTCAATATATTATTGATATGTGATTATTTTTTGTAATTAAGTTTTTTTATTGAGAAACATGTTGATTAAGTGCTGAGTAGACGTTTATTAGACTCTACATCAGTGTCGGCATTTTTTTCATACCCTCCACCACCAACACGATGTGTCTGGAGAATGTGAATTGAGTGCCGTTAGTATACTATAGATATCTATATGGCTTCTCTGGTTTTTGTAGTGGAGAAATCTTCCTTATGTAGGGAGTTAGTTTGAGAAATTGATCTCTAAAAATTGTTAAACTTGACAAATCGATCTCAAATGCATTTGACCTGCGATTTTTCAAATATATTTGACTTGGGGTACAAGCCATATAGCCATACTTGTAAAAAAAGTAAGAAAAAAAGCTGAACCAAAAGGCTGCTGGTTTAACTCACTCATTGAATCCATTGTTAGCTAACCAAGCTTCAAAATGGAATATTTTTGTACTGTAAAAGTGGATAAGTGGAAGATTTACTAACTTGGATTAAACTTTCACCACTAGATCAAAGACCCTTGGGTGTAATGCCCGTTTTGATAATGTGCCCATTGTGCTCTGCCAAGAGGTAATTGATAATCTAGCCTGTGTAACCACATTGATTTGTTCATATTGCTTTCTTGATAGTTGTTAGCATTACTAATCAAATAGCAATACTTTTAATGGCCACAACCTTGAAGAACATGGCATGGGAAAGCTTTTTAATTAGTGCCAGTGATACTCAGGTCAAACTTCGGGTCGGGTACACGGGGTCGGGTTATAGATCGGGTACCCGACTTGCATTCTGGGTCGGGTTTCGAGTGGGATAATCGGGTCGGGTTCTAGGTCAGGTACCGAGTTGGGTATAGGGTCAGATTTCGGGTTAGGTATCGGGTCGGGTTACATGTCAAACATCGGGTCGGGTACCGGGTCGAGTTACGGGTCGAGTATCGGGTCATGTAACAGGTCGGGGTACCAGATAGGGTACAGGTAGGGTTCTAGGTCGGATGCCAGGTCGGGTTATGGGTCGGATGCTGGATCGGGTATTCGGGTTACCCTTAAACCCTAAACTCTAAAAAAAATGAAAAAGAAAATAAAGATACAGAGGAGGAGAGAGGTATTTCCTTCAATTTTCTCTCCTGCGAAACACCCCCAAATCACACTCATGGCGATGGGAATCAGAAAGTCGACCTCTTTCCATTGTCGCTCTGCAGACCATGGAACTTTTTCTGTGGTTCAGAAGATCCCTTTATAGATCTTCTCTTGGTTGGATTCTATGACCTTCAGTCGCCCCAAAACAAGTTTTGTTCTCACAGGGCTTCCTAGAAATTCAGATGTAATTTGAGTTGGAAAGGTTGGCGAGAAAGCTGGTATAGGTTATACAAGCTCGACATTGAGAAAGCCTTAGGAGCAATTCTTTCAGAGCTGAGACTGGGTTGATGATAGTTAGGATGAAGATGCAAGCATGTTTCATTCAATTTCTTATGTAACTCTTGAGTCTTCTGCTTCAATATCAGTTCTTGATCCTTAATCTGCAAAGATATAGATGACAACAAAATAAATCTCATTCATTCAAATGTAAATGGGTGCATTAGCACTAAAAATATGAAGAATTATACACCTCATGGTTCATTCGAGCGGGACTTACTTGTATCTAATCAACTGCTTTAACATCCCATCATTGGCTTTGGCATTCTGCAACCATTGAGGCAACTGTGACCGAGCTGCTTCGGGTTTAATTTCTGATGAGGATCTCTCAAACTCCTTGGTTGCAAATTTAGCAAGCTTTTGTTCATAACTCTGCATGCATTGTAGGCAACAACTCAATCTTCTAGCAGGATCCACATTCTCTTGGTGGAGTAGATGCTGCAGTTGGAAAAAATTTCAATTGGGATAGCGACTCAACTAAGCTGCTTAGTATCCCGTTGCTCCCAAGCCTGATAAAGAAAAGCATATTAGTGAACAAATTCTCTCACAATCAGAATAAGTAACCAACCCTTTTAAGCCCAAATTAAGCATATCACAATCTACTTCTGTGTCATGTGAAAGGATGCTTCTATGTCAATTATTCAAACACTTCGATTTGATTGAGCCAAAAAGGATGCCATATTTAAGTCACCAGCATCATCATCATACTAGTTCCTGTTTCTTGAAGCTGATATCTCGCCTATTCGCTTTTCAGGGTTCACACTCTTACTTCTGCAATCCTTCTTTAGATATCCAGGCTTCATACACTTCAAACACTTCAACCCAGATTTATCTCTACTTTTCGATCTTCCTCTGAACTTAGGTTTATCATCAAATGACTTGTAGTCTTTATCATGGGTTCATCCTCTCACAAATAATGTCTCATTTGACGAGTTTTTGGTACCCTACCGCCTCATCTCCTCAGACATTAGGGCTGTCACGACATTCTCAAAATATATATCAGTCGTACCACTACCAATCGCAACTATCAAGTTATCCCACGAATCGGGCAGTGAACAAAATAGTGTAATACCCTTATCATCATCCGTTACATCAACACTGATAAACAATAATTAACCTATCAAAGTGTTGAACTCATGTAGATGAACAGAGAAATAATCACCCTCAGCTATCCGAAGATTGTACAACTTTTTCCGCATAAACAATTTGTTTACTAGAGATTTACTCTGATAAAAGCTTTCCAGTTTTTTCTAGAGATCTTTCGCAGTCTTCTCTCCAGAAACGTTTATCAGGACAGAATCGGCCAAGAACAACCGAATCAAACTTTGTGCCTTCCAATCAAGCTTCTTCCACTTCGTGATGGTCGTTGTAAATGATGCTGAAACCGCCACCTCTGTTGTGGATGTTGCCGTCATGCTCATCATATTCTTCGATATCTGATTGACTATCACCGTCCACAGATCCCTCTCCATAAGTAGATCATCCATCGTCAGTTTCCATAACTCAAAGCTCTTCCCTTCGAACTTCTCGATTTCAATCTGTGATCCAATCGACACCTCTGATCGTTAATTCTCAAACACAAGGCTCTGATACCAATTGAATGATTCAAGACTTGTTAATCACATGAATTATAAACAGAAAGAAAAGAAAACAAGATTTATACAGGTTCACCCCAGAATAGGGTTACATCCTGCCAGAAGTTTCTTATTATTAATCTCACGAATCTTTCGTTACAATGTATGCTCAGTACATAAAGAGTATTTATAAGCAACTTAAGACACCCTAATTAGGGTTTAATTAGGATTTCTACCCTGCTCACCGAGGAGCGGGACCCGTGATTGTCTGGGGTTCTACAGATCTAGTCCCGTGAAGTATGCACCAACTCTAACAGGGACTACCCACCAATTCTATGCACCAAATCCACCACCTTCCCTTCTCTTCACTTGAGGTGGGGATTCTCTCTCTTCCTCAAAAGGGTCTCCAGATTTGGTCTCCCTAAGACTTCTTATAGATCTAAGGGCCCATACCACCAGCCCCCACCACTGGTTCTTGCCAAGGGAGTAGAGGAAGCTTAGTGGGGATCTAAGCAGAAGAGATAGCACTTAAGGAAACGACTGGGTAGTTATGTTCACCCTTTGATTCCTATTTTGGTTCCTAATCTATTGTTGTTCTCTCTTTTGTTGTGGAATCCATATCCTGAGTATGATTCCTAATAAAAAAAAAAATTCACGGGACATAAATAGTCCCGTGAAGTATTTTCTATTTGCTTAGTAATATGTTGCTTTTCTAAACCAAAATTTGGTGGGGGATTGCCTACAAAATGGGCTTATGCTTAAACTGTTAAACATTAGGATATTAAGAATAAGAAATTAATAGAAAAATGATTTTAAAAAAATTAACAGAAAGAGGAAGCCATCAGGAAAAGAGAGGGGGAGAAAAGCTCTGAAGACTCTAAGTGCTCATTTGTTCACGGTTAGGTTTATAGTGAGATAGAATTATGATTAACATGATATAGGATAAAAAGAATATTGTTAATACTTTAATAATATGTTTGGTTCATAAGACTGTTGAACTAAGACTAAAGTGGGATGAGAAGTTAAGTACGAAAATATCGTGACACTATTCATCATCTTTAACAATATTTAATTTGTTCACAAACCCTAAAATTTAATTATTATTATTATTATTATTATTATTATTATTAAAATTTTATTATAATTATTCATAATAATAATAATAAATAATTGTTATAATTAAATTATTAATTTTATAATAATAATAATATTATTACTATTATTATTTTTATAATTATAAGAATGATAACTATTGTTATAATTATAATTATTATTATAATAATTATTATCATTATTATTATCATTATCATTATTATAAGAAAAATATTAATTTTAATAATATTATAATAATTATTAATCTTATTCAATCATAAAAAAGACTGAATGAAAATTTTTAGTTTCAAACAGATGGAATGGATTCTATCCCATGAAAAAAGTGGGATAAAAAATTGAGATTATGACTAATTTTATCTTACCTTAATCTCACATAAATAGTAAATACCTACAATTAAATGAGAGATAACTATTCGTGCGGAATTAAAATAATTCGGTTCCACCATAATCTGCCAATTAAATTGACCTAAGAGTCCTCCAACCCATGAGAAATTTCTCATAGAGCTAATGACCCCACTTTCCAAGTCTTGATTGCGAGTTCAAATCTTATATGCAACAGCACTTGGGAGATGTATAACCATTTCTTAATTAGAATTGAAGGGAAGCTGACTCCTTAGGCTATTTATAATAATTTTTTCTTATCACTATAGAAAGAATTTTTACAAGAAATCCTACATCATATAGTAATTGGTGTTTCTATCTTCTAAACTACAAACTGAAAATCTATCTACTATCATACCTAGAAGGGGGAAAATTACCACTTGAACAATACTTTAAACATATTTTTATATCAAACACAAACACTAAATAACGTTTAACTCAATAGGTATTGTAAGTTAATAACAAAATTTTTGATGTTGTTACAGCAAAAGTTCTAGCTAATCCAAACGTAAAATAAACTCAGTTAAATAAGTTGACAAAACCATTTATAACATTTGATAAAAAGATGGAGAGAATTAATTGTTATCTCTTTCTTGATGATTATAAATATTTTTAAAATGAAATTTTAGTTTTTTTATAATTATTTTTATATTAAAAAAAATGTAATTCTATTCCTATTTTAATTTAAAACGTCAATTTCAAACAACCTAGTCTGAAATGCTAAAGAATTATTCACTGTGTACAGTCCAATCACAAGCTACCGTTTTCGGTTCTTCGAAACCCGCCAAAAACACTTGAGATGCTACTACTACGACTCTTTCCTCTTGTCTTCTTTTCTTTTATTTTCCTGTTATTTTTCCCTTTTTTTTTCTTTTCCTTTTCAAAGGTTGGAAACTCCTTCCGCTAATCACGCAACAAACCACACTTTAATTGAATGAAAAGAAGAAAAAGAGTTTAGTTCATGGGGTCAAAAAAACATCACTTTTTTTTTCTTCTTTCTCTTTATTGATTTTGGATGAATTCATGAATATCTTCTCTTTTCTTCTTTTTCCCTCATTGATGGGATAGTTTCTTAGCTCCACCATGCAACTATTAACGCTCTTAACGACTAAATCCAAACTCTTTGGTCAAAAAACTATTTATTTTATTTTATTTTATGCTGAAAGAGAAAGAACAAACACAAAAACAGATAGAGCCAAACTAAGGAACACGGCCTCCTCTGGGAAACTTCGCCCCCATCGCATCAGCCGGACAGCCATACTGTTTGCAAGGAAGCTTCTTAATTTTCCCTTTTCCATTTCTTCTTTTGATATTTCCTCCTTTCCTCGAGTCCGGCGTCGATTAAATCATATTCTTCTTCTTTTTTCTTTTCTTTTCTGAAAGAACATATTCTTCTTAAACTTTAGTCAGACGTTAGGTGATCATAAATTCATCCTTAAGTCATAAATAAACATGTTTAGGTAATTATGTGTTTTTAATAATTTCATCTGTGGCCCATCAACAGTTCAGGCGTTCAGCTAACTCAACTGCAAAAATATCTACTTGATGGGCCTGTTCAATAATTTTAAGGTTCAGACATGGCCATAGTGTAATTAAGGAACAATTATGTAATACAATCTCTTATTTCATACTTCAGCCTATATTAGTGAAGAAATAGCTCATGCCCACCATGGGGATGTGGGCCATCTCTGTTTTGCCATACAATGGCCGGCGCGTGGAGCGCGTGACTATGAATCCATTTTCGCGTCTGTGTAGTAAAAGCCTAAAAGGTTAGGTGTGTCGGGTGCCGACAAAGGGTAAAGGCACATGAAGTGGTGCAGCTAAATGCCATTATTTTCGATGTCCCACAGCCCACTCACCCTCCCCTCCCTCAATCCACGCATAATTACTCGGCCAATGGCCATCCCATGTGTATCCTCTAAATTACAGAAATCCCTTATATGCCCTTGTCTAGTAAACCCTAATCACATTTTTTTTTGGGTATAATCATGAACCCAATTACATGGTAATTTAGTTTTTTAGAAATTATTTTTATTTTTTATTCATAAATTATTTTTTTAAAGTATTTAATTTAACTCTTATGTATAAAAAACAAAATCCATTCCATAATTTTCGCATACAACATTTTAATTAATTTTGTTTACCTCAGAAGATACGTAAAAATCAAGAGCTTTAGCCACCAAAACTGACAGTTACTGATTTTAATAAAATTGCTTAGAATATATAAGCTACGAGTCACATGATTAGGAGATCTCTAAGTAGTGGAGTAGAGTAGTTTAGAAACATATTTATGTTGTTTTCCACAATGGTATCCATAAAGTGCTGCCAAAAGAAAATCTAGTTAAATTAATAACAAAACAGAATATTATAATTAAGAAAAGAAATTAACAAAAGGGAAAAGGGCTACTTTGTTAAAGCGCTCTGATGAGGTAAGGACCACAATCACCAAAGTCCAGTCCCCATTTGCACCTAATGAGTGAAATTTTTAAAAGAACAGATAAGAGAGAGAAAGTGATGTCCTTCTATATATAAGCAGTGCAGTAAAACTCTCCCTCACTATACACTACTCCACACACCAAGGCTTTAGCAACATTTTCCACTCATGGCTCCCTCTCCAAAACCCCTCTCTTTTCTTTTCCTCTTAATCCTCTTCTCTATGCAATTAATCCATGCTAGAGAGAGCCAATTCTTTAGCAAATTCAACAATAACAATCCCCAAGAGACACCACTCATCAACACACAAGACCAAAACCCTACTACTTACACCACCCAAAAGGTTTCACTCCCCAACAAAGAACAAGAACAAGAGCCAAGCTTCATCCCTCAAACCCAAAACGGCTACGGATTATACGGCCACGAGTCCGGCCAGCTCCCTCCTTCCACCACCACCACCACCACCACCAACAACAATTATCAGTACAACAAAAAGAATGCATATGATCAGAATGAGCAACAAAGCTTGGGTGACACCAGGTTCACAGAAAAAGGATACACCAACAACATGGCAAACACCAATTACTACTACAACAAGGATGCTTATGAGAATGAGCAACAAAACTTGGGTGACACCAAGTTCACAGAAAAAAGGTACACCAACAACAACAACAATTTCTACTACAACAAGGATGCGTATGAGAACGACCAACAAAACCTGGGTGACACCAAGTTCACAGAAAAAGGGTACACCACTACCAACATGGCAAACAACAACTACTACAACAAGAATGCTTATGAGAATAATGAGGAACAAAACTTTGGGGAGACCAGGTTCACAGAAAAAGGGTACACCACCAACAACAATGGTGGAAATAATGTGTACAACAACAATGTTGAGAGACAAGGAATGAGTGATACAAGGTTCCTGGAGAATGGAAAGTACTATTATGACATCAATGATGAGAACAAGTACTACAATAAAAATAATCAGTATCAGAGCTCAAGAGCAGGTGTGGTTTCAAGGAATGATCAGTACAATACTGAGGGTTATTATGGTAATAATAACAATGTCAATGCTAATAATTACAATTCCATGGAAGGGTACCAGAACCAAGAGGAGTTTCAAGAGAACCAAGAAGAGTATGTCCCATGATGATCAACTCCAACTGTGTGGGGTCAACATTAATAATCAAGTCTCATCAATGGTGTTAGATAAATTACTTACTTAAATTATGTTTTAGTAGGAAATACTAAAGAAAATGAATTATTTATGTGGTTTATCTTTATGTAATCTTCTGTTTTTTGGGTTTGTATAATTATCATGCTTTGAGAAAGTAAGGTATGAGAGTAAGTTTTTGTTTTATTTGTTATGAAAAATCAATTCATTTAATAAATGTATGTTATTTATAATAGCTAGCTTTTGTATTCCTTTCTCCCAAAACAATTTGTGAGTTTTCACTTTAGATAGTTAATTTGAGAATTTAATTATTAAATAGTTGAGATTTTAAAATCTGCAAAAAAAAAAAAATTAAAATCCCATTAAACTTGGGGAAAAAATTAATATCCCAATGATACAAAAGTGAACATGTGTTATTAATTTGTCTTTGTCCCTCAACCCTGCTAACCACATGCCAACTTAATAAATCTGATTAAAGTTTTGAAATCTTTTAATGAATGTTTTTTTAGTGACTATCACATTAAATCCAATATTATATATATTTTGCATGCATTATTAAATATCATGAACCTAAGATTATGAATATATAATCATAATACGGCTACATCAGTTTTATTTTATGTGTTTATTAATGTGATATGTTATAATTGACCGAACATATTGGAACTCAACATATGCAAAAATTTCTTCCTACATGCAGTACCTTTTGATTTTTCCACTGTTTCATGGGTCCAAATTGGAGTTTTTTAAGCATTTCAGTTGTTTTCATATACGTACTGTCCATTCATATATAGAGCGGTGATAAGGGGCATATGGTCCCTCTGCCTGACCTTATACGTTCATGCCTTGACCACGACCAAGTAATTTGCATTTGTTAATTACTTAAAGATTGGGCAACTGAACTTTCCAGTAAGCCCATGTGCTCTGTTTTACTCACCTAAGGCACTTGCAATTACAAATTCATAAGACTGGACAACTTTTTCTTTGCATTGGCTATATTTTTCTTTCATTTTTAGCTTCCTCCACAGAGGTACTGTACTACTGTGCTGTATTTTGAAATTGCTAACCATATGTATTAGATAATGCTTCCCAATGTATTTTGAAATGTTTTTTTTAAATAAATTGGAAAAAAATTTATAGTTGAATAAACCATAATTTTATACATATGATCATCCATATTGGTGAGAGAACTACTACTAGAGATAGATGCATGCTCCCTTTCTTGCAATATTTTTTTCTTGAGTGAACCAATGTTTTACACAAGGATTTTAATACAATAATTTGATTAAAATATAAGTTTATGATACTATTTTGTAACCCACTTACAATATTAATACATCATTTATTTAAAATAAAATAAATAATCAATGCGTCTGTTTGGGTAATATTTATATGAAACTTAAAGTAATATTTCTTAAAAAGTTTAAACATTTGAACTTGATTTAAGCTTAATTTAATTACATACCAAATGAGACTTATATAATAAACAAATAATTTATACATCGGTTGAGTCTAACAAAAAACTTCTCTTTTAACTTCAACCTTATACTTTTACTAATAAACCAAGGTTTCATTGGCCTTTCTTTGTTCAGTATTGTTCTTAGTTTATTATAGAAAATTGCATATGAATTAATTGCTAATTCACTAATGTCAGAGTATAAAGGAGAACAGGTCTGTTAGGTCACCGCCGAGCGGCCAGAGCTGCCAACAAGGTCATCACCTACGCTCACCTTACCACTAGTAATTAAATCTTTAAATTATATGTACAATAATTTCAATAAAAAAGGTAGTTGTACAATAACACGTTAAAGTCAAAAAATATTATTATAGAAAAAAAATATTTGTGTTTAAAACATGTACCTTTTCAAATTTTTTTGATAATTCTTTAAAATTTTACATATAAATGTTAGATTTAAAAAATAATATTATCAATAAAAATTTGTAAAATAACCAATAAAATTTTTGACTGAATGCCTTCTGTTATGGGTAAACCACTAGCCTAGGAAGATAGGTACAGGAGCAAAGGAGCATGCATATATAGTTGAGATGCGTATCCACCCATTTAAACGGTCAAAGAAAAGTTTACCAAATCAATTTGTTTGTCTCCTCCTTGATTGACGGTCTGACTTGTCTTTGTTCAACTTTATTTTGGGCTTCTCAAGCTATATAGGAGGGAAGGTCTTTGTCTTGTTGACTTGTTAGATTGCTGACCAGTACTTTTAGTCTGTTGATGTGTAGTAGATAGACTTTTGCTTATTGACAAGGATATGGTTCTGTTTGGCCTAGCAATTGTTTTGGTTATAGTTTATAAAAAAGTGTTTTTTTTATAAAACAAAATTAAAAACTGAAAAACTAGTTTTTATGACACATTCAGATTTTTTATAAAATCATTTTTCAAGATTTTATTTACAGAAACTATTTCTTAAACTCCAACAAACAAACAATGCTTTAATGTTCAAAGGAAGTTGTTTTTCAATGTTAGGTTCTCTCCACATTGTGATATTAATAGGAACCTACTGTATTTAATGCTAATTGCTAATCCATCTAATTGGGGACCAGAACCAGATAGCTTAGAGGTACCAAATTCTCTTCTAAAACAACTGTTTTTGCATGTTTTGGTATTGTCTTTATGGATATGGAAACCTATTTAGCCAAAAAAGGAACAAATATAATTGTAGAAGCACTCATGATGCTGGATATGAAGGGGTGAAAATGAGAGAGAGAAAAAGTAGGAATTTGGGTGATATAATTGTGAGTAATAATCACAGCCACCCATCTTCTGTTTCGTCCACCATACGTTAAGTCGGTTTCATCATTGTGTCCATACAGTACAGTGTGAGAGAGAGACAACTGAATTATGAATTAGAAGCCCACATTTACATAATGGACCTACCTTGTTTCTGGATTATAAATTGGCTTAAATGCAAATGTTAAGATGCATTTTTTAATCGAGAAATTTAAATATTTAATTAAAAATTTGATATAATAAATATTTTTTAATTAATTTTTTATAAAATTAAATATATGAGAGTTATGTGTCTCGTTCAAATCTTAAAACACATCCTAATCGACATTTGGATAGAAAAAAAAATTAAAATTAAAATGAAACCAAATGATGGTATAATTCTTTTATAACAAAATGATTTCCCGTACTTTTGAGGAATGTGTTCAAATAAAAAAAATACTACTATGTACTATTAAAGATCAAATAAAGCTTTATGTTTCTCAATTTTTTAATCTCAATAACATTACAGTCCAAAAATGGAATTAATTTGGGACTTAATTAACTTAAAATTAGATCAGTTTGTCATAAAAGAATAATAGTATCATTTAATTTAATTTTAATTTTAATTTTTTTTATTTTTTTCTATTTAACAGTTGATTATGATGAGTTTTAAGGTCCAAATGAGATATATACTTCTCACAAATTTAATTTTATCCAAAAATTAATTAAAAAATATTCATGACATCTAATTTTTTATTAAAAATTTAAATTACTCCAAATAAAAGTGAGATTAAAGGTAACAACTACATTTAAACCTTATAAATTCAAGTAGTGACATAGGAAGAACTTGGTTTGCAACAAAATTTGATTGGATGACTCTAATGTTGATTTTCCACAAAAGAAATTGACCACCTCCATCATAACATTACAAAAGAGTGAAAAGCGAGGTACTTTAGAATACCTTTTTTTTTTGGAATATAAAGATCTCAGAGATCACAGATTAGAAGTACTAATGCTCGAACCCTGGCAATGGAGTGTGGAAGGATCCCACCCTACCACAGAAGCTGGAAGGATTATAATATATTGGTGATACACTTGATATTTCATGGTGCAAATTCCAAAATTGATATGGACGATTAGCTTTTAGTCTTGGATTACCGTCATGTTACTTATGTCAATCCATTAATTTTAACGTTTGTAGTAATTGGCATTTGGTTCATATTACAATCTCAACAAATTACACATAGATGTGAGAATAAATCAGGGGTGCTCACTTCGAACCGATTTGATTAAATAGTTTAATTAATCGATTAAATCGATATAAAATAGATTAATTAAATAAAATATATTGATTAATTGTTCGGTTCACTGTTAATTTTTTTAACTGTTTCGATTATTTAATTGATTAAAAAATTAATTAATATTTAATATTAGTAATATGTTAAATATAATAAACTAAAAAACTTAAATATAATATATATATAGTATAATAAATTTTTAAAAATTAATTATATATACAGTGGTCAAGTAAAGTGGGTTACCAAATATTTTTAGTATCGGTTAACCGATCGTACCGATCAAAATCAATTTTATCAGTTACTCTCAAAATGCTTAGGTTAATTCAATCGAAACAATCAAAAATTAATTACGCACCTTAAAAATAAATCATGGGTTTTAAATATTGAGATTAGTTTTCAAAATGCGCAACGATATGGAAACCAATGAAAACTCACAGACATGAGACCTTTTTAAATTGTAAATTACTATTTTATTCTTTTAAAAATCATTTTTTTAGCATAGGTTGTGTTTTGAATGGTGTTGTTTATTTTGATAGATAAAAATCATTATTATTTTAGAATTATTAGTGAAAATTTTACATTGTTGTCAAATTATTTTAAAGGATGTATATAACCCTATTTAACTCTACTTAAATATATAAATTATATATTTAATCAAGAGGTTTTTTTTAAATATTTTAAGTGGTATATACTAAATATGGTTTCAGACTTAATCTAACACATATATATTGTATGTATAAAATTATTGTGGTTGTGTCGTATATAAAGAACATTTACTATTTATCATTTATTTCTTAGTAATCATCAATATAATATAAATTATTTTTTAATAAACACATAATTAAATAGTTAAAAAATTGCAGCTACTCTTATTTACTTTTTAATAATCTATTATTATTTCAATTATAACGTATAATCAATCACTTTATTTTTTTTGGAGTTTTAATTTATTGACACATGATTGTCGAAAGTATCGTTTGATAAAATTTTTATTTAATATAATTTTTTATTTTCTATAGAAATTTCAATATTTTTTTATGGAACTATATATCCATCGAAAAATCATATGGTGCATTAGTATTAAAAATTCATTTCAAAATTGGTTTTACATAATTTAATTTGTTTTTGGAGATAATATATTCATAATACTAAATTGATTTACACCTAACAGCTCTGTTATTTCCTACACATTTTATCATTTATGCTAAAAATAATAAAAAAAATTAAAAATCTTAAAACCTCAATATTCTAACATACTGTTAATCCAGTTCAACCCACAAATACCTTGATCGTCTACTTCCAAAAAAAAAATAATAATATAAAAAATCAATCTCAAAACTTGAAATAAAAAAATAAAAAAAAAAGAGGTGCACACCATATGCCAGCAAACGTTGGGAACATGCCCAACAGGTAAGAATTAAAAGAGAGAATTGACCTGAGGTTAGATCCAAAATGGGGTGAATGATTTTCCGAGCAGGGCCTACAGCAAAAATGCAGAATGGGCCCTCTTTTCTTGGTCTACCGCGGTTCGATCCAGTACTTAGCCCAACTAGCAACAGATAGACCTCACTCAACATCTACTTGGGCTTTGATTCCCAAATTCTGAAATGCATATTTTTTTTCTCTTTGCTGCAAAAATTAGTAACCTTTTTATACATCAATTTGATTCCATGACCTATTTGGTTTAGCTGAATAAATCAACTTAATACTTATTAATAATATATTATAATTTAATGTTTAAAATTATTTTTAAGAAATGAGTTCTTTAGTGTTTCGGTATTTCATTAAAAGTTTAAAACAAAGTGTGGAAGTGTTTGATAAGAAAAGTATTAAAATCAACTTAAAACTGTCAAGATAACCAAAATATAATCTAAAATAGTGTTTTAGATTCTGGGCAAATAGAGTCTTTTTTCAGAAACCCCAAGGATAAGAAGAATACTTGATCAAAGTAAAACCAAATTATAATTTGGGACTGATTTGGGAAGTTGAGATTTTTATTTTCTCTCTAAATTATAATTTGCTTATAATATAAACTAAATCAAACAGACAAGTAAAGTAAAATATCAGCTTATAAGTTGAGTCAAACATGCTTTATATTTCTTACTTCAAATTTCTTGACAAGCTTTTTGGTTTTTAGGCTAATTACGCTTTGGTTCAATGGTTAAAAAAATTAAGGTTGAGGTATTGAGATTATAAAGTCTTATAGTCGATTCATACATTGTTTGGGTTATTTATCCGACTTATATCGGTTAATTTTAGAGGTTGTAAATGTGCAAGCCGGATCGGATATATGCCAAGTTTTACGGATAACGGGTCAAATGTTACATGTTAAAAATATCATATTCCTAACTAGTTCATTAATAACGGGTGAACCGCAAATAACTCATTAATATTTTCTTAAAAAATATTTAATTTCTTCTCCTTTAAATAACAAACTATAAAGAGAAATAATATTAATTATTGTATTAGACATATAACTTACTAAAATAATAAATATATATCTAACCTCACATTTCCATATATAATATAATGCATTTTGAACCGGATATTTTAGATTAAAAAACAAATAACTAGTTAGGAGAAACCAATTAAAATTATTAAAGGTAGAAAACAAGTGGACCAAGCCAAGTACAAACCAAGTCTTACTGATAAAGGGTCAACATGTGCGAGTTAAAAATATTCATTTTTTAATTTTATTATTTTATATTCATATTCGTGTTTTAACAGACGATTAACGGGCCAAACAAATATGGATAAAAATTATCATTTAAAGTCGTTTTTTCATTTTAACCAAGTTGTAGTAATATAAATGTATAATGAATTTGGATACTTGCATTGTAATAGCACATATTTATATCGTATTAAAATAATTATTATATTACTTACATATAATATGGCTTAAAAAAAACTTTCTTAAATGATTTATAATGGGTCTCAAATTTTGTTATTATAAAAAAAATTAGGAAAAAGAAGATTTAAGATAAATAGAGAAAATGTGAGAGTGCGTGTTCGTTGGGAACTTGGGGATTTGGTGGCGTCGGTGTCGCAAGAGAGTTGGCTAGCTAACGACCAAAACAATACTTTTCATTGCATTCTTTGCCACTACCACGTGTCGAAAACTTGTTGGACTATGTGGGTCTCTGTTGACGTGTTCAGCGCCTATCATCATTTTTTTTTATGACTTCTCATTTTCACCCTCTTATGGTTTTTTTTTTTCTGTCCCTGTCGATCGCCCGCTTGTGTCCATAGCATCAAACGAGGACTAGGGAGGTTCCAAGTTCTAACTTCTAATGAGAAGTTTATATGTAATCTAAAATAATTTATATTTTTTTAAGGTGATATTTTTTACACTTTAAAATTTGTTATAGTCTCTCTTCCTGATTTGTTTTAATATTTAAATTTATAATAATACCCTTAATTAAAATATATTCTCAAAAGCATTTAACTTAAATTAAAAACATTATTATAAGTTAAACAAACAAAATGAATGCCAATAACAATCTTTAGTGTGCCAATAACATCACCATTTTTTAATGATAAGAATTTTTTTCGATATCATTATGATTTCTTGTTATGCAAAAATAGCAACACTAATTAAAAAGAAAATTATGGATTTATAGTTATTTTATGCAAGCATAATTCTCCCACAACCTTTATTTGTTTTTAGCACTTTAGAAATATTTTGGAGTCAAAATGGCATTTATTCTAGCTTGTCAGTCAAAATGGCATTTATTACTGTTAAAATTTGTATCTGTTGATGTCGAAAATCTACCAAAGGGCCCACAAATTCTGCGTACATGAGGACATGTAAACTTGAAAGTCTCATAGAGTTTGGGTCTCCTAGAAAAACTCTCTGATGCTCAAGTTAGTATTTTTAATTTAAAAATTATAAAGAACTAAAAAGTTATAGAGATGGATTTCCCATGTGTGAATGGGAGAGAATTTACCATTTGTAAATGGAAGCCTCCTTTATATAGGCTCTGGAGATCTTATCTCCATAAAATCTTGAGTGGGTCCCACTAAGGGTATCTCACCCATGCCTTTATGTCTGTGCTAAGGGTGTCTTAACCTATGCCTTTAGGTCTGTGAGCTCATCATTGTACCTTGGAGTCATGTCACATGTCTACATGTCAACTTATGTCTGGCTGGTATATTTTTTGCGACAGTATATGCCCCCCCACTCCTTAAGGAGATATGAGGAGATTCTTAAAAGAGTAGAAGCCTTTCTTGCTACCTCAGTGGGATCGAAGTCATGGCTTTGGCTGAGAGCTTTACTATCATTTTGTGAGGAACTGCATAGTTAAAGATTTAATTCTACACTAGTGGGGATGTGTGGCTCGAGTCTTAGTTCTCCCGTGGTAAGAATTGTGTGCTTGAAATTTGTTTCATGTTTGAACTGAGGTGGAGCTTGTAGGACTTCGAAAGCACTTATTCTCGCGTCAGGAGGAATTTGTTGGCTATAATCGATTTTTTTATAGAAAGGAGCAATGCGATTGGAGTCATTATTTCTTTTAACCTAGGGTGGGGCTGTGTGGTTTCGAAAGTCTTTGCTCATACTCTAGGAATGTTTGTACGGTTTGAAGTTGTGACCCCTATTTGGTTAGGGATTGTAGGATTGAAGTTGTAATTCTTGTTTGTTATGAGGTGGGATTGTACGACCGTGGGAGCCTTTAACTTCAGCTTTTGTAGGGATTTCGTTGGTCGAAGTCTGAACTCTCATTGATCCGGGGTGCAATTTTGTGACTTTGAGAGTCGTAACTCCACGTTAGTGGGATTTTAAGTGACCGAGCCCAAGCTTCCTCTTTGACAAAAATCATATGATTGAAATCGTGCTTTTTGTTAGGGTTGTGCTACTAAAGTCTTTAACTTTCGTGATCAAGAGTGGGATTATATGATTTTTGAGAAATTGTGGTCCCACGTCGGTGGGAGTTGTTGACTTGAGTCTTGCCCTTCTTGTTGTTGTGTGGAACTATGTCGTGGGAGTCATAGTTCTTTTTTTGGAGGATTTATATAGCTGGGCCTTCATTCCACTTTAGTAGGAGTGTGATTGAAGTCATAATTTCTCTTTTGCTTGAGTGAAATTGTGAGGCTTAGAAGCTTTAGTTTTATTTCGGCGAAAATTATATAGCTGAAGTTACAACTCCGCTGTAGTAGGAATTGTTAGGTGCGAGTCTTTATTCCTCTTTGAGCTGGAATGGAGCTGTTTGATGTAAAAGCTGTAGTCCCTTCTTTTGGGGGATTTGTATAGCCAGGGCCTTAATTCCACTTTAGTGGGAATGTGATTGAAGTCACAATTCCTCTTTTGCTTAAGTGAAATTGTAAGGCTTAAAAGTCATAGTTATACTTCAACAAGAATTGCATAACTGAAGTCACAACTCCACTGTAGTTGGAATTATAAGACACAAGCCTTGTTTCCTCTTTGATGGGAGTGATGATTGGAGTCATAATTCCTGTTAACTGGGGCGAAACTGTGTGGCTTCGAAAACACTTACTTAAACATCGAGAGAAATTTTTTATTGTAGTTAACTCTTGCTGATGGATGGGAGTGATGACTAGCGTCGTAATTCCTATTGACTAGGGTGGAACTATATGGTTTCGGAAGCACTTAGTTCCACGTCAGGAGAAATTGTTGACTGTAATCATCCCCTGCTGGACCGAAATAAGACTGTATGATTGTGAAAGCCATAGTTTCAACTCAGTTGGGCATAGATGAAGTTAAATGACTTGAGAAAACCTTAATTCCATGTAGGTAAAGATGTGAGTGGTTAATGCCTTAATTCCTCTTTGATTGAACGGAACTGCATGACTAAACCTTAAATTCCTCTTTAGCCTGGATGAAACTGTGTGGCTATGGAGGCCTTAGTTCTATGTTGGTAGGAATTGAGTAAATGAAGTTGTAGTCCCGTTTCTGTAAGAATTGTGTAGCTGAATCCGCAATTCTTATTTGACTAGATGGAACTGTAAGACTGAAGCCTTAATTCCTCTTCGACCTAGATGAAACTGTGTGGCTATGGATGCCTTAGCTCCATGTAAGGGGAATTGAGTGATTGAAGTCATAGTCATGCTTCTGTAAGAATTGTGACTTCAACTCAGTCTTGGCACTTCAGCTCAGCCTTGACACTTCAGCTCAGTCTTAACACTCCAGCTCAACCTTTACTTGGTGTTTGGATGACAATCATACCAAATGCCTTTGACGATTTTGATGATCTTGACCCATATTTTGAATTTTAATAATCATTCGAGTTGTTTAGGGTCTTTTGCAATAGTAGTTGACTTCCGCCGTCTAATATAGTTACACTTGTGAATTTTCTATTGACAATAATTTTCTCTATCATAGTTGGGTGGTCTCATAATTTTATTTTTTGAGTATTCCCTTTGGTTTAGTGATTTCACATAATATTCACTCGATCCGATAGCAATTTTTATTGCAAAGAATTGAAACTACCATAAGGCTATGCCCAAAACGTAAAGAGAAGTAGTTTAGAATGGAACTTAAGATGTGAACAATGGTAGTATGACTTTGGGAGTGCATTTGGAGCCATTTAATGAAGAAAGCAATCCTTTCTTCCTTTCTTCATTGACCATTTGCTAGAAACCCACTTTTGGAAGAGAAAATTTGAAATTATGAGTCCAGATTTGGAAAGAGCATGTCGAAAAACCTTAAAAACCGTTCTGAAAATGTCGACAACGGGGAGAAAAATGACTGAACTAATTGGTTAAAACTTTGATCCGAGGGTTATAAAGAGGTCAAAACTTTAGGCCGAGGTGAAATACCGAAGTGTCGAGGTGAAATACCTTTAGTTGAGGTTAAATACAAAGGTGTCGAGGTGAAATACCATAGTGCCGAGATGAAATACCAAAGTGAAAATGGGGAAGATTTGGTGACCCCGATGGAGGAATTTTTAATGTCTGATTGCTATGAAATTTTGTAGACTTGTAGATCGGAGGCAGATGAATCTCGTGGTGCATCTGATTTCACCATTAATCGCCGAATTTTGACAGATCTAAAGGCGAAGTTCTAGTTTTCCGGCGAACTTTGTGGTGGTAAAAACTTTTTTATTTCCTCTCTCACTTTTCCTAAATCTAATGAGATCTATGGTGTTGTGTTGGTGGTAGATCCATGGCTCATTTTTAACAGCATCTTAAGATAAGATTTTTTGTTAATTCTCACGGATGACGCCATTCTATTGATGCAAAAAATCTATTAAGGGGCTCATGAATACTGCGCACACGAGAACACATAAACTAGACAGTCTCCCTGAGCTTGGATCTTTGGGAAGACTCTCCGACGCTCAAGTTAATATTATCAATTTAAAGAATGTAAAGAACTAGTGACTTATGGAGATGAATTTCCCATGTGTGAATGAGAGAGAGCTTACCATTTGTAAATGGAAGTCTCTTTTATATAGGCTACGAGATTTTATCTTCATAAAATCTTGAGTGGGTCTCATTAGAGTGTCTCACCCTATACCTTTAGGTATATAAATTTATCGTTGCATTTTAAAATCATGTCACGTATCAAGATGTCAATTTCTAACTTAATGATATATTTTTGGCTACATCAGTATCTTCTACTAAAAGGAAAAAAGATGACAAAAATTAAAGGAAGGGAGGGCTTGAATGGCCTAAATCCAAATTTAATGACTAACAACCCAAATGTCGATTGATTTACATACAATTCTATTAACTCCAATGAATTAGGATATTGATGACATGTTTTGCAGTTAGTTCAAATTATTTTTGAGTTTTGCACATAATTACAACAGAATCTACTTAGTTTAAAAAATCAAAAATTAAATCTTTTTGTTTAAAACCTGATGAGAGTCATAAAATGCATCTTAACAGTACTTAATTGTTATCATTTTAGGGTTGATCTAGGTTTTAATTGCACTTTTATACGTTAACAACTCTAAAGTATCATTCTTGGATCATTGATCTATTTCGGTGCATTTTCAGGTACTTTAAGCTCAAAAGAGTAGGAAAAGTTATCATTGCTTGAAGCACAAAGACTCAAGGCATACTGGAGTGAAGGAATGCTTCCGAAAGGACAAGATGGAGGGCTTAAAAGAGCAACAGTTGCTGCCCGCACTGGAAAGGAGTTTCACTAAATTGCAAGAAATTCCCGTACATATCAATCATCTTTAAAAATTAAACTGTATTGATACAAGAAGAACCAGGAGATGAGCCATATATTCTTAGAAAGATCCGGAAGTCTATTTTCTGGAGAATTTTACGGTTCGTCAAAAGGATTTTTCTAGAGAAAGTTATGGCAGTTTAAGTAGACAAAGGTCAGGCTGTGCGGGATTTCAGCGTGATTTTGGGCTTAAATCCCACATCCCACATTGGTTGGAAAACACATTTCTATATCCCACATCCCACATCGGATGGGAAACACATTGCACTCTTGGTATTTACCTATATAAGGCCTACTCCATTTTAGCTTTGGAAATGAATCTGGGGTGAATCCAGAGGGCCTTTAGGAGCAATCCAGAGGGCCTTTAGGAGGAACCCGAAGTTTAAAGTTTGAAGGTCGGGAGAGATGATCGTCGGGAGGCCGGAGGCAACTCGAGGACACATGAGCCCCATGGCCGGCTAGTCTCCAAGCAAGGTGAAGGGATGAATCCCTAGGTGTAGTTGTTCTTATTTTTCCTTTATTTGATTCGGTTGTAGTTGGAATTATTTTCGTTAAATATTGTTATGTTTTATTCTTTAATTTGATTAGTAGATTTATTATAACTC
The DNA here is from genome assembly GCA_023935145.1 of Bretschneidera sinensis. Taxonomy (NCBI): domain Eukaryota; kingdom Viridiplantae; phylum Streptophyta; class Magnoliopsida; order Brassicales; family Akaniaceae; genus Bretschneidera; species Bretschneidera sinensis. The sequence goes on along the minus strand of CM043700.1, from coordinate 16,505,921 downwards.
CGGTGGTTGCATGCTTCTTTTCCATATAAGTTCAGTCAGGCTTTTCTTATGTGTACCTGTTTGGGTGTGATTGAGTCCGGTAGATCTCTTTTATAGATTTGTCCATTGTTGCGGTATTGTCGTTAGATATATCGTCGTCTTTTGATAATTTATAAGTTAGGTCATGTGTGTTTGAAAGTAAAGAATAATTCATAGCGATTACATTATGATTTATAAATGCACTTTAATTGAATATTTTCCGATTGCCTGTTTGGGATGTGAAACCTGCAATCGAGATAAAAACAACTGAATCAAGTTAGAATTAGAGCAACGAACCTAGGGAGGATTCTCGGAACCTTGTTGTAATTTTTATTTTAAACTTATTTACAAAATTACCCTTTCCTCAAAACAACTCAGATTTTATCCTTTTAATCTTTTATCGTTTGTGTTGAGGTTTACACCTCCTGTTGTACTTAACTTGTTTCCCTATGGAATCGACACCCCAAAACTATATTATAATAACCGCGTTATGTTTTGGGCGTAATCAAAACCTGTAAAAAATACAAAATAACCACAAAATCTTTGTAGATATACAAACATATTGAATTCGTGTAAACTTTAACGATTATATTCTATCCATCATTAAACCCTTCAATGATTATATTTTTTATTTTTTTTCATGTTTATGTTTCTCTTTCAATCTAGTAACATCAAATCACAATTGTAACATCATAAGAGTAATCTAATCTTTTCTCAAGTTATATGTACGAATAATCTTATTATCTTAATGGTAACGTACTGTAGCTCGAGGTTTCAACCCAAGAGGGGGGGTGAATTGGGTTTTTTTAAAAACTTTTGCGGAATTTATACAAGTTTATAAAAACTGATAAGCAACAAATAATAGATACAAGTAGAAAGCTGTAAATAAAGAGTTTAAGGAAAGAGGATGCAAACACAGTTATAGTGGTTCGGCAATATCGGATTCGTTCCGACCCTACGTCCACTCTCTTCAAGGAACTCCTTGAAGTAATCCACTAAGAAAACTTAGTCGCACAACTTAGCCGGGTGTTGCACAAACCGTACACAAGCAATTTACAGGAATTGCTTAAACCGAAAAATCCCCTTCCTTTCGGAAGTTTCCACTTCCTCTTGGAAGTAATCCCTTTACAAAGATGGTGTAAAGTAAAAGGTAGAGAGACAACAAATGAAAGCTTATTACAACAGAAATGTCTCTCTTTCAAAGTAAAGCTTGAAGAAATGGCTCAATAAGATTATTTCAAAGCTTTTTGTGTTTCAAGAGTATAAAAACTTGATTATATGAGATCAACTCTTTTTGAATATGTGCTGCTTGTTATTGAATGCTTTGCTGAGAGGGTTTATATAGCAATCAATTAATATGGCCGTTTTGGACTTTAATTTGAAAAAGATTTACTTTAAAACGTTCAGATTTGGAGTCCAACGGTCATATTTTTGAACTACCAGTCGACTGGGTCGAGATACCAGTCGACTGGGTTCACTTGAAAAATATACGTTTTCAGACCTTCTGGGTATCCAGTCGACTGGTATATATCATCCAGTCGACTGGGGACTTTCTGTCCATTTTGCCAGTCGACTGGGTTGATTCATCCAGTCGACTGGGATATTACTGGTCAAAGTACCAGTCGACTGGGTTAATTCATCCAGTCGACTGGGTACCTTCTGACCCATATACCAGTCGACTGGTATATGTACCCAGTCGACTGGGTTGTCTTCCAACCCAGTTTTTCTTCTGTTTTTCATTAAAAACATTTTAAAATTAATGGTTTTAGAAAAACCATTTGTGTTTGAGCCATTAAACAAGCTAATACAATGTATGAGTGAGACTTACATTGGTTCTAAACCTTAAGACCTATACTAGATCTTCAGTCTTCACTTGATACTTGATTTGGTTCGAGTTTTTGCACTTTGTTCCTTGGTTGAATGTGTTTGATCCTTAATACAACTTAGTTTAAACATGTTAGTTAAATAACAGTTGTGTTTTGCCATCATTAAAATACGGGCGAGGGTCAACAATCTCCCCCTTTTTGATGATGACAAAACTAATAATGTAAAAACAGTTTTAAAAACTAAGTGTTAAGATTTTACAAAAATTTGGACAGAGTCTCCTCTGTTTTTCGAGAAAAACCACCCTGTAAACAAGCAAACACAGTTTATATTTCTTTCAACCAATCTAAAATTAAACTCAACCAATCAATAAACATTTTTACACAGATATGGAGCAATGCTCCCCCTAAATCTATGCATTGGTTGCGTTTTACTTAGATTTTCTCGTTTTTCTCATTTTTCTCCCCCGTTTTGACAACAGCAACCAAAGGGGGCATAACATAAAAAATAAGCTAATTAGCCAATACAGTCAAATAGGTTATAAGAATACAAATATGTACGCGACGATGTGTCTTCATTTGAATTTCAGAAGCCTTCCCGGGAAGAACCGGAAGTTTTTCAAGCATATAAGCATTTTATATCAGATTTAGTGACTAAACAGATATTTAAAACAGTTCTAACATATCACAAATAGCGTAAATAAATGCAATAAATATGTTTAATAGTATTACATTATCATAGAGAAAAAGTCAATACAAGTAGGGCCTCATAGAGCCATAACAAAAAAAAACAAACATGAGATGTCTGTGCTATGTGACAAAAACTGGAAAAGTGCTAAGAACTGAGAGACTCATGGTGCGGGAGAGTCCGAGCTGTCACGAAGAAGTTCCCTAATCTCTGCTAGGGAACCCTCGGTGTGCTCTCGATGTAACTCGAAGTCATCCCGTAGGTGGTCTATGGAGGAGCTCAGCCTCTGATAATCGGACTGCATGGACTGAAAACCAGACTCCATCGTCATCTGAAGACTCGCGATAGCTCGTAGGATGTCACCATATCCAGTTTGACCAGTACTCGAGTCACCAATGGGAGGTGCTCGGGTATCTGTCTCCATCTCAGCAGCCGTATCAGCATCCTCATCACTGTCACTCGCATCCTCTCGAATCCTTAGGCGCTTTCCAGCCTTAGGATAGAGAAACCCTTCACGAACAGTACATCCCATCTTCTTTAGAGATGAGATGTTGATGATATCCGTCAATCCGATATCCTGAGCCTCGGAGGCAGGCAAAGGTACCCGGAAGTGCTGGAGGATGAGTGTAATGAGCATCCCATAAGGAAGACACCCGGAGTCGTTTGCTTCACCGTTTATCATGTTGGCGAGCAGCAGAGGATATATATTGAAGTGGTGCCCAGATTTTAGGCACCAAATCAATACCGTATCTATTTTAGATAGATACCCTCGACTCCCGAGTCTCGGGTGGATGGTCCAACTGACAATCAATTGAAACATTTTTGAGTCGAGGGGTAAGTTACTACATGTGTGAAATGTAGTGGGTCTGTACACATAGTTAGGGTCGCCCCTGACTATCCGACAGGCCTCCTCAACTTCAAAGTTGTCTGGCCATCCATCCAGACTCCATTGAACCCCCCTTATAGGGATTCTCAGAATGCTCATCAAGAGGTCAGTGTTGACCTCAAACTCCACACTGCTAACTCTGGTTCTGAATCTCAGAGCCAGAGGACTGGGTTTCACCAAGTTCGCATAGAACTGGTGAATCAGTCGCGGGTAATATTTTTCATGAATACTGACCAGTGGGGTCAGATTTATTGCCTCAAAGGCTGGTAGAATATCGAAATTACCATGACGAATGGAGTCGAAATCAACGACTCTACCCGTCATGATTTTCTTGTGACGGATTATAGAGTTATACCTCTTATGAGCAGCTGGGCTGAAAAACAGAGCCTGCTCCAACTCTGTTCTGGGCTCCTTGCTGGATGACCCTGCTACTCCCTTCCCTTTTGATTCCGAAGCCGAAGGTTTTGAAGACCTAGGCTTTTTGGGCGCATTAGGTCCACTTGTTGTGAGTTTTATACGGATTTTGTCACTCATTTTCGAGAAATTTGAAGTTTTTGGAAAAAGGAAATTTGGTAAAAATGAGAGATTTTAACCGTAGAAAGTTAAAAATCTCTTTAGGAATGAGTAGATCGGTGTGTTTAGAAGGGATTTGGATGGTTTTTAGATCAAAAAGATGAATTTTTTTAGAGAGAGAAAGCTTGGGCTCTTTGAAAATGGCGTAAGAAGGGCGAAAATGAACAGTCCCTTTTATAGAATCGCGATACCAGTCGACTGGGTAAACTTACCAGTCGACTGGGCCCCTTTGAAAAGATGAACAGTTTCTTTTACCAGTCGACTGGATAAACGTACCAGTCGACTGGATCAACTGACAGTGAGATACCAGTCTACTGGGCTATCGTTACCAGTCGACTGGGGTTTCAAAAAAAATGAAAAAAATTTGGCTCCAAGCATGATTTGATTTTATAGACGACTGGAGAAGACTTACCAGTCGTCTGGAGTTTTTGGCAGAGAGTTACCAGTCGACTGGGTTAAAATTACCAGTCGACTGGCCAATCAGGCAGTGACTTACCAGTCGACTGGAGCACATTTACCAGTCGACTGGACCATTAGTAAAATTTCCAGTCTTGAATTTATAGCACGAATTTGTTTATCTATGACATTTTTGAGTGAAGGGAATAATTAAACATGGATTAATACTCTATCACTCAATGTCAAACATGCAAATGATGAAATGAGATGCAATCAAACATTCATTTTATCAAAATCAAGCAATCCCATCAACTTTCTTATTTTGCAAAAACTAGCTTCACTTAAGGGTTTTGTAAGAATATCAGCTATTTGATCTTCTGAAGGTATAAATTCTAATCTTATATCACCTTTTTGAGCATGGTCTCTTAAGAAATGATGTCTAATCTCTATATGCTTGGTTCTAGAGTGCTGAATAGGATTTTTGGTTAGGTTGATGGCACTAGTATTATCACAAAATATAGGAATATTTTTGAGACTCATGCCATAGTCTTCTAGTTGTTGTTTCATCCATAGTACTTGGGCACAACAACTGCCAGCTGCTACATATTCCGCCTCAGCGGTTGATAGTGCAACTGAATTCTGTTTCTTGGAGAACCAAGAAGTTAACATAGCACCTAAGAATTGGCATGTTCCACTTGTGCTTTTTCTATCTAACCTACATCCAGCAAAATCAGCATCCGAATATCCTACTAGCTCAAAAGATGATTCTCTAGAATACCATAATCCTATGGTCTGAGTCCCTTGTAGATATCTAAGGACTCTTTTTACTGCAACTACATGTGATTCCTTAGGATTAGATTGAAATCTAGCACACATGCATACACTGAACATTATATCAGGTCTACTTGCAGTCAAGTACAGTAAAGCACCTATCATGCTTCTATAATATTTAGAATCTACAGTTTTACCTCCTTCATCAAGATCAAGTTTGGTGATTGTGCTTATAGGCGTTCCAATTGGCTTTGAGCTTTCCATCCCGAACCTCTTTAGTAGATCTTTGATGTACTTTTGTTGATTGATGAAGATACCTCCTTTTAGTTGCTTGATTTGCAGTCCAAGGAAGTAGGTAAGTTCTCCCATCATGCTCATTTCAAATTCACCTTGCATGCACTTAGCAAACTCTTCACACATAGATTCATTAGTAGCACCAAATATAATATCATCAACATATATTTGAACTATCAAAGTGTCATTTTTGTAAGTTTTTGTGAAGAGAGTTGTATCTATTCTTCCTCTTACAAAATCATTATCAATCAAAAATTTACTTAGTCTTTCATACCATGCCCTTGGAGCTTGCTTCAACCCATATAAAGCCTTAGAAAGCTTGTAGACATGATTTGGAAGACTAGGGTTTTCAAAACCAAGAGGTTGTTCAACATAAACCTCTTCTTCTATAAAGCCATTTAAAAAGGCACTTTTCACATCCATTTGAAACAGTTTAAATTTATTAAAGCATGCAAAGGCTAATAACATTCGAATAGCCTCTAATCTAGCTACGGGAGCATAGGTTTCATCAAAATCTATTCCTTCCTCTTGGTTATATCCCTTAGCAACTAGCCTAGCCTTATTTCTAGTTACTATACCATTTTCATCCATTTTATTTCTATATACCCATTTAGTTCCAATAATTGAATGATCTTTAGGTCTTGGAACTAGTTCCCAAACATTGTTTCTCTCAAATTGATTTATCTCTTCCTGCATTGCAATTATCCAATCATTATCTTTTTCAGCTTCTATAAATGTCTTAGGTTCTACTTGAGACAAATAAGCTGCAAAATTGCAAGTATTTCTAATGGAAGAGCGAGTTCTTACCCCTTGTGAAGGATCACCAATTACTTGATCAATTGGATGATGATTTACATACCTCCAATCCTTGGGTAGATTTTCCTCTTGTTGACTTGAGGATGGTTGGTCCAAATTTGGAGTTGCCATCCCTTCATTTGTTTGAGAAGAACTCACTTTTGGGTCAACAATGGGAGTAGAAGTTTCCATTCTTGGAATAAAATCTGCATCATCTTTAAAGGAAACTTCTCCACTACTCATTGGGTTAGATTCATCAATAGTTACATGCACAGATTCTTCTACTACTAGAGTTCTCTTATTGAAAACTCTATAAGCCTTACTAGTAGTAGAATATCCTAAAAATATCCCTTCATCGGTCTTGGAATCAAATTTACCCAAGTTAGTTTTATTGTTATTTAAGATGAAGCACTTACTACAAAAGGCACGAAAATAGGAAATATTTGGCTTTCTCCCTTTCCATAGTTCATAAGGAGTTTTATCAAGCAGGGGCCTTATCAAAATTCTATTTAAAATATAGCAAGAAGTATTCACGGCTTCAGCCCAAAAATATTTTGGTAAATTATTTTCACAAAGCATTGTTCTTGAAAATTCTTCTAGAACTCTATTTTTCCTCTCAACAACTCCATTTTGTTTAGGAGTTCTAGGAGCTGAAAAGTTGTGATTAATTCCATTTTAATCACAAAATTTTGAAAAGCTTTGATTTTCAAATTCTTTGCCATGATCACTTCTTATGCTTGAAATACAAATTCCTTTTTCATTTTGTACCTTTTTGCAAAACTTTTCAAATCCTTTGAAAGCTTCATCCTTATAAGCAATAAAAATAACAAAGGTATATCTTGAATAGTCATCAACAATAACAAGAGCATATTGATGGCCACCTAGACTAATGGTACTAATTGGACCAAATAAGTCCATATGCAAAAGTTCCAAAGGTCTAGTAGTTGAGACAACATTTTTTGCTTTGAAAGATATCCTTGATTGTTTTCCCATTTGACAAGCATTGCAAATTTTGTTTTTCTCAAAGTTGATTTTAGGAAGACCAATAACTAAATCTTTTCTTGAAACAATTTTTAGCAAGTTCATGTTTACATGACCAAGCCTTCTATGCCACAGCCATTGATTTTCACTAAAAGCAGGAAAGCATTTTTCATTATTGGAATGTAAGGATTTCAAATCAACTATATAGACATTTTCATGTCTATGGCCAATGAATTTGATCTTGTTGCTCTTGATGTCTATAACTAGACAATGAGAGGTTTCAAATGTGACTTTATATCCTTTGTCACATAATTGACTAATGCTAAGTAAATTTGGCTTTAAGCCTTGTACTAGCAATACATTATCTAAAGTTGAGAAATCATTACCGACTTTTCCATGCCCGATGATCTTTATTTTAGTATTGTCTCCAATGGTCACAAGTCCACCATCTCTTAGAGTTAGCTCATTGAATACGCTTTTATCACCGGTCATATGCTTCGAGCAACCGCTATCAAGGTACCAACAGTTACCTTTCTCCTTGGTGTGAAGGCAAATCTACATCACACAAGGATATACGATAGCATTTTTAGGTACCCAAAATTTCTTGGGTCCTTTGGGGTTAGTCCTTGAAAATACGGTTCCTTTTGGGACCCATACTTTCTTAACAATATATGGTACTCTATGAACATGTTGATGATGCACAGACCTATCATTATAGTCATAAAAATTTCTAGGAAATTTTAAATGTGCATTCCTATAATCCTTAGGATGATAGTTCCTAGGATACATGATTCTACGGTAAGGGGTATGAAAATGCATGTCATTTCCAGAAAATGAACGATGATGCATTCTAGGATACATGCTAGCATATGTATGCAAGTTATTTCTAGAATAGCCATGATGGTGATTCCTAGGATGAGCAGAATGCATTCTTTGATTATACACATTGTTCCTAGAATGAGCATGATGATTATTTCTAGGATGTGTATGAGCATTTCTAGAATGAGCATACAAATAAGCATGAGTATTTTTAGGATGCTTCAATTTAGTATGATCATTTAAGTTTCTAGAGTTCCTCGGATTTATTAAGGGAGTGCTCTTAACAAGGTTAGGAGCTTTCGAAGTAGAAGCTCCATCTGCACAAGAGGCTTTCATGAATAAGCTCTCTTTTGTTTTTTGTTTTCCCAATGGAGAATATCCTACACCAGATTTTCCTCCACTTAATCTTTGGGAAGAAAGCACTTCATCAAGTTTTTCTTTACCAAGCATAAGTCTAGATACAGTGCTGTTTAATTCAGAAATTTTATTTTTCAAATTCTCATTTTCATCTTTAAGAAAATCTTGAGACGAATTATACAGTAAAGATGATAATTTTTCTTTTTCTTCTCTAAGAACTATCATTTCCTTAGAAAGAGATGATACTTCTTTCTTAAGAACAGAATTTCTAGAATCAAATTTCTTTAATTCTTCATGCATTTCATTTATGACTTCTAGTAATTCTTCACTACTAGTAACAATATTATTTTTTGAAGAGGGAGAAGATGTTACCTCACTTTCATCATCGATTGCCATTAAACAGAGGTTGGCAATCTCTTCGTATCCAATTTCTTTGTCTGATGACTCATCTTCTTCGTCATCGCTCCAGGTAGTTGCTACCATAGCTTTCTTTTTGAAGCCCTTGTATGGTTTGCTTGAAACCGGACAGTCAGCTTTTATATGTCCTGGCTTCTTGCAGCCATAGCACATAAGTGGTTCCCTTTTTGAGGTGGGATCCTTTGAGTAAGGTTTCTTGCTTTTCTTCAAGAACCTGTGGAATCGTCTGGTGATTAAAGCCATTTCACCATCTTCTTCACTGCTCTCTGCTTCTTGTTCTAATTCCTTTTCTTTGTTGCTCGTAGAAGCTTTGAGAGCAATTTGCTTCTTCTTCTTCTCATCATCATTGACGATGGGAGTCATTTCTTCCATCTCGTATGTCAATAATGACCCAAGCAGCGTCTCAACATCAAGCTTGTCAAGATTTTTGGCCTCTTGAATGGCTGTCCTCTTTGGTTTCCATTCTGGAGGTAGAGATCTTAAGATTTTTCTGGTTAGTTCTACTTCCTCAATATTCTTGCCAAGCAATTTTAAACTATTTATAATAGTAGTAAATCGTGAGTGCATTTCAGAAATGGTTTCATTAGGAGACATCTTAAAAGATTCATATTCAGAAATTAGCATGTAAATTTTAGACTTTTTTACTTCACTTGTTCCTTCATATGTGACTTGCAATTTGTCCCATATTTCTTTAGCAGAAACGCATGCAGATATTTTGTTATATTCAGAAATATCTAAAGCACAATGTAGCATGCTTGTTGCTCTGCTATTGAGAGACATCGTTCTACAATCCTCGTCAGTAAACTCAGTTTTGAGTTTAGGCATTGTATGAAGAGTCTCTCCAATAACTATTTCTTTTGAGGGAATTTTAGGTCCCTCTTCTATAATTCTCCATAGATTGTAATCTTGTCCTTCGACGAAGATTTTCATTCTATTTTTCCAGTAGTTATAATTTGATCCATTGAACAATGGAGGTCTAGTATAAGAGTGTCCCTCAGAGTAGCTATTTGCTGCCATTGGATCAACTCTAGGAATTTAAGCCTTATAAAGAGAACGAGGCTCTGATACCAATTGTAGCTCGAGGTTTCAACCCAAGAGGGGGGGTGAATTGGGTTTTTTTAAAAACTTTTGCGGAATTTATACAAGTTTATAAAAACTGATAAGCAACAAATAATAGATACAAGTAGAAAGCTGTAAATAAAGAGTTTAAGGAAAGAGGATGCAAACACAGTTATAGTGGTTCGGCAATATCGGATTCGTTCCGACCCTACGTCCACTCTCTTCAAGGAACTCCTTGAAGTAATCCACTAAGAAAACTTAGTCGCACAACTTAGCCGGGTGTTGCACAAACCGTACACAAGCAATTTACAGGAATTGCTTAAACCGAAAAATCCCCTTCCTTTCGGAAGTTTCCCCTTCCTCTTGGAAGTAATCCCTTTACAAAGATGGTGTAAAGTAAAAGGTAGAGAGACAACAAATGAAAGCTTATTACAACAGAAATGTCTCTCTTTCAAAGTAAAGCTTGAAGAAATGGCTCAATAAGATTATTTCAAAGCTTTTTGTGTTTCAAGAGTATAAAAACTTGATTATATGAGATCAACTCTTTTTGAATATGTGCTGCTTGTTATTGAATGCTTTGCTGAGAGGGTTTATATAGCAATCAATTAATATGGCCGTTTTGGACTTTAATTTGAAAAAGATTTACTTTAAAACGTTCAGATTTGGAGTCCAACGGTCATATTTTTGAACTACCAGTCGACTGGGTCGAGATACCAGTCGACTGGGTTCACTTGAAAAATATACGTTTTCAGACCTTCTGGGTATCCAGTCGACTGGTATATATCATCCAGTCGACTGGGGACTTTCTGTCCATTTTGCCAGTCGACTGGGTTGATTCATCCAGTCGACTGGGATATTACTGGTCAAAGTACCAGTCGACTGGGTTAATTCATCCAGTCGACTGAGTACCTTCTGACCCATATACCAGTCGACTGGTATATGTACCCAGTCGACTGGGTTGTCTTCCAACCCAGTTTTTCTTATGTTTTTCATTAAAAACATTTTAAAATTAATGGTTTTAGAAAAACCATTTGTGTTTGAGCCATTAAACAAGCTAATACAATGTATGAGTGAGACTTACATTGGTTCTAAACCTTAAGACCTATACTAGATCTTAAGTCTTCACTTGATACTTGATTTGGTTCGAGTTTTTGCACTTTGTTCCTTGGTTGAATGTGTTTGATCCTTAATACAACTTAGTTTAAACATGTTAGTTAAATAACAGTTGTGTTTTGCCATCATTAAAATACGGGCGAGGGTCAACACGTACATATACTATAATCACGTCATGATGTTAGACGATTTTCATAAAGTATAAAATGTCAACTCACGTTTTGAATGTACCATATCAAAATTTTCAAAATAATATTTGATTTTTAAACTAATGGAGTTAGATTATAATTAAGTGTAATAATAATAATGTCAATTATTTATATTTAATGGATGCATGTTCGTTTTCGTTGTTGTACAATAACATTAACTAGGGACACCTCACCCCGCTCACTTGAACAGGGAGTCGTTTTCTCATCCAAAACATTGTAATGTGTTTCTTCTACTATAATAATAAAAAAAAAATAGTGTTTACTCTAGTTTGAGCTCGAGCTCATTGAATTAGCATCCAAATATAAATTGGTTAGCTTAAAACACTAGCAGAGGCAGTCCTCTAAAAGCAGGCCACAACTTTTTGGTCATATATTATTGTTCAAATCTACTTCATTCAACTGTTTCACCAAATGCATGCCACCTATCTTCTTCTACTCCTACCACAAAATATCCAAGGACATAAAATCAATGGCATACCCAAAATGGGTAAGGACTCAAATGAATGATCATGAATTCATGACCTCCGTATAGCAATCATGTACTACTATTTATATAAATGATTTGTTGTTAGGTGGATTTCATTTCACCACTCTTTGGTAAAGATACCATTTGGTGAAAATGTAGGTCCAATGGTGTGTCCTTTGAATTCATAACTTGGACAAAGTGCCTTCAAATTTCTACCATCTGTATTTAGACTATTTATATAAATGATTTGTTGTTAGGTGGATTTCATTTCACCACTCTTTTGGTAAAGATACCGTTTGGTGAAAATGTAGGTCCTATGGTGTGTCCTTTGAATTCATAACTTGGAAGTGCCTTCAAATTTCTACCATCCGTATTTAGACTGTTAGTATAATTTTTGTCTACTACTACCATTGTTCTTCTTTTCTCTTCTTTTAGATAGTACAACGGATTTATGGATCGGAGCTTAATACATGAGGATTAACTTTCCTGGTTAGTAGATCTATCATCTGTAGTACAATGGATTAATTGTTACATAAATTCATGCATGTTAGATTTTTCTTTTTCGTTGAATGACTATGAATTTTCACACTACTGTTATCATTTTTGTAATTTAGATTTGAATATATGTGTCGAACTTTTTAATTTTTAATATATATATTTTTAATTTAAAATATTTAAATATCATATTAATATTCAAACTGTCAGAATCCGACACGACAGGTAACGCAGACTATTACACTAGAACCGTTGATTTACTTAAGACCCAAAATGGGATTTGAAATATGGCGGTAAATCGATGGTGAAACTGTCGTTAACTTGTTATTGCATCCGAACAGTTGTGATTATCAGTTGAAAATTAAAAAAAAATAAAAATTGGTACTATAAACAAGAAGAAACCCAGGTGATTTGAAAAGATGAACACTCATGTGGGACCCAAGGATGTTAATTGCCTCGTGTTTAAGGAAGAATATAAGATAGGAGAAGGCCACCTAAACCGTTCATTGGTCTTACCGAAAAACAATTCCTTTCTTATTTGTTTGGAGTTTCTCTGATGATTTTTGTATAGTGGGGGTTTTTCACACCATGGCCACAGAGGTAACGATTTATTTATTTTTATTTCATTCCAACTAATGAAAAATCAGTTCATGGGTGGGTATTTTATTTTTTGGGGGATATTTTAGTCGTTTATGGGTTTGTTAGTTTCAGTCTTCTGGAATTCCTTTTTTTTTAATCTTGTTTTGTTTTGTTGTTGAACAAAAAGCTGTGTCTGCTTATGCCCACTAGTATGGTTGTATTTCTCTATGGCTGTTTATCCAGAGACAGAGGCTTTGTAAATTTGATAAATTCCTGATGATTTCTTGTTTGTTGATAAAATTGTTTAATTCACTTCCTCTTTGTTGACTTATGGAGAATTCTTCATTTTATTTGCTTTTAGAATATGCTCAAAACGTGGTATCTTTGAAGATTTTGAACCTTCAATGGTTAAGAATCAAGTCTTGATTTGTTGTCTTCACCAACTAGGAAGCAGAAAGAAAATACAGAAAACTTATAAACAACGAAAATGAATTTGATTCATGGAAAATATATGAGAAATCAGAAACCCAATTACAATTAGAGCTAATTATGTAATATTTTATAAATAGGTAGGTCTTAACTCTTTGTTGATGTTTCAAGTTTCATCAGAATGAGAAAGGGAAATGGAACCTCTCTACCAATTTAGGAAACTCACATCCAGAGCTGTAGTTCTAACAGTTTCGGTAGAAAATGACATTTTCTTCATAATTGAAATCTGTCCTTTAGAAATCATGAAGTAAGAGTATTTGTAATCATCAAGCCCTAGAAAATTTTCTTTCTTTTACCCTTTTAGCTTAGATAATAAGAATGATTATCATTAAAAGGAATCCAATATTTTCCTTGATTTTACTACAGGGAGTAGCCAATTGGCTATGTGCACTGTGAAATAGAGTTTGTAAGTGATTACCAGAACTTATCATATTGATAACTCAACTATTTCCCACTTCAACCTCTGCCTATTTTCCTGCAAAACTTCTTTACCATAATTGATTAACAAGATGCTATAATTCTGTCTGTAATGTAAAAGTTGAGACTCCATAAAAATTGGCTGCATTGGCTTCAAAAGAGGTTCTAAATGGTGGAGAAGGTTATCATATTTGATAATTCAACTCCTTCACTTCTCCGACTCTTCCTGCAAAGCTCAATGTTATTTCACTTTTTACATGTTCAGATTGCAAATCATAGCATTTCCACAGTAAGTATGCATCTTTTTTATTTTTATAAATTTAACTCTGCATAATAGTAATAGCTTCAATTTCTCAAATTTTACCCAGCACCGTTTGTGTTTGCTTCATTTCCTGAACTAGCCAGTGTTGCTTTCTATATGGTGCTTTCAAGTAATTAAGCCCCCTACATTTTTTCTGAGTTTGAGTTTGGATTGAGAGATTAGAACCCTTCTATGGACTTAGAGCTCTTCTTGAAAAATCAATGAGAAAATGTGTCAAATGGTTATCAAAGTGGGAAATTCGATTGAAGTTCCAGTTACCCTATTTTAGTCATCATGCCCTCATTCCTCATCCACTGGTAATCCAATGACAAAGGCTATACATTTCAGATCCTTTATTTTAGTGTTTTTATTTACTGGTCTGTACTTATGTTTATTCTTACTTTTGGAATTAGGTATTTGAATTTGGTTAATTTGAATGAAGTTCCTGAGCTTTCAATGATTTTACATTTATCAAACTATTAGTGAAGTACTATTGGTTCTGTATTAACACTTCATCAGAACTTGATGTAAACTATGCTGCTATATGTTAAATGATGACAATTCCCAGGAGCATGAGATGTCCAATGGATGGCCCCTTGGGCTTGAGGTTATGAACATGAGGCTCCGGGCGGGCGAGAGCCGACAGGCTGCTCCAGCAGTAGGATCTGATTCTTTGCACATTCCCTCAAGCAGTTTCTCCTCATTCTCATCCTCCAACCTAGACACTGAGGTAACTCGGATTGATCTTATAACACATTTCTTTTCCCCTTTTTTTCTTCTATTCATACGTAAGTGTTTGATTTCTACATAGTGCCTTCAGATTTGAACTGGGTCTAGCAACTTCAATGAATATGAAGTATTTCATACGTTTGTTTTAGGCTGTGTCTCGGTTTAAAGCAAGTTTTCTGTTGCAATGTTTTCTAATGAACTCTACTACCACTTTTTAAGTTTGGGAGAACTTAAGAAGGATATATCTAAAGATTGATCAGAAACAAATTAACCCTCCTGTGTTGCAGACGTTTCTTATTGGGTTTTGATTCAAAAGGACTGTTAAGGGTTATAATTTGCGTTTTCGAGAAAGCTTTACATATTTCACATTATAATTCAACTTATAAATCAACCAAAACATCTCCTATAACCACATCTCTTTCCATCACAAATCACTTTCGTTTGGCCTAGCTGCAGTTTCATCTTTGTGGCTATGAAAATTGTTTATGAAAAAACACAATTGTTGAACTAAAAACTATTTATTGTTTGTTAAAACACCTGTTTGTTAAAAAGGGTTTCTTAGAAACTTTCTTTCAGTTTTTTTTTCTTCCTAAATGACATTTTATAAACTCTACCAAACAAGTGTTAGTGTTAAAACTTTGAATTTCTAATCTATTGTTTTCATTTATTTGCAATGTAGTATATACACAAAGCACACGCAACATATTATTCATTTTTGTCCTCTCTCCTTATAAAATCCTGCTTATTGCTTCTACTTGTGAGATGATCCAGTCTACGGTCTCCTTCTTCCAAGACCCTAGTGTGTCACTAGGCAGGCTGATGGGATTCAAACCGGGAGATCGAGGACGATTATACTTCACAAACTCAATTCAAATTGAAGCACGTGAGGCAATTTCTGTAAAGGGTGCTTGTGCTGCAGATGTATCTATAAGACGCGAAGCAGAAATGTCTCGAGGAATTTGCATTCCCCTCATACTAGGCGCCCTGGTGAAGATTGGCCGAAGTAAGAGTAGGTCAAAAGAATGACCTTCAGCGATAAGGTCTAGGCTAATCAATCATCTCCAGTGACATACAGAGAACAGACCTCATTGACATATGTAACTCTTTGTGTTCTGTTCTGTAATTCAGAAATTAGTGATTCTTTGTAATGTGAAGAATTTCATTTTGATCAACTTTTGGGTTAAGACTATCGGCCTAAAGGGTTGCAAATGAAATCGTTTAAAAGAAATTTCTTGATGAAATTTAACCTATTTTTATTTTCTGTTCTATAAAAAATTACTTTTGTTTATAGATAAATTTTTAAAAGAAATACTTGGCAAGGCTCCAAAGAACTAGAAATTAAGACGAAAGATTAGGGCATGTTTTGTTAATAGTTTTTTATTTTCAGTTTTTGAAAATAAAAATTGAAAATAGTTTTTTAATATTTTTTTAAAGAAAACATATTTGAACAACTGTAACTCGAAAACTGTTTCCAAATCAGAAAACAATGAAATGTTGTTTGGATAATTTTATTTTAAAAATTGTTTTGATACATCTTGTAATTATTTTTAATTTTGAGTTTAAATTTAAAATCTATATTAATTTTATTTCTCATATTTACTAAATACTTAAAAATAATTAATATTATTTTATTTTTAAAATTTTAATAATTTTTATATCATGAAAAAAGAATGAAATAGAAAAGTGAACCTTGATTTTAAAGTTATTTTTCAAAAAATATGTAAAAAATATTAACTTGAAATTTTTAAAAAATAATTTTTTAAAACAGCTTTAAAAAATTACTTTTAAAAACAGTGTGAAAAGATTTTCAGTATTTTTTTCAGTTTTAGGAAGCTCTATTCAACTCTTAAATTGCCTCGTGTCAGCAGGAGATAAGCTGAACTCAAAACTTAAATAAGAGCGCATATACACGAGAAGTACTGTGGAGTACTGATTGATAACTGGAAAAACCCAACAAGCCTAAAACCCCACAACATATGTAGTAGTAAAATAAACCCCTTCTCTAAATCTGATCTCCACAAAACCAAAGACCCAGAGTCATGTCCGCCGTCAGGTCCGTCCTCCGCTCCGCTGCAGCTCGAAGCCCCGCCGTGGCGGCGAGATTCACTGGCGGAACCAAGACCATGCCCAGACCCGCCCGCTCTCCTTTTCGGACCTCCAAACAAAACCCACTGTCTCATCGGATTTTCAGGTAACTTATATAAAAACTCCCCAAATCTCATTCTCTCTACATATTAAAGAATAAACCCATAATTCTTGAAAGCTAATAATTTGTATATCCATATTCTTTTTTTTTTCAGGTCACCTGTGGAGATGAGCTGCTGCGTGGAAACAATGTTGCCGTATCACACTGCTACTGCTTCAGCATTGCTTACTTCGATGCTCCCTGTCTGCCGGACCTACGGTTGGACCTCCGAAGGTACTTTCTCTTTTCTCCAATTATTTGTTCATATACATACAAAGTTGTGTATCTACATATCCTTCGTTTTTTAAAAGCTAAAGCTTGATTTTGAATCATTAATTGGTTCATGTGTAGTTCATTTTGCTTTGTGTTATGAATTGGATAGTGTTAAGATTCCGAAGAGTATGCTATATTGTAGTGGTGGGGTTGTGGTTTCTTTGGATTGTTTGATTTTTTTCATGGTGTGTTTGTATAAAATTTCTGCCCTTCTTCTGTTCTTTTAAGTGCGCTGAAGCTTCAATTAAAATTCTAATCGGTAAAATTTAATGCTTGGATCAAGGGTCCGAGCTTTTATGAGTGTTTTCCATTACGGAGTTTTAACAGAACTCTTTGAATTCTCAGGTGAACCGTGAACCCATTTAACCTCAAAAGAAAATTAGGAATCACTTACGAAAGCTATATTTTGATAGTAATCCGGGTCTTATTTTTGGAGTGTCCTACCAAATATAGCAAGTGGCTAGCCTGACCTGTCTTTCATGGTATTTTCCTTTTTAACTTCACATTTCATCAAATAATTGTTAGTGTTTTATCACAATAAAACCAAATTGTGAAATCTATGCCAATAAAATACTAGATTTTATATGTTCATGCCCCATAGTAGCATCATAGTTGAGCATCGACCACTAAAATATAAAACCAAAAAGGTTGCACGGCCTTTTTGGCTCTTTATTCCAGGTTTTCTTTTCAGTCAATTAGGTAATATGTCTCCTATGTCTTGCATAAAATGAAAGAATGGGTATTCTTTTCCTTTTGTAGGGCAAGAAAAGACTAGATGAAGATCAAGCAACAAAGATGGTGTGAGTTGGATTGTTTCCATTTTCAACTTCTGAAGTGTTGCTGAGTTTTCATTTTGATAGATTAGGTGAGAAGATTGGCTTTCCAAATTAAACTAGGAGGAACAAGAAGTTGAACAGAGTTTCTTTTGATTTTATGGAGTTAGAGATGATGGACTAATGTCGTTGAACTTTGTAATGAATCTCATAAGTGATTTAGTTTGTGATTTGTAAAACAAACTATCTGGTTTTTGCCTTTGCACTTTTTGTGTCTTGAACCATTAGAACCATATTTAGAAGTTCTTTATTGATGGGAAAGGGTCAAAAAGACCTGAATGGTATGTAATTATCTTGCTAAGACAGTTGCTATCATGCATGAATTTTAATACTTCTTTTTCAATTATGAATGATGTTGCTTGTGTGCATGTTGCTCCTGAAATATGTATTCATTGCTGATGCATTAAATCTTTGATGATTTTTCAAAACTGAATTGCAATAAAAGGTTTCATTTTTACTTAACCTGATGCGAGTCATCTTTTCATTTAATTCATTCCAGTAGAAATATATAAGGATCATACTGATTTGTTGTATTCACTCAGATTGCAATGATGATGTATGATGAATTCAGAGGGTTCGGGCAAGGTTTTGTACATGCGCTGTAAGACAAGGTGGTGAAATAAAGCTTTTTAGTAGGTCTTTAGATGCACTTCTTGCCCTGTTTAGAACTCTAGTGTTGAGGTACTAAAGTCATAAATGGATGCCATTTGAATGGTTTGCTAAAGATTTTCAATAGGATGTCATGATTATGAAGATAATGATGTATCCTTATCAGATTATTTCTATTCTCCCATTGAATTTCCTTCTTGTTGGAAGCATTGTTAATATGGGAAAAGAAAACAAAGAAAAAAAATTATTGTTGCATTCTAATTGATGGTTCATAGTGTTTTTAGTCATCGTATTTCTAGAGAATAAATTACTTGGTCATGCTTATAGATTCATGGAGCTTTTGTTCCTATCAATATGATGTAGCCTTTAATTATGACAGTCCATCTAATTTATATAGGATTTGGGCACTCTAAAACGTGAGCTTACGAAGATGTTAGGATTGGTGATTGTGGTATTGCAGCATAGCGGTTCCAAACATCTTATATCTATAAGGGAAATTCTGTACTGTTGTGTTCTGTGATGTAGAATGGTAAGACAGTTTTGTATATTCATCATGTCCCAGAAGACAAGAAAGGAGTTGTTCACTAAGCCATCACAGCTTTGAACTTATAAAAAAAAGCCATTACAGAGTGTATATGTGTGTGTGTGATATACATACATAAATACATACCATCTTTTTTCTTTCTGATGCTAATAAGCAATAAGAAATTTCTTGGGTGGTCAGTAAAATAAGAATGCTTCTTGGAAAGAATACTGATGACAACTTGCCGGTCCATCTAAGCTATGTTGTGGCATAAGTTAATAGTTTCTATGCTATGTAGTTTCCTTGTCTTGCATCAAGTAGACAAAGATTGTGCTAGAGCCCGCTATGTACAATGATGCCATTCTGCTTCATTACTCTATCCTGAACCCCAAATGTTGACCTAGAAGAATTTCGACTGAAACTACCTTCAGTTTCGTTGTTCATTTTCTTTTTCATTTTTGATTTGGGCTGTTTGCTCATTGGCTGAGATTGCTTGGAGATTTTCCATGTTGCCTCTGTTTCTTTGCACAGAATAGTGTTCTAAAGTTTAGTAGTAGTATCTAACTAAAAATCAACATTCAAATTATATTCTTATTATACCTGTTCTCTGTTCTGTTGGCTGAGACTTGGTGACAAAATAGTTGCACATTTCTAATAACTGTGTATGCACTTTTCTCTCTCTTGTATTGTAGATGGATGATTGTTTGCTGGGATCAGTGCATTGATCGTAGTTTCCATGCATAATGGACTTTCTAAGACTTGCTTGAGGCATTATTATCCTCGGTGAAATGTGAAAAACCAAAAGTTCTACAAATATTTGGAAGTAGGTACCAAGTGAAATTAGATTGCTTTTATATTTGCACAGCTGCTACATTCTGGTTGTTACTGGATTGTGTTTCTTGATGCAAACTATGAATTATCTTTATTGTCTTGCCCATGATTGTGACGGGCCTAATATATTGATGCTAATGTTACATTGTTGTCAAACGTCAAGGCTGGTTCTGTTAGTTGAGGTACAGACCATATTCATCCATGGATGACTTCCTAACCAAAGCCAATACGAAATTTACCAGATCGGCCTGAGCTGCAATAAAGTTGAAATGGTCTTAAACAGGGCAAAGAGTAGGCAAGCAAGTCTCAATCTTTTGCAAAAGCACTAGTCTTTGATGATCCTGCAAGGGCCCAAGGTTGCTTGTTACTCTTATACTTCCAAAGAGTATTTACGTGGGGTTTTTCAGCTTTTTGGAAGCCATTACTGAGTAGCATATGCAGCTTTTCTTAGACATGTAGCTAAGTTCCCCAATCCCTTGTAATGATTATTCAAACAAAGGAAAGCAAGAAATTTCACATGAAGCTGCTCGAGCAAAGGCTTCTAAGATCTGGCTAGGATGATGCTGCCCCGGCATTTGAGCTCATAGTTTGTTAACTCTAGATTTTAGAGGACAACAGTACTCTTTCAAATCTTCTCATTTTTCCTTTTTTCCCTATTCTTTCAAATCCCTTCAAATCCTCTCTTTTTTTCTATTAAAAAAACTCAGAACAAGAGATACATGTCCCTTTTGGTGTTAAGGTGTTCTCTATATAGGCATGAGCTCAATTTGCAAGTTGCAGCCCATAACCAAAAAAAAAAAAAAAAAAAACACCTTGGATTCTAATTACAGCTTGTCAGAATTTTTGGAAGCATAGGTTCTTAAAGCCAAAAAATTATCATCTACGTCAATAAAACTTGTAAATCGATGTTATTTCATAAAAATCATTAGTATTATGTGGTAAAGATATTTTACTTTGTGATATTTATATTTCATTTCATGATACCGCGATACTAATTATCACAAAACGCTATACTAAACAGAGATTATTGATATCATTCTGTGTAAAAGTTTTCATCTTGTATTGCAGTTTCCTAAACTATTTTTTTTTTAAAAAGAAAATCCATACATATAAAGCTCCTGCCCTCGCCATCTAACAAAAATTCCATGCATCTTGGGCTCTATAGTCTACATAGAAACGGCCATGAATGACACTGCGCGGTTATAAGGTATAAGAAGCAATGACAACCTTGGAAACAGGGGTGTCAATGAAAAGCCAAGAGATATCAAATTCTACCTCACAGCATCAAGATAAAAAAAAAAAAAAAAAACTAGAAATGAAGGATTCCACTATCAACATTTTCAATATTAGTATTATCAATAAAAACAAACATTTAGTCTTCCAAGTGAAGTAGACACCATTCAATCATAACAAAGGAAAAAACCAGCCAGCATCTTTATGCACTGACTACCCAGCTGACATTAAACTGATCTACTAATGTTAATAGCGTTGAAAGGGAAGACTAACCAATCCATTAAACACAGTCGTCACCAAGAAAATTGTAACCAAATAGCATCTCACGGAGAGGATAAAAATCATCAGGCCTTTAAACTTCACAAAATACTCGAATCAACATGCTGACATCCACACGAACCATAATCATTCTTCAGCCACATTCACCAACTCATACTCAACCAAGGAGAGATTGTTATCCTCTTTAACTACAAAATTAGCAGGTTCAGTAACCTCGATGCGGCCCCATTTGTCAACAGCAAGCCTCATAGTCCCCTTGAACATATCAATTTTTGCATTACGAATATTTACAGTGCTTCCCGGCTTCATCAAGTCCACTGCACAAAAAGATACAGCCAATCATCATCGTCAAGATTTTTTTTTTGATAGGTATCATCATCATGAAATATTACAGGTAACCGTAGGGCATTTCCTGTGCAGGTACCCCCTTTTCAATTTCAAAAAACAGACCAACTTGATCACTCAACCTAATTAATAGGAAAGTAAAAGTATATGATACAAGCAATACAAATAAATACACCATTATCAATCATAGATCAAATAGACCGATATATATCATATGAAACCAGCAAAACTAACAATAAAAAACATAAAATTTGGTACAAGAATCCTTTTAGCCATTTTTCGTTGTGTTGAAAAGCCAAAAAAAAAAAATAGAAGATAGTTATATCCTGGAATGGAAAAGCTCCACCACTGAATTAAATTCAAAACACAACGCAAAGCAAAGCAAGAATCATAAATCAAAAAAATCAAAAAATGGTTTGCCAGTAGATGTTACATGACTATAAATGCTGACTATAGAGCATTACAAAGAAAGGCGTCCAGGCAAGATAGTAATAGAAGGAAAGGATTGGTAGCATAAGTCAGTCACCTAATTCATGTACAAAGGGGCAAATTTATATACTGCAATTCTTGTTCCCAAGGGTAAAGCATGTCTGTACCAAAAGTTCTTCACACACAATTATAGAGAAAGATAAAATTAAAACACGTTCACCGCCAATAAAGCCATATTATATGAGAACACATCAAGCAACATCAAATGTTTGACCACAAGTAACAAAATTCAAGATTCTGGGCATATAAATAAAAAAAACACCAAATAAATTCAATATATTCTATATACTGTTCTGCACAATGTATGTAGTTGCCAAGATGCTACCAAAATGATAAGAGGTTACGTACAGGGATTTTAATGAGAGATCAATAAACTTTTGGTCCTTATGACGAACTAAAAGCATAAAACTTTAATATTGTTAACCCATGGTTATGCCATGATCACCATCTTACATTCTGGGAGAAAATGATGCATCATATAATGAGATGGAAGTGTGGGAACAAAAAGAACATACAAAATAAAACAAACACACTCATATTTAATTCAAGCATATGCAATAAGGACATATGAAAACAATGATTAGACGGCGAAGAATGATTTTTCAGAGTCAGTGTTTACCAGGCAATCAATTTTACAGATAAGATGGTTCTAATAAGGTCCAATAGTGGCAGGAAAGCGTTCATGGAATCAAGCCCCAACATGCAATAGAACCCTTAGATAAATTGGTTGGCTTAGTAAGAATACAGCTACAGCTATAAAAATTGAAAATAAAAAGGTCAGTAAGACGACCAATCCCCGATTCATGCTGCAGAGAACGAAACGCAAGGTACCATCAGGGCTCAATCTTCATCTAGAAAACATCATCCTCCGCATTTCAAAATCCCCAACGAGACATCTCTCTTATTTAAGAAATATCACCCAAAATCGTAACAATGGCTTCTACTTTCAAACAGAAATACGGCAATGCCACACAATTTTAACCAATGAAATTGCTATACACCACCCTCATACCCTCAAATAGATGCTCTCAATGTCATAATTGTCATGATTAAGGAACCATTTCACAGAATTACTAGTCCCTCAAAATGCACAACCAGAAAATTATATTCATTATAAAATAACACAATTTAGAGAAAAAAGCGGTGTAAAATACGACTTCCTCAACACCAATAAGATCAGATCAACAAAGCATGCAATACCCACATTCATAAAGACAATCACGTATATAATAGAGAGAGAAATAAATACATATATGTAATGATAGATATATGGGTAAGGGACCTTGATCGTTTCGAGCAGTGAAGAGGATGGTGCCGGTCTCATCGCCTATGAGGCACTCGGCGATGCGGGTTTGGCGGAGGTGAGGGGAGGCAGCTCGGCCCTTTTGGAGGACCATGTTCTGCTCCACCACCTTCACGGTCAGAGTGTGCCCATTGGTCCCTGGCTTTAGCTGATCAACCTTTAAGAAGACTGGCTTTCTCTTCTCTGGCTTGTTTGGTTGTTTTTCTTGTGGCTTTTGTTGGATTTTCTCCTGCTGATCTTTTGTTGCCATTGATAACAAGATTCAATGTAGGGAAAAAAAAATGCGCCTTTGTTTCTGTTGTTATTTCTGGTTTTTGTGCAATTCTCGTGTTTTTTCGCAGAGAAATAAGAAGAGCCCTAGACCAGAACTTCAGTTCTCACCGTGAAAACAGCACGGTTTTGTTTGTAACGTCGTTTTAAGATTCGTTGTTTGTGGCTGCCACGTCATACGTTTCGCTTTTCATCCATCAGTCATGAGCCTGGGCTGAAACCGGGACTGAACATTATCTTTGTGGTCCGGATTGGGCTGCTATATTTAGCTTGGACGCGATTGAGCCGGGTCTGGGCGATGCTCTATGAATTGCTTACTCATGTTAACGTCCTCCCAACAATAAATCCAAAAGCCGAACATAACACTTGAAATATATTATTTGGTTAACGTTTGATATTGTTATGAGATGATAAAATCTGTTTTTCAGTTCATCTGTAAAAACTTAAACTTTATGTTTGTTAAAATGTAATTACTAATCGGGTAAGTAAAAATTATGATGCAAAACATGAATTTCTCAAAATTATTCTTACAGTGTTGCAAACAATACTGTGTTTTGAAATGCAAAACAAAAAATAACTATTAGAGATATTTAAAAATACATTTTGACTTGGTGATAATTCTTTACATATATAAAACATTTTTTATTATTTTTTTCAATTATAAAGATATCATCATTATTATTTTTAATTTAAATATTTAGATAATTATAACACTTTCATAACTAATTTTACCAAATATTTTATCATAATACTTATTTGTGCTTGACCCATTTGGTTGGGCTTGCTGAAAGGTTTTTAAGTTTGCAAAATGTTTTAAACAATTTTGCTCCTCTTTTGGGTTTCCCATACCTGTTGGGCCCACGGTAACATTAATTAATATATATATATATATATAAAATTTTGCAAAGAAGTTTTGATTTTGTCTAATTAACAACTTGTAGGTCCATTAGTTAATAGGTCAAATGTTGAATTCTTGAGATCACAAAATTTTAAGGATGGTTATTATTTATACGCGTGTTATTTGTATTTTTTATAAATTTTTTATTTTCGTTTTAGATGGATAACATGATAAAATTATGAGTTATGTTATTGTATTATAAATCCATATTATGGTCAAATTATGCATGATTGTATTTGTGTAGCATCGTTTCAATAAAAAAATATATTATTTATCCGATTCAATGTTTAATTAATTTTCTCAGAAAACTCAACTAAAACTTTAATATAAGAATATGTATATATTAATCACTTATTTTTTTGCAAAAAAAATATAAAAATAATCTATATACATATATATAAAGTTATAAAAAGGAAAAAAAAATCTTGTTTATTTAAGACATTTCAAATCCTTCTTATTGACGTTGAAGTTATTTAACCAACTTATATCGATGATATCGACTACGTTTGATAATATGCTTAGTGATAAAACTTTATTAGACATGATAAACGTAGGTGTTCGATTGTCCACGCTAGCATATCAAGTATCCTAAATTATCCTACCTTTTGAAGTTATGTATAAAAAGAAAAGTAGAAACGGCACTAGTGGACTAGAGGAGGAAATATATTTGACAACAAAAATACATTTTTGCTATTACATAATAAGGAAATATATTTGACAACAAAAATACATTTTTGCTATTACATAACATTATTCATCGTAATTTACATTGGGTTTTTTTTTTTAAGTTTGTGATTGAGTTGATTTTCACTATATCAATATTATATTTGCTATTGCTTTTTTAATAGTATTTGAAGCTATACGTGTCGAAAAAAAAATTATAATTAAGTTTTACTTGCATGTAATTGCAAACAGTCATTATCGTAAATTTTGTTTATGAAAAATATGATAATTTTTTTTATATATATTTAAGAGTGGATAATTGTAAAAAGTTTTTTTTATTACACGTTAAAAAAAAACAATATGTCTATTCAAAGATAGTAAACTAAGGTGTTTAACACTATGAATTAAGTATCATAAATATTCTATGAAATGAAGGAGATTAAGTTGCTTCGCATTTTGGAAAAATTAATGTTAAATCATTTAACATTATTTTTAGTAAAAATCATAAAATGATTCACGTGATAGTTAAATATAAATACATACAAAATTATCAAATATATGTGTTTTTTATTGTAATTGATAATTTCGTACTATAAGAAAAAAATTAGTTTAGTTTAAAGAAATAATTTATTTTCTATTATTACATAAAATCATGGTAAGT
This sequence comes from Bretschneidera sinensis, assembly GCA_023935145.1. Taxonomy (NCBI): domain Eukaryota; kingdom Viridiplantae; phylum Streptophyta; class Magnoliopsida; order Brassicales; family Akaniaceae; genus Bretschneidera; species Bretschneidera sinensis. The sequence goes on along the minus strand of CM043700.1, from coordinate 16,479,851 downwards.
TGACATTTAAATAATAGTGCTCTACTCCTTTCTCTTTTAATAGGAAAATACTTGGGCATTGGAGTGTGAAGCTGTGTGTTACCACTTAAACTCGACTGCAAATGCGAACGTAACAAAAAAATTTTTTTAAAAAAAGGAAAATAATCGTCCACAAAAAGTATTGTAATCGAGAGAATTTTAAGACCACAAAATAAAGAAAGAAAAAAAAAAGCAGGAAAGCATCCGTCAAAAACTAGAGAGAAACCCGACATTTTCTCGCATTTGCTCCCCACTCTCGGCCACATGCCCACGTATAAACCGCACACCTCTCTTACAAGGCTTAGTTTTTAAGATACAAATTAAAGGTCAATTTTATTTAGAAAAGAGAAAACAAACATCATCCATAAAATTTCACACTCTCTTCTCCCTCTTCTCTCTCCCTTTTCTTCCTAATAGCTCGAGCTCTACAGATCAAAAGCTGAAACTCTTTGAAGACAAAGTCAAACACCCAGAAAAGTAAACGTTGAAGATAAATCGGATAATTGAAGATTATTTTTTTTCCTTCCATTATCAAAATTTTTATAATATCCAATCATTATTTAGAAAAATATTGAAAAGAACAGCTCAATCTCTGATCCTTCAATGGATTCGGATTTCTGGACCTCTCGCCTCGCAGCAGCAAAACGACAATACACCTTGCAGCACCAACATCAAAGCTCTCTCTTGGGTTTGTTTCACCTTCATAGATCTTTTTTTTCCTTATAATTTCTCTGTTTTTTCTTTGCATATGTTTATAACTGATCTGTTTTTTTTCTTTCTAAATTGTTTCTTGTTTAAATATCAATAGATCGATTGAGCATCGATGATTTTGAGGTAGAAGACGAGGTCCGACCCGATTTTCCATGCCCGTATTGCTACGAGGATTTCGACATCGCGTCTCTGTGCTCGCATCTCGAAGATGAGCACTCGTGCGAGTCAAAGGTCACGGTAAGTTTTTTTTAAAGATCTTTTGTTTACCTTTTTTGGTTTGGAGAATCATTTCTGTTTTAAATTTTGTTCGTTACGAGGTTTTTTTATTTGGTGTTTCACTGTTTTGATTGTTTAAAATTACGATCTCAGTTTCACTGTTTGTGATTTTGCTGCGACGAGGTTTTGCTATTACTTAGTTTGGTAAATCGATGTCTGCCTTTCGGATTCATAGCCGTACTTATCCCTTGTGTTTTGTCTTGTTATTAGTGGGTTTCATTTTTGTTTAGCTTTCATTGTTAAATTTGGGCTTTCCTTTTACGGAATGGGGAGGGGGACCAGTAGATTTATTTCTATCTTTGTGAAATACAATTTTACCTTTTCATTTTTACTTGGGATTAAACTAAGTTGCCATTATTGAAAGTGTGGAAACCGATGGTTCGCTTAGGAGCACAGTAAAACCATCCTTTTACATGAAAGAGCGTGGTTTTTATTTTTTTTCTAAGATAAATAGCTTGTTGGGTATGGTGAGAGAGGCTAAGTTGTTATAAGTGTATCAAGCTGTGATAATTATGGCTTCCTGGTTTATATTTCATAGATTTTCATGTTGGGTAGACAATGTGCAACTTTTTGAATAGCCATTGAGTTCTTATTTTGGTTTTTTAATTTTAATTTGTGTTTCTAACGAAATAGCTCCTATAATAATGTATCTGCATTGGTCTGGCCTCTCAGTTTTGTATATAGAAAAAGAAAAGATAGCTTTATAAGAATGCAAAAGTTGATTCGAGTTGAATGCAATTAATGTGCAAGAGTTGTTTCAAGAATAGAAATCCAAGGTGCCAGAAGTGAAGCAAAGATTATTTGAGGATCTAAGATGATTTTGAATGAGGGTGTTTGTGCATGATGCTTGATTTAGCAGAGGAAGAAATTTGATCTCTTTTGCGTGATACGAGTATGACGAGGTGAGAAGCACTGAGATGGAAAGATAATTGTAGTCTCGAGCATTTTCCTCATCTTAGAAGTACATATGGCACTGTGACAGAGTATGGAGGCAATGGCCTTGTTTTCTACATTTTGCATTAATCAGAATTTTGACCAATTTGAGTTTCGATGCCTCTCAGAAATATTATACGTGAAATTTCAATCACATGTTGCAGCTTGTGAACTTCTCTACTCATCGAAGTTCTTTTTTTTTACCTTTTTTTTGTGGGTGGGTGGGAGTGGGGCATATTTCCTACTTTGAGGGTCTAATGTTAACAGTCTACGTAGCTTTCTCTTATTCAGGCCCCCATTGTGCTTTGTATGCTGTATTTAGGGGGAGCAGAAAATGCACATTATTAGAATTATGGAGACAACATATGATACTAGGGCACTTCAGAAATGGTCATGTCCACCGTGTTGGATACATCATTAATCGATACTCTACTATGATTGTTCATTTAATAAGAGTTCTTTCAATCTTTATGCGGCTATTATGTATTTCTTTCTTTCTTTTTTCTTTTGTCGGGAAGGGGGATTAAATTAAATGCTTCGTGTATATGTTCTTTATTACCATCGTTTTATTGATTAGGATCATAATTCGTATAAATGTATGACTGAGTTACATTTTGATAACTCAAGCAACAGACTCAATTTGTTAAAGTTTAAGGAAGCCTTAAGCCATGCTTTTCTTTTCTCATTTCGAGTTAATTGCTTTTGAGCAAGTCTAGAACCTTTGCAAAAGAACATCAAGAATCTCAGGCGAGAGTTAGCGACACTTTTCTGTTCTTCTTGGGAGGGCACTAGTTACATGTCTTGTAAGGGACTTGAAGTCTACATCCAAAAGGAGGAATGAAATGTTTAACAGTCCAAGGTAGGGGAACTAATTGTTTAGAATTATATAGTGGTTGCAGATTGAGGACCGAATCTGTTCTGCTGAATAACTTTAGATTTTAAAAATATTTAACAGTTTCTTAGGTTTGAGAAAGACTTGCTTGTTGTTCATCTAAGGATTTCCTGATGCGATGCTTTCTCTTCCTTAATTCGTAGTAAGGATTAGGTTTGGTATATTTTGTGCAGCTTTTCATTTAAGAATGAGTCAATATAAAATAAAAGAAAAAATGTTTAATGTATGAGAAGAAAACAAGTTAACATCTTAATTACCTTTGACTCCTTCGACTCCTTGACCCTTGGACTAATGGAGGCTGATATGGTTTACTAGTTTCTAGTTTTTATTGATTCTTTCAAGACAAAAGAGTCTCATGCTGCATCCTCTTCCCCTTGCAGGTTTGTCCCATTTGCTCCACCAAAGTTGCACGGGACATGCTAAGTCATATCACATTGCAACATGGACAACTATTCAAGATATCCTTAAAATTGAAATTTCAGTCACTTTGTTATATTTGTTTATATAATTATATGATTTTGAGACACTATGCATGTACATGTGATTGCTTGTTTATGTACTGAAAAAATTGAATTCCTATTTAAGTTTTCTTTAACCGAAGATTACTTGCAGAGGTGTCGCAGATTACGTAGAGTTGCAATTCCTAACAGTCAGGCGCTGTCTCTCCTAGGCAGGGATCTACGTGAGGCTCACCTGCAAGTGCTTTTAGGAGGTGGTGGATATCGCTCAAGCAGTTCTAATGTGTCTAATGCAGCTACTGATCCATTCCTTTCGTCACTCATTTTGAACTTCCCTGCATCTGAAGCGGAAGAAATTTCAAAATCTGTTGTAACAAGCACTGAAGACAGTGCTGTCAAGACTGATGCGCCATCACATATATGGAAATCAAGGTACTTCAGATTTTTCCTTTTCAAATCGTTGTGGGAGCCTTTTGCATTTCATTGATTCTTTCCTTGTGGGTAGTCTTTTAAGTTTGATTGACATGAATTAAGAAGTTACCGTTATTGCATAGTAATAATCAATTCTTGGGGGTTTTTTCACCAGGTGAGCATGGTATAATCATGCTGGTTTGGAGAATTTTCTGGCCATCAATTATTGCTCTTTCTTCATTTCTGAGAATGATGCAGTAGATACAAATTTTAATAACTAAAAATGTTGATGAAAGTTTACTTCATTGATTTGACTCATCTTCAGATGTTTCCATAATTAGCCCACTTAGATATCTGTTGCGTTTTCTTGTTAAAATTATCGTTTGCATGTCTTTGAGTAATCATTGATGATTTGATACCGTTTGGCCTAGCAGTAGTTTTAGTTTATGGCAGTAAAAATGGTTTTTGAAACAGTTTTTAGTGAAACAATTATGGAGCTAAAAACTGTTTTGTTTTTGAGGAAACAGGTGTGTAAACAGTTTTTTTGACACAAATGTCAGTTTATTAGAAACTCTTTTTTAGCTTTTGATTATTTCCAAAAACCGTTTTTTAGGTTATGTAGCTTAAAAACAACAATTTCTGCATTTACTTAAGGACCCTGATAATGGGTTAAATCAGGTCACAAGTTGTACGGTGAAGAACCACTCACCCTCTAACGATTGCATGCCCAAAATCCTTTATAAGCTTCCCATTTGACTTGAACATCTCTGTCTCTCTTGCAGTTTTGATCCATCTTTGAGTTACGAAGAGCGGGAGAAAAGGATTAGGCAAGCTGCAGGGAGATCTGGTTTTGTGCAAGATCTGCTTCTCTCAACTCTGCTAAGCGAGTGATAGAAGCAGTAAGTTAAAATTCGAAAATAATGGAACGAATTTATTCAATATCTTTATGAGAGGTTACATTTGGGGGTGACTGATGATCTTTACATTGTTTGACAACCCAATAGGTTGCCTCTTTTGAATATTGAAGCAGCACCTCATGATAATGTTCCTATCCTTTCTTGCTCCTCTACCAGAAATGCAAGATATTCTAGGGAAACAATGAAATGATCTTCTAGTTTATGGAAAATTTTTAATTTATGAGATAGTTGTTATTTTGATAGATAGATTATTTAAATGCAAAATTTTCAGCATGGCATCATGCAAAAGCCTTAATTCTTCTGGTTGGTTCAAATGGAAATAGACAGGATAAAGTGAGGATGTGCGATGCTCCATTCTGATGAATCCTGGTTAATTTCATTGATTTTGTTTGATCTGAAAACAAGATTCTCGTTATTCGCGTGGGAGAAATGTTCAATCTGCTTAATATTTTTTATCTTACTGTCCCTCATATCGTTCAATGTCCTTATATATTTTGGTTGGCCTATGATATCTTTTTCAGTAGATTCAAGTAGAGTGACTGGATATCAAATTGCTGGTGTTTTAGCTGTTTAATTTGATCGATAAAATGTATTCAAACATCGTTTTCCCATGTATAAATGTCACAAACTACTTCATAAGCGGCTTCCACGCCCTCTACCAGTTCATCTGATCCCTTCGTTTCCATCTGCAACCTAACTTTATTTCGATTGTCCCACAAAGCATAAGCCATCGATAAAAAAAAGACCCAACTTCTCCTTCTTCCACTGTGAACAAGTCTCATTCATTCATTCCAGTATACCTAGTTGTCTGCACCTTTTCCACTCACCATTAGGAAACACCTAACACCAGACCTGCTTGGCAACCCTACACCCCAGCAAAGCATGAAAGCTAGTATCCACCTGTTCGTGACACATATCGCATATAACATCAATTTGAATCCCACGCGTACATGCATTAGATTTTGTAGGAAGAATGTCCTCCAACCCTCGCCATGCAAATAAGTTGACTTTATTTGGGACAAGTAGCTTCCAGATACATTTCCAAGCTGGCTCCACCGATGACCATCTGCCACCAACAGGCATGACGGACGAACTTGAAGCAGACAATTTCTGCTTCTCAAAGCATGGAGCAACATGGTAAGCACTACGTACTATGAAAAGACCGCGATCATTGCCATAGTACTCGATCAACTTGACACCTCAAACTCAAAGGAATGCTAGCTATCATCGCTGCTTCATGATCAGGAAGCATTACCTGCTGTAACAAGTCCCAATTCCATTGTTTTGTCTCCCAATAAATCAACTCAGCCACTGTCGCATCCTCTGCCAGCACTCTCACCAGACTAGACACTTTGAAACTCAATGGCGTTGGAAGCCAAGGATCCTTCCATATTTGAACGGCCGCCCCGTTTCCAACTCTCCACCTGATGCTATTCCCCAAAATTGAACTCCTTCTACTCTTCCATGTATACGATGGATTGTATCCCAAAGAAGCTCTCAAAAAATCATCATTGAAAATACTTCACTTTTAGTACCTTTGTAGATAATGAATCAACTGCAAACTTGTTTCGTCAGGAGCGTAAATTAAACAAACCCAAATTTCGAAGCCCATATCAATTTTGTTCGTCGGATCACATAATCTGTTCTAATTTAACCAATGAATTTTTCTCTAATCTTTCACTTGTCCCCACCAAAATTTGTTCAACATAATCGTTAATTCATTACAAAGTGATATGGGAAGCATAAAACAGCTCATCGAGTATGTGGGAATAGCTTGAGCCACAAATTTAATTAGAATTTCCTTATTTGCCTTCGACAATAACTTCTCTTTCCATCAATTTAATTTCTTCCAAACTCTATCATCCAAACTCCAAAAAGCATTATTCTTCGGTCCACCCACCACCGCCGGAAGCCCGAGATATTTCCTATAAATAGCTACTGTATGCACAATCAGAACTGCACATAAAGAGTCATGTATTGTCATCCCTATCACCATTGAAAAAAGCTGCAGACTTCGTATAATTTACTTGGCCAGAACTCTCTTCATACAATTGTAATAACTCACCAATCATCACACTCTACTCTTTATTTGCTTGTAAATATTAAACTATCATCCCAAAAAAACCAAATGCGACACCCTAGGACCCCTTCGACACGCCTGCACCCCATGCAAAGACCTGAGGCTTTCAGCTTGTCCAGTTAACAAAGATAATCAAGCCACACAAATCATAAATAAATAAATAAAGAGACGAATGATCTCTCTCATTCGAACCTCTCAACAATAATATTTTTTAGGAATCCCATTGAGTAACATAAAAAAGATACCGATTGAACACATCGAATTATCAACTGCACTCACTCACCGCTATTGGAATCTCAATTTACCCATCATACACTCCAAAAAATTCCATTTGATCCTATCATAAGTTTTACTCATATCTAATTTTAGTGCCATATATTGATCTTCTCATTCTTCTTATGTTGAATCGCGTGAATTATCTTATAAGCCACCAAAACATTATTCGTTATCATCCTCTCAGGCACAAAAGCACCATGAGACTCTAATACAAAATGAGGCAACACCACCTTCGATCGATTTGCCAATATTTTTGCCGAAACCGAGTCATATTTTCAGGATATTAACACAATGCAAGTATATTTGATACTCTCCACCGACCCATCCCCGTTAAGAAAATCCAGCACCATACGAGTAACATCCTCACCTACTATATTCCAATACCTCTGATAAAACAATGCGCACATACCATCCATACCAGGTTTTGTTGGGAACATTTGAAATAATGCATTCCGCACCTTCTTCCCTGTAAACTCACGCGATAGCCCCCCCATTCATCCAGCTTTGAACCTCTGGCTTTACCAACTCCAATGACTCTTGAAATTCTTGTTGGCTTTGATGATGAAAATAAATCCTAAAAATACCTACATGTAATCCCTTCCATAACCTCATCCTCTTCTTGCCACACCCTATTCTCATCAAGCAATCGTTCAATCATATTTTTCCTCAACCTTTGGCTAGCCCTTCGATGAAAAAACAATGTATTACAGTCACCCTCCTTAAGTCATTCAACTTGTGATCTTTGCTTCCAAAAAATCTTATCCTTTACTAGCATTGAATTAAGCTGATTCGTCAATTGTTTTCCTTCCACAACCATAGTGCCAGAAGGGTTCTACTCTTTAACTACCTTCAATTGTTCTAGCAGAATTTTTTATGAGATTTACGAGCTGCAAAATTCTAGCCCTACAGTGCCGATGAAGTAGCTTGGACTTCCTCACACACCGTCATCATGCTATCCGTATGTCCTCTGCTCCCACGCCTCTTATAGTAGCAACACATTCAGATTCCTTCACCCCAACCTCTTCAAACCTGAACAAATAAGTCGTTTGCGACGATGACCATACATGAATCATTTATCAGTAGAAATTAAGATAGGGAGATGATTTGAACATCCTTTCATTAAATGAGAAACACTTGCCCGATGTTTTAAATAATTCTATTTTATATTTGCAAAAAAATCTATCTAACCTTTCACTCACCAAGGTGCCATCAACATAGTTATTAGACCACGTAAATCTACTACCCTAAAAGCCCAAATCCCGGAAGCCACATTCCGTTACAAGATCTCTAAAAGCGTCCATCTGAACCTCAGACCTACCATTCGTACCATAACAATTCATTAATATCACCCCACATAACCACGAAAAATTCACGTCTCTCTTTTAACAGCCGTAATAAATTCCATGAAGCCATCCTTTGTGCCACCATAGAAACCAATAAAATGCCACGATATCGGGTTCCTATCGTCCTTTACCACAACATCATTATGTCCCATTGAACAACGACACATTAATGTTATCATTCCAAAACATAATTAAACCACCACAGCTTAATCTAATTCTATCCACTTTACTTGTCCACAACTTTGTCTCACTCAAAAAGAGCATGTCGGAATCTTCAGGCCAGACTAGTTCAACCAACCATGACAACGCATGTTCCAGCATATAAGCTTCATTTATTCAGGTGGAGTTGCTACCAGTGAGCTTGTTCTGCCAGTTCATCTGAATTTTGTGATAACAATACCTCACCATAACTGCCGTTGCTACATTTGTCTCCCCTCTGTGCATTAAAATATTCAATATCCACATCCACTAATTATGAAATTTTTTTTGGCCTCACATCACTGCTTCACCTTGCTTTATTTCTCCCTTCTCCCTAACCACCCTTTTCCGCCCTTTCTTCTTTTATATCACGGACTATTGTCCCTTTAAATCGCCATACACCGCCACAGCCACCTCACATCCATTACTAACCTCAACCGCACCCGCCACCTGTTTGCCTTTCACTTTCACCCTCCCATCCCTGTCCATCTACTGCTCCACCCCCGCCTCTACCTCCACACCTTTACTCGGCGCAAGCTTCCCCGTTATTTGATCACGAACCTCATCCAAGTACGACTTACTAAGCACCACCACATATTCAGAAGTATCAAACAACTCTAACCCTACCCTTTCATTCACCGTTGCACTCGTCTGTCTTCCACCACTGTCCTTCCCACCAGACTCATCTATTACCCTTTCAGCCCCCACACAAACCTCAACCTCATTCTCAACCCTCACAAAATTATTGACTAGTTCCTCCTCTATCCTAACTACTTGAACACCCACCCCAATGTTCTCATGCATCCCTTCATATCCAGCCCTCTCATCCCCACATGCTCTACCTCTTTTTCCTTAACAACACCTCTACCCTGAAACCCCTCTCTAGACCTCTCCACAATTGCTCGCATCCATGCCCCATATTGATACTCAATCCTAATCCCTTGCTCCCTCCATCTTCTTGCAACCACACCCACGTTCTACATGCCCTATTATCCCACACACAAACAATAATCGAGCTGGTAACCTCTCATACTTAAAGTAAACCCAAGTCCTACGCCTATCCACTATCATAAACATCCCCCTCTTCAAAGGTTGTTGTATATTCACCGAAACCTTATCCCGGAGATACTTACCGCATCTAACTTTGTTTGCAGGTGCATCAACTTTTAGTGTCCTCCCAGTAGAATTTCATATCTTCTTGCCTGCCTCCATTGACATACGGAACACTAGTAGATCATACAATTGGACCCACAATGACGAATATCGAAATTCTAAAGACGAGGACTTGCTAACACCATCATATTCTCTCAACACTAACAACACATCGTCAAATAACCATGGAGAGCCCTCAAGCAGTCTTGTCTTATCAGTCGTGTTATCAAATTCAAACAAGAAAACCATCTCACCAAGATCACGAATAAACAAGTTGTCCTTTGTTTTCAAAATCAACTTCGTAGTTCTCCTAAAGTTGTCCATACTAAACGGTGCATCAATGACCAGTTTACCTACCAAGCACACCTTCCCCTGATGCTCATAAACAATTCGAACCTCACCTCCAATATCCAGTTCAGACCACTTCTCAGTAGTAAGCCGCAACTTCTCCCACATCAGTGCAGAAACTTCTTCTATCCTTCCCGCACAACCGTAGAGAAAGAAAAGCAGCAAAAATCTCACAGAAAACCCTAGCAAACCCTACCCCAGTACCCCAAAACCCCTGATAGTAGATAGGGATTAACATGGTTTTTATTTTTTGAACTCACGGTCGCCCGCCAATAAAAAAAACAATAATGATTTTTACCCCACGCAACTTAGCCTTTAAAAAACAAAATTTTAATATTTAATCACATATTCTATATTATTTTAAAGAAAAAATCACAATGATAGTAAATCTCTTCATTGTTTCCTTTTATTTTTCTTCTTAATAATTTCACTTTCTTAAATAATAATTTAAAAAGTTCAAAATATGGTTAAAACTTTAAACAAAAATAAAGTTAAAAGAAATATTTTCACCGAGACAAAAAAAAAATCTACCCATATGAGATAATATTAATTACTGCAATTAATCTTATAAAAAAGAATGGTAGAAATAATGAGTAATACTTACAAATTGAGTTGTAAAATTTAAAAAAAAAAAAAAAAAAACCAACATCTAGGCAAGATTGTGTAAATAACACGTTCTGGGTACATTTAATAATCTCAGGTTCTGGGTATAGTTATCAATTCCACCAAATATCTTGAACTCAAAAACTCTAAGGACATGATATTTAAGTGTATAATAACATGAATACAAACTAATTTAAGTAAAATGTTGAAAAAATTGTTGCAACACCTAAAAAATGGTAAAGTATCTTTTTAATTTACTTTGATTTTTCCATTAATCATTAATTTTGAAAGTGAGTTTTATTTTTTTTAGTTTGACAATTAAATTTTTAAGTATCACTTATTATCTCTATATATTATTCTTTTTCTTTATAAGATTAATTATGATAATTAATATTATTTCATTTGGATAGAGTTTTTTTTGTGTGTGTCTTTGTGAAACTATTCTTTCTAACTTTATTTTTGTTTAAATTTCTAATCATGTGTTGAACTTTTTAAATTATTCTTCAACATAATGTTAAATTGTTTGGAATAAAAATAGAATGAAATATTATAAAGATTTACAACTCATTGTGATTTTTTAAATAATTGAGAGTGGCTAAATCTTAGTTCTTAGTTTTTAAAATAATAATATGTCCTCTCGCCATTAAAGAAAATGAAATACCATTTGAAAATGAGGTAAATACTGGCCCAACCCTCTTTGAACACTAGAATAAGTGTCACGAAAGTCAATTGAGGTGAGAAAAAATATATTTTCTTGCATAAGTGTACACTTTTATTAGTGAAATTTTTGGACGTGCCCAAAAAATAGACTGAATATCACTAGGAAACAAATCTAGTTTTAAGCATAAAATGTTAAAAAGTGAGTGGTTAGCGGATAAGAAAATTTAAGATGAGTTAAACAATACTAATGCTATGTTATACAACATCAATGATGGCTTCGTTTGATACCAGATTTAAGTAAGCTTGCTTAGATCTGGTACCAAACAAACGCAATGTAAGTCAACACAGACAATAGTAGATATAGAACTTAGTTAAAATTTTCTAGGAGATTTTGTTTTCCATAATTTTTTTTTTCACTAGTTGAAGATGAGGATATTTGAACTTATGATTTTTCTAGAAGAGAGAATATGTTTATCAATTGGGCTATGACCAACCTCAAGTCCATAAAGTATATTTGGTTCAATTTATAAGTTGGTCAAACTGGTTTATAAATTGATATTTCACTCTATTTGTCTGTTTGATTTAATTTATATTCTAAAAAATTATAATTTAGCAAAAAAATAATTGAATTTTGAGAAATTCGAGTATCCCAACTTCTCAAATCAGCTTTGTATTATAATATGGTTACTTTAATCAATGTCTTTCTTATTATTGGGTTTTCTCAAATATCTCTATTTGCTCGTATCTAAAACACTATTTCATATTATAATTTGGTCATTTTGATAATTTTAAGTTAATTTGAAGGTTTTTTTTTTATCAAATAGCTCCTGAACTTATTTAAAACTTTAAGCAATATGCCCAAACACAAAGCAATTTATTTATTAAAAATAGGTTTAAACATCAAATTATAATCTACTACTAATATGTGATAGATTGATTTCTTTGAATGAACTAAACACACCCTAAATCATGCTTAGTTAGAAATTAATGTTCTGGTTTCATAATTTTTTAATTGTTGACTTAAAAATGTTTTAAGCCCCCATTTTTTGTGAATAAAATAAAAATTAATCAATGGAGAATTAAAAAAGAAGTATAGTTAACACCAGAATTATTGTAAAGATAAGCAGACGGGTTGTGTAATCTTATTGAAAGATTATGAACTTAAAAATATTTAAGAGATATCTTAAGAAAAAAATATTTAAGTTGAGTCGTATTTTATCAATTATAATACAATTATCCTGTGGTGGGTATAGGAGGAAACGAAAAAGTTAGTGGCAGAATGGCGCCTGGCGGTGCGCCGGTGAGTGGGTCCATTGGTTTTGTGGTTAAATAAATTAAAGAATGATATAAATGCAACGTCACTGGACCGTAAGGTCGGTCTACAAACCAACAAAAACCAGTACACTTTATATTCCGGTATATCTCAACTGCATCATCCTCCATCTGCCCCATCAAATATATGGGGCAATATTTTGATGGAATCCAATCAAACGGTTGCAACTCGTCAAAACCCAGTTGGAATCCAATCAAAATCAAATCAATTCCCTTTCTTTGTAGATAAAAGCAGAAGTCAACACTCCAATAGTCCATCAAGACAAGCCCTTATATAAGCGTGTTGTATAAACCGACTCTTCTGTGTTGTCTCTTTTGTACATCATTTGATCATATCGAGCTATCAGGGGAGGTGATCTGTTTCTGGTTCATAATGATTGAGTTGTTTGTGCTGGGGTGCACGGGAATTGTTCTGTTCCTTCACGGAGCCAATTTCTTCTTCCACGTTCTGTCTCAACACCTCGCTGTTCGTTCTCTCAGGTACTTTTTCATCCATTTTTCTCAATTTCTCTTCCCCCCCCCCCTGTTTTTGTTCTCTTTTTTCCGATCAACTTTTGATTAATTTGATTTTTTTTCTTTTTAATTCTAAGTTGAATTTCATTTTTGGTCTGTTTTACTTATGTAGCTCCATTTATTTTTGCTTTATGTTTAATATATCGGTTTTTTTTTCCTTTTAAGCAAAATAACAAGATTCAAGATCTGATTAATTTGATTAAAGAAGTTATTCTCTTCTTCTGATTGTTGCTAATTTAAGATCAACATGTCTGTTGGGGAATTATGCAAAATTCCGTTTACTATCATTGTTGTTCTGTTTCTGGTCATGTAATTTGATGAATGAATTGTTGTAGTAATGTAGATTTCTCATTTTCCTTCTTTTTTTTTTGGTAAAGAAAACATTTTTAACATCTGGGTTTGTGTTTGGTTTCAGTTTCTTGGGATTTGTTGGGTGGTAAAAGAAAGTGAAAGCAGAGATGGGGAGGTAGCTTGCATCTGCCATTTGCTGATTGTAAATAACTTTAATTTTATATTTTATTCTCATTGCTTGTATTTTTAGAGAAAATTATATATAGCAATTTTGTACCCATAAGGACAACTAAAGATGGAAATAATTGGAATAATTTATTGAACTTTAGAACCAACTTCTTGTATATTTAACTTTCAGTTTTCCTTTGCAATTTTGCATATGGATAAGGAAGATAAGGAAGTCATCATATGGAGTAGTTTTTCTTTTTTTTTTCTTTTTTCTTTTTAATTACCTTGTTTATTTTAGCTGTTCTTTTTCTTAAAATCTTCCATCTCTAAGTTTCAATGATATATATTGGTAATTTTTTTTTGTTTAACTTTCAAAACTGTTTTAGTTTTCAAAAAACAGAAATTAAACCAAACACAAAAAAAAAAAACAATCAAAAGCTGAAAAATATAATCAAACTTTAAACAATTTTTAGTGATTCATAAATGTTTTACTATAAACAGTTTCAAAAACTGTCAAAAAACTTTTTTAACAGTAAAAAACTGAAACTATATATAATTAAGATATGCATAAACTGATGAAACACTGACTGTAGTTCATGTCAGTTCAAGATACCAAGATGCTTATGGTGTCAATGCCTGCAATGAAATGAAGTGTAGACATTAAGGATAACAAAGTTTATTCTGTTTGCTTAAATAATAATTCTACTCCATAAAAGTGGATACACAAAAGAACAGAGATTCGTTCTCTTCATTCCTTATTAGTTTTTCTGTTGGATCAAATCAATATTTAAAAGGGGAAGAAGAGTGAGAAATAAGCCTGCTTGTTTGGTGGAGTATGATATAGAAAAGAAACATGAATATGTTGTAGAATTTGGAAAGAAAATTTAGTTTGTAGAGATACGTCACTTTCTGTCAAGGTTCATGTTATATGGACTTGAATATGGGTATCGGACATAAATACATATTCAAATGCTTGACTCGTTTATTTTTTATAATTTTTTTTTTAATATGAAATGCTCAAACATCGTACTTTTATCTGAATATCCGTTATGTCAGAAATAAGTTATGCTCTTATCCAAAAGTCAATAACCCAGAGTAAAGTCAAGAGTCCGTACAGCATATAGTAAGAATTTAAAAGAGAGCTGGGAAGGGGGTATCACGTTGGGGGATTGCTTTTGGTTGATTCCTCCGTGATATTGGTGAAAAATATGTAAATCAACACAAAAAGCAGAGTCCCAAGATAAATTATGCTTTGCCCATTAGCCCCAACCCCAAAAAGAGGAAAAAGAAGATTATTTTTTGCTTTGCCTTACTTTTGGTTTTATGCTATGTCATCTTTCCTGGTTTTTCTGTTTGGTTTTGGCTATGGTTGAGTGAGAAATTATTGGTTCGACTCTACTTAATACATGAATCGTACCAATCATATTTTATCATTTTAATTGCTCAATGAGATTTGCAAACAACTAAAACCGACAAAGAACTTGAAATTGAACTTGATTGAATTGTGAACTCATAATAATGTACTGTAGCAACAATTTTGCAAGAACAAAGATTAGAAATAGGAATTTGCATGCAAGTGCAATAGACTCTGGGTATTGTTGAAATGAAATCAGAATATCCACCTTGATTCATGATGCAAGATCAATTTATGAATTTGTTCTGCTTTTAAAAGCACTTCTTTATTTACTAAGCCAAAAACAATGGATTAATTTTTTTCGAACTTGAGCTTTATTTGAGTTCGAGCTTACAATTATTGGATAAAAAAATATTTGAATAATCCTTAACTTGAACTCACCAAACCAATTCTTAAAAACATTAGTATTATTTTTTTTAGAGAACATTGCGAAAAAAAAGAAATATTATATTATTAGAGATGATAATATTACAATTAATTAAGTTTAAGACGGTTTGATGGAATATTCTTAATTTAAGAATTTAAATATTAGGTGCCTATGGTTTAAGGATGACAGATCCAAATTTCTCATATTAATTGTTTAGATTTCGCAACAAAGACAATACCTAATAAAATAATAACAACGGTTTCCGTTGTTGCTTAAAGTGCGTTTAATTTTTTGTTTAAAAAAAATATAAGAAACCTGATTAAAATCAGAGTACCCCTAGGATGGCAGGTCCAATTTTCCAATACCTAATAAAATTATCACAACGGCTTTCCTCGTTGCTTAAAGTGCGTTTAATTTTTTGTTTAAAAAAAATATAAGAAACCTAATCTATACTCTTAATTAAAATTAGATCTCTTTGCAGAGAGTTCATGTGAAGTAAACAAATGTCGTCTCATTTTGCTGACAATTGTCTTCTTTTTTACCTTCTTCTTTTCATACCATTTACTCCATCTGATTTGGTTTATTTTTATCTTTTTATTGTTGATTTGGGCTCAAGGTAATCTCTTGAGCTTAATTTTTTTAACCATATAACATTCATATATATCAAAGCTCATATTTATCTGATTTTTTACTGTCTGAAATACTCTTAATTTTAATAAGTGTTATCAGAGTTTGGTTCGAATTGATCACGATATATGACTCCCATGATATTATCATGTGGTTGAGTATGAATAATAAGTGTTAAGTGGTATCAGACTCATCAGAGTTGGTCACGATATGTGATTCTCATTATATTACCTCGTGATTGAGTCTAAATAAGAAGCGTTAAGTGATATCAAAACTTAATCTAAATTGATTATGATATGTGACTCTCACAATATTACCTCGATGTTGAATCTGAATAAAAAAGGTTTGTGTACATATGATTGTCCACTAGAAAACTCCTATGATTTTGTCCGGTTTGACTATTTGGGAGAGTTTTTGAGTCACATTCGCTACTCCATTTTTGTGGAGGTTTCAAACAGTTGTTTATCAGGAAAAGAAACTAACCCATTAATAAAATAACGCAGCCATTATTGTACTAAAGACTTATCCTTTGTTTAATTATTTTCTTTCAAACTTTGGAGTCAGAGACTTATCTGCTGCTTCAAATACACCTACCATTTCTTTAGTCTTTCTATGAATTTGCAGGGATCAAATATAGTGATAAACTTGATAAACTTTATACGCTTAGTGGATTGACGGTGCACAGCAACTACCAAAGCACTCATCTAATATAGAAAACATTGTAAAAAAAAGTTTCAATGTCAAGCATGTATATGCTCTATTGCCATATATTTTATTTCTCATTTGTACAATACTTATTTGGACAAATAGCAATAAAATACTGTCTTAACGGATTATACTTTAAATTCCAGTGATGTTTTGTCACTTGAATACTTTGTGCAAACTTCCATTATCACACTTTTCCGTTAACTCATGTCCAATTCCATCAAGTGACACACGGCGAAACTCCATTATCAATTTGGGCCTTTTTCCCCTTTTACGCCGTTTAATTGTTTTCGATGTGACACCCTCAAGATTAGGTCAAGTTTTGGTATCTCACATCGGTTAGAGATGATATGATTGAACTGTTTATAGTGATTGTCACATTCACTTGCACAACGCATTTTAAAACCTTGAGGCTCGGTATGCTAAAGCGGGCAATATTGTCCCAAGTAGGAGGTTGGGTTGTAGTAGTGGTATTAGAGTCGACTCTTGAAAGCTAGAATTGGCAATTTTAACCGGTGGGTTGCCGGATGTGGACCACGCCATACACTGAGGGCACTGTGCCCAAAGGAGGAGAGATTGTGACGCCCTAAGATGGGTGGTATCCCACATCTACCCCAAATGAGGGGAGATTGTAACGCCCAAAGATGGGGTCAAGTCTTGGTATCCCACATCGGCTAGAGAGGATGCGATTGGATTGTTTATAAGTGATTGTCATTTTAAAGCCGTAAGGTCTGGTGTGCCAAAACGGACAATATTGTGCTGAGGTGAGTCTTGGTATCCCACATCTCCTAGAAAGGATATGACTGAGCTGTATAAGTTGTATATAAGTGATTGTCACATCTACTTGTATAACTCTATATAAGCTGTACAACTCGTTTTGTCACATCTACTTGTACAACTCGTTTTAAAACTGTGAACACCTTCCGCCATGACAACCTCGAGTTTCGTGGTACCCCTGTCAACCTCAAGTTTCGTGGTACCCTTGTCGTGTGGTATCGAATTGCTTCAATCCATACATTTTGAGGAATTTTCAGTTCAAGATTCCCCCAAAACACCATTTTTAACAGTAGAGCTTGCTTAAGATTACTAAACAAGGGCAATGGTGATATGGATATCGAACAAAATGCCAACTCGGGTGAGGAACTGGAGTCTGTGAAGGTTTTGTTAAGACAGGGAGTCGTTCTGGGGGCATTGGTTTGTGGGATTTTGGTGCAAGAGGGTGTTTGCAATGGAGGGAGTATTGAATGCAGGGTATAGAGTGATAGGGAAGAGCATGTTGTTGTTAAGGAACGCGTGGCCAAAGGTTTTCAAGGAGCAAGGTTTGCACTTGGCTGCACTTTTGGGGTTGTCCGCGTTCTTCATGCCAGAGACTTTCATTACCACGCTGTGGCCGTGGAAGGTATATATTTCTTTGTCACAAATTGGATGGTTTTGTGATGAATGCTAAATGTCATGGTTGCAATTAAAACATTTACATTATTGTTGGAAATTTGGGATAGCAAAGTTGATGATTATTCAGCTTAGGTAAGTAAAGAAATAGTGTCTATGCAGTTAGTAATGTGTGCCCTTAGTTAATTTGTGGTGATGACTCTTTGTTGCTTGTTGCTGGGTGATTTGATGTACGGGTTTAAGTTTGAGTTAAATCAAGTGTTGTCACTTTGAAGGAACTGTACTGGAGTTAATGGAGAAGTCTTAAAGTGATCATAGAGGTTTGCAGGGATCAACTCCTCTACAATAAAAACTGTAAAGTAAAGCATACAGTACATTGATTTTGCATATGGATTTAAATTACTTAAATTTTGGGATTTGATGACGATCATTTCATAATCAAAATTTATGTGTATTGCATGCTCTTCACAATTTTTTACAGCAGATAAATTGATCTCGAAGTTTGCATAAAATATTTAAGTGAAAAAAAAATCACAAGTACTTAGTGTAATCCGCTAAAATACATAGTATTTTATTGTTATTCATCCTATTTATTTTTGCAACATTTTAGAAATATATTTTAAAAAAACACAATTCTCAAGTAGTGCGGATGACATGCTTAACCTGTTAAGATTTAAATGTTTTATTTCATATTTATTGGAAGCTCTAGTCATTGGTAGGTTTGTCCAAGTCTTTAGGTATTTGGTTATTTTATTTCGTGGCTGAGAAAGTGTCATATGTGTGATCCTATTTTATAAGAGTTGTGGTTAGTGCTAGGATGAAGTGTTCTTATGTAAAGCCTTTTTATAGGCCCTTTTTTTTTATCAAGAGTATGGATAGAGGTTTACCATTTTAACACGTCTCTTTTGTTTTTTTAACTGTGTATCAGTGGTATCGGAGCAAAAAAACGTGTGAGAAAAAGCAAGAGAGAAAGAGTTCCCAAACAGTGAGAGTCCCCAAAACAGTTCAAAATAGAAGCAGTTATTTCTCCTTTGACTTATTTTTTTGTAGGAAACGATGGCTTCAGATTCCAATTTTATACAGGCGGCGATCCTACATTTTGATGGTCACTATGACCATTGGAGTATGCTAACGGAGAATTTTCTACGGTCAAAAGAGTATTGGCCGATCGTTGAATCTGGAATTGAAGAACCAGCAACAAATACAGTCTTGGCGGATGCCCAGAAAACAGAGTTGGAAGGGAGAAAGCTAAAAGATTTGAAATAAAAAAATTACCTTTTTCAGGCAATTAATCATCCCATCTTAGAAACAATTCGTAGCAAAGAAACTTCCAAAGATATTTGGGATTCCATGAAGAAAAAATATCAAGGCTCTGCTAGAGTGAAGTGTGCACAGCTTCAAGCTTTGAGAAGAGATTTTGAGGCTCTACAAATGAAAGATGGGGAATCTGTCACCAGCTACTGTGCCAGGACTATGGTGGAGATAAGCAACAAAATGCAATTTTATGGTGAGAAGATAGAAGATGTCACCATTGTGGAGAAGATATTGTGTTCCCTGACACCAACGTTTGATTATATCGTGTGTTCAATTGAAGAATCGAAAGACATAGATGCATTCTCTCTTGATGAACTGCAGAGCTCCTTGCTGGTCCATGAATAGAAGATGAACCGAAGTTCAACTTCAGAGGAGCAAGCTTTGAAGGCTTCTACCTTTACTCATTTCTCAAACTCTAGAGGAAGGGGTAGAGGTAGAGGTAGAGGAAGGGGAGC
>CM043700.1:16450000-16455000 GCA_023935145.1 Bretschneidera sinensis | reverse complement strand
ACAAATGGTTTTTGTCGTAATGGTATTTGTACTTGAGGTGGTTTGATACATGATTATAGAGGTCTACATTACTAGTCTTCTCGGTTTACTTTGGCTTGGGTACCAACACGGAGGGTGAGGCTCAAGCCATTCTTTTTGGTCTTCAAGTTTGTCAGTCATAATTTGATGGTATCAGTCATTCAGAGTGATTCGAAAAGCTTTAGTTGATTGCCTTTTGTCTTTGCGATGGTCATGCCGAATTCAGTACTTAATTAAGAAATGTCATTCTCTTATTCCCTATGATTGTCGAATTCAGCATTCACTACTTAATTAAGAAATGTCATTCTCTTATTCCCTATGATTGTCGAATTCAGCATTCACTACTTAATTAAGAAATGTCATTCTCTTATTCCCTCTTATTGTCGAATTCAGCATGTGTTACGAGAAAGTAATAAACAAGTTGATCTTTTGGTTTCACAGGCTCATATGCATTCGCGTAGCATCACTTACTAAGGATATGAGCTCTATTCTCAAAGAAGTCTTCATCTTTGTTCTACCAATTGTAACAAGGTTTCGATGGTGTTTGTTTGTACTTAATGAATCACTTAATGACACCACATCTGAATCGGTCCAATGTGATATTATTAAGTTCATTTGTTTTTCACCTCTTAAAGACATATAATGACTCCGACAAAATCAAACCTAAAATTGAATCTAATGGCATAAGAATGGTACTTTTAATAAAAATACCATCACTATATTATCATAACATCACAAATACCCTCTATCCTACTTTTATGAGTCAACGAGCATTTAATAGGTTGTTAATATTTGCCTTTGATGTTTGTTGTTTGCTTGTTCAGAAATTAATCCCACAGCCGTCAAGCGGAGACCATCACCATCGCCACCGATCGGAGAGGTCCTCACCAGAACGACCCACATGTGACCTTGAACCAACACCACTCCCTTCTAAGCGTAGATCCGACCATCGTGACCATGAACGCTCAAGGTTACGTGATTGTGACTACAACTATGGCCACGACCGTCATCACCGATCGAAAACCTACACAAAACACACCTCGAAAACCACACCAAAGATTAAAAGCAAAAGTTGAGCATTTCTCTTGAATTATCTTCCTCGAAGGAGGATGAGAACCCACTAGCAAGAAATGTAAGATCTCTAAGACGGAAGCAGCCGGTGGTTCTGCTTCTGCTTCTGCTTCTTCTTCTGCTCATCACCATCATCAAAATAATAAGGTTTCGCCAAATGGGTATTATGAATTCAAGGCAACGACGGTGAAGAGTGGTGTTGCGGATTATGTGCCAACAGTTAAGAGGGTTAAAAATGAAAAATAAATATATTTAAATGTTTCAATTAATTCAATTATTAGCATTCAAACACTGCTTCTTATTGGTTCAATAATATTCAAATGTTCATTCAGTATTAAGCACTTATCACTTAAAAAAAAACAAACACCACCTTATTCTTTAAGACCTCTTTAGTCTTGATATTTTTTGTTGGTTCTATATCCATGTTTTTGGTTTTATTGTTTGAAAAAAAAAAGTATATTACTGTAACAACCCATCCCGGGTTGACCACTCCCGAGACGTGTCATCACTTTTTGAAATCCTAGCGCGATACATATATGCAACAACATAAAAACATTAACTGAAATTATATATACAACATATAATGCATTAATATTTACAAATTATTATTTTTCCATTAGTTTGAGGATGTGGACCACGTGGCTTACAGAAAATAATTTAGTCTGAATCTCCGCTCACAATTCTATATGTCAAGCCCGCTACCTGAAATCATTGAACAATAGGAAGTGAGCTTCACAAGCTCAATGAATTAAATTTACTAGAAGTGTTCAATTTGTATAATTTCAGTCACATCTTATAATTCAATTGTTCAAATAGTCTTCCAATATTCATTCATCTATATCTCATATAATTCGATAATAGTATTCTATTTTCACTACTCATATTGTAATCCTCATCATTTATCAATCCCTTTTTAAAGTAATCATCAAATATATCAATCTTTTTTCTCATATATTTAATCATCTTGAGACTATCAATTTAACCTCATTATTTACTTCATTATAAGGTTCACAGCATATAATCAATCACTCAGATAATTCTTGTCATATCGTACTTTCATATTTCTTTCTCATCATATCTGTCTCTTTGTGAGACTCATTTATCTATCAATAAATTCACAATCAAGAATAACATTTTAGTATCTCAAGCAATAATAATCAATATTTAAAACAAATACAATGCATAAATTTAAATTATATTATTATTTGGGAACATATTCCCACATGTCGACATGTTTTAGCTTAGACCAGCTGCCTTCTCGGTTCTTTTATTTTATGTAGACCGGTTGCCCTCTCGGTTCTTTTATTTTCAGCATATACCGGCTGTCATGGTTTTCACTTAGACTGGTTACCTTCTCAGTTCTTTTATTTTCAGCATATACAGACTCATAGTTTTTTTTTTATTTCATTTAGACTGGCAACCTTCCCAATTCTTTTCATTTCATGCATACGCAAGTATGAAATATGCATATGAGCAATAATATAAAAACAAGCATACATTCAAACATTCAATTTAGTTATCCAGTTCTTTCTCAAAATTATTATTTTTATCATATTCATTAAATTATCTCCTCATATATCATATCAAATTGTCAATCATAGCTTGTCAAGAATTTCATTTATCCATTCATTATATATTTAATCAATTCATTATTTCAATAATATTACTTCTCATGTAATAAATCTTTAACATATCAATTATTCCTATCATATTCATCAACCAACTTTCATATATCATCCAATCATAGTTTAATAATTAATTCAAATATAATCACTTTATATTTTATATTTACCTTGATTACTAAAAGTAAATCTAACTCACCGCGTAACACTTAGAGCTACCCGTGGATCACCTCCTTGCATTTTCTGCTCTTTTCAGTAATTTCTCCCGATTGTTGATCGTCAACCCTTGATATAATATTTATATTAAAATTTCTAATTTATTCTTCAATTCTTTCATAATTCATATCCTTTAAATTTCTACCTCAAATTCCAGAAAATTTTTATGTATGCTAAATTTTAAAAATAAAATTCACATTATTACCTTTTGTTTTTCTTAGAGCTTTCCTTGACTTTCTTTAAAATTTCTCCGTAAATCTCTTCAAAATTTTACTCTTTCAACCTTTCTTTTAGTCCCCAAGTGTTTAAAGAAATTGAGTAATTTGAATCAGTGTTTTCAGAGGTGAGGGCGTTGGACGAGGCATTTTGCCTCAATGAGGCGAGGCTTAAGCCCCGAGGCGTTGGAGCGTAAGCTTTTTGAAACGTTTGGGGGCGTTTTGAATAAAATAATATTAATTAAATTATAAAAATACAAAAAAATTAAAATAATATAAATTAATTAATTATTAATAAACTTTACTAACTTAAGACTTATGAATGAATATTTATCAAAATATTTTACAAACACACGTTAATTAATTCAAGTAGCCATGGTATTTTTCTAAGTAGATTATACAATAAATTTATTTTCAACTAAGAATAATTATAGATACT
Source organism: Bretschneidera sinensis (assembly GCA_023935145.1). Classification (NCBI taxonomy): domain Eukaryota; kingdom Viridiplantae; phylum Streptophyta; class Magnoliopsida; order Brassicales; family Akaniaceae; genus Bretschneidera; species Bretschneidera sinensis. The sequence continues at coordinate 16,451,419 of CM043700.1, read as the reverse complement.
CCACTTATTAAATAATACACTCCATTTTTAGGAACTAATACCAAAGAGTCTACACCCAGTGTTTTAAGAGGCGAGGGCGTTGGGCGAGGCGTTTTGCCTCAATAAGGCGAGGCGTAAGCCCCGAGGCGTTGGGGCGTTTTGAATAAAATAATATTAATTAAATTATAAAAATATTAAATAATAAAAATTAATTAATTATCAATAAAGTTTACTAACTTAAGACTTATAAATGAATATTTATCAAAATATTTCAGAATCACATGTTAACATCACAAACACAATGTTAAGTGGTTGTTATTTACACACTTACAATAATATAACAAATTTACATACATCTCATCTTTCATCAATAAATCATAAATCACACTCCAAAAATCAAATTCTAATTTTTAAATTAACCAATCTATTCATCACAAGATACAAACACGCTCCAAATTCCAACAAGTATAAAATTAACACAATATTAAATGTCAAATGTTTATTGATTAGTGTTTACACATTTATATTGATATAACAAATTCAATCTATATAAATCTATTAAAAGTAACAAATTAGATAGCATAGATAATATAATCCTAATGATGTTATAAAATGATATTAATAAAATATATAATATATAATATGAAGCATATTTAATGAATTTGCTCGGTGAAAATAAAGGAGAAAAAAAATAAAAGATACAGTAGAAAGTAGAAACAAAGGAGACAAAAAAAAACAAAAAACAAAAAAAAAAACAAACAAACAAGAAGAAGAAGAAGAAGGCGGCAACAGCTGAAAGAAGGGAAAAAAAAAGAAAAAAAAAGAAAAAAAAAAGAAGAATTCAAAAGGCAGCGGCGGAAAGGAGGGGAGGGAAAAAAAAAAAAGGCAAAACATGAACATCACGCATGGTCAGGGTTCGAACCCAGGTCAGAAACATGGCCAAGTATGATTCTACAATTAGACCATTAGTGTGTTTTAGTTGATCTATGACTAACAAATATATATATAGAAGGTCTGATTTTTTTTGTTGCATTGGGCACCCGCCCAGACGCCCGGGGCGTAAAAGGCGTACGCCCCGGGTCTGGGCGAACGCCCCGACCCGAAAAACGCATGCCCAACGACACTTTCGCCCCAACTTTCACGCCTCGGGGCTTTTTAGCCCCGTTTCGCCCTTGAGCGTGCCCCGGGCGCGCCCAGACTTCGTTTTTTAAAACACTGTCTACACCTTTAAGCCTGTTCCACCCCACACTAGATCATATCTCCAACCATTAATTGTCATGTATACAAAACTTTACTTAAAAAAGCTTCATCATGATTTGTGAAACCTTTCACTGAACACATCATTTCACTAATCTTTCACTGAACACGGACAATCCATAGACCAAAGAGATACAATAAAAAATTAAAAATCTCTCTCTCTCTCTCTGTTTTTCCTTCCTT
>CM043700.1:16425000-16440000 GCA_023935145.1 Bretschneidera sinensis | reverse complement strand
TTTTTTTATCAACTTCAACCAATTCGACTTATATTTATATTATATGGCATAGTGTCTTCTAGAGATTTGAATGGGGATATAAAAAGTACCAATAAATAAAAATTATTATTTCTTCCGGATATTGTAATGGAATAGAAAAAAAATCCTATACTATATCATATTGCTTTTTCTTTTATGTTTTTTTTGTTCCAGTAATATTTTATGTTATTTTTACATATCTATTTTTATTTTTTTGTTTTGAAGATAGTATATATAATCTAAAGAATAAAATAAATATAAATAGATAATCTAAATATAATATAAATAGATAAGTAAATAAATAGACAGATAAGGAATAGGAACGAACGATTCATTTTGAACAATAGATGTCTTTCACATCCAAAGCACTGAATAACCTTTTTCATTTTTGAATGGCAGTTCCAAAAAAACGTACTTCTATATCAAAAAAGCGTATTCGTAAAAATATTTGGAAAAAGAAGGGATATTGGGCAGCGTTGAAAGCTTTTTCGTTATCGAAATCTCTTTCTACAGGGAATTCTAAAAGTTTTTTTGTACAACAAAACAAATAAATAACAAAACATTAGAATAATCTGAATAAGCCTAACTCGAAAAGCTAATTTATTTTAGAATATACTAATTTATGTTATAATATATAAGTAATGAATATAAAAGGAATGATTTCCATTCCCTAATGTTTTGAACCGATCGATTTTGTCGACTAAATTATAAAATAAAAGATCCTTTTTTTTTATAGAAAAAAATAAAGACAATATTACAATATAATATAAAGGGTTTCACCTTTTTTTTAATTTCCGGGATGGGGATTCTTTTTTTCCCCATCGCCCACTTGTTACAATAAAAAATACTAAAGGTTTTTTATATTTCTACTATAGAAAAGAAGCAATAGAAGAGCTTTAGTCAAAATCAATAGGTTGTTGAAATTAATTGATTAAGTGTAAATCTTGTAACTCTTATAACTTTCTGAATCATTATTTTTCTGAATCATTATATAACCCTTGCTTGCAACCTAATTGAGAAAAGCACCTTTTCAAATTTAGTGGATATTATATATGAATAATGTATCATTTTTAAGTGATCAAAAAAATCCTATGTTTGTATAGGAAGATAAATCAAGATATATATCTTGATTTATATATATTATATATTTATATTATTAGAATTTCGATTTAGAAAACATTTTTTTTTTGAAGTATGAATTACGATAGAAATCAAAACTTTAATTTATATAATATGCCCAACCCAATACCTAATTAGTTTGATAAAGTCTAACACAAATTAACAAGCAAAACCCCTAACAATTAATACAAAGCTATGCAAATTACATAAATTCTTTAAAGAACATTTTATTTTGAGTTCTATCCCTGGATTGAAGTCACAACTATTTAGTTACAACAGTTCTATTTTAGGAAAAAACATAAACTACAAAAACTTCTGTTGTTAATTTAATTTTTAAACTCTTAAATAACTAAAAAAAGATAATTATATTATTTATATTATTATTATTTTATATTATTATTATGAAGGCTTAATGTTGGATTCCAACCCTCAAATCCCTATTTAAACGCGTTTTTATTCATCAAATCTTTCCTAAATTGCATTAAATTTACTCTTTCAATCTCGACGATTGAATAAAAATAGGTTATTATTATTTTGAACAAGCCGCTATGGTGAAATTGGTAGACACGCTGCTCTTAGGAAGCAGTGCTAGAGCATCTCGGTTCGAGTCCGAGTAGCGGCATAGCATCTTCTAAAAGAGATACAATAAGTTCTATAATGAATGCAATTCCAGATTTCCATTCCATATAATCGGAGGACCCCACTTTTTTTAAGAATTCTTATGATTTTTTCAACCTTAGAGCATATATTAACTCATATATCTTTTTCGGTCGCTTCAATTGTAATTACAATTTATTTTTTAACCTTATTAGTCGATGAAATCGTAGGACTGTATGATTCATCAGACAAGGGCATGATAGTTACCTTTTTCTGTATAACAGGATTATTAGCCACTCGTTGGATTTATTCGGGACATTTCCCATTAAGTAATTTATATGAATCATTAATCTTTCTTTCATGGAGTTTCTCCATTATTCATATGGTTTCCTATTTTAATAAAAAGAATAAAAATCATTTAAACGCAATAACCGCGCCAAGTGCTATTTTTACCCAAGGTTTTGCTACTTCGGGCCTTTTAAACAAAATAACTCAATCCGTAATATTGGTACCTGCTCTCCAATCCCAGTGGTTAATGATGCACGTAAGTATGATGGTATTAGGCTATGCCGCTCTGTTATGTGGATCATTATTATCAGTAGCTCTTCTAGTCATTACATTTCGAAAAGTCATAAGAATTTTTGGTAAAAGCAATAATTTATTAAATGAGTCATTTTCTTTTGGTGAAATTCAATACATGAATGAAAGAAACAATATTTTACTAAACACTTATTTTCTTTCTTCTAGAAATTATTACAGATATCAATTGATTCAACAATTGGATCATTGGAGTTATCGTATTATTAGTCTTGGGTTTATCTTTTTAACCATAGGCATTCTTTCGGGAGCAGTATGGGCTAATGAGGCGTGGGGGTCATATTGGAATTGGGACCCAAAGGAAACTTGGGCATTTATTACTTGGACCATATTCGCGATTTATTTACATATTCGAACAAATATAAATTTAGGAGGTATAAATTCTGCAATTGTGGCTTCTATGGGCTTTCTTATAATTTGGATATGCTATTTTGGGGTCAATCTATTAGGAATAGGTTTACATAGTTATGGTTCATTTACATTAACATCTAATTGAATTGAAGAAAGGGACTGACAAATATAAATATAAAAATGGGATAGCGTATATATATAAGTAAGAAAATTGAGTGTAAGCCGTAAAGAACCTTTTGAATCAAGTAGTGTAGTGATTCAAAAGGTTCTCACAAACGCCAAACATGTCTGGTTACAATTCAATTTCATTTTTTTTATTCATGAAAACTATCTATAAAAATAATTAGATAGAATAGCTTCGACCTTGTCACTTGATAGTGAGAGAACGAAATCCGGATAAATACCAATCCCTATTACGGGTAGAAGAATAGAGATCGAAACAAATAACTCTCGTGGTCCAGAATCAAAAAAAGAAAAGTTTGGGGCATTAATTAGCTTGTATCCATAGAACATTTGGCGTAACATGGATAATGAATAAATAGGAGTTAATATCATTCCAATTGCCATTACAAAAGTAATTAGTATTTTTGGCATTAAGAAATATTTTTGGCTGGTAATTATTCCAAAAAATACTATCAATTCTGCAACAAAACCACTCATGCCCGGTAATGCAAGGGAAGCCATGGATAAGATACTGAACATTGTGAATATTTTTGGAATTGAGATAGCCATTCCGCCCGTTTCGTCGAGATAAACAAGACGTATTCTATCATAACTCGTTCCTGCCAAGAAAAAAAGTGCAGCGCCAATAAATCCATGAGAGACTATTTGTAAAATGGCTCCATTGAGCCCCGGATCGGTTATAGAACCAATTCCTATAATAATGAAACCCATATGAGATACAGAAGAATAGGCTATTCTTTTTTTTAAATTACGTTGACCAGGAGATGTTGAAGCTGCATAAATTATTTGCATTGTACCTACTATCATCAACCAGGGCGAAAATATAGAATGAGCATGGGGTAATAATTCCATATTGATTCGAACCAATCCATACGCTCCCATTTTTAATAAGATTCCGGCGAGAAGCATACAAGTACTATAATGTGCCTCTCCATGGGTGTCTGGTAACCATGTATGTAAGGGTATAATCGGTGATTTGACGGCAAAAGCAATAAGAAATCCAATATAGAATATTATTTCTAGTGCGACAGGATACGATTGATTAGTTAATGTTTCAAAATTTAATGTTGGTTCATTGGAACCATATAAACCGATACCCAAAACTCCTATTAATAGAAAAACGGAACTTCCTGCAGTGTACAAAATAAATTTTGTAGCTGAATACAGACGTTTCTTTCCCCCCCACATGGATAGAAGTAGATAAACGGGAATTAATTCTAACTCCCACATGATGAAAAAAAGTAAAAGGTCTCGAGAAGAAAATGATCCTATTTGACCGCTGTACATTGCTAACATCAGAAAATGGAATAATCGGGAATCTCGAGTAACTGGCCGAGCCGCTAAGGTAGCTAAAGTAGTGATAAATCCCGTCAGTAAAATGGGTCCTATAGAAAGTCCATCTATTCCCAATCTCCAGTAAAAATCAAAAAAATTGATCCATTTATAATCTTCCGCCAGCTGAATTAATGGATCGTCCAATTGGAAATGATAACAGAATGCATAGGTCGTTAGAAGGAGTTCTAAGAGGCATATACATAAAGTATACCATCTAATTACCTTATTTCCTCTATGAGGGAGAAAAAAAATTAAAGATCCTGCGGATATCGGCAAAACTACAATTATTGTTAACCAAGGAAAATAATTCGTGGTAAAGACAAGATACGCTTGGACCAAAAAACCCGTACTCGAAAAAAAAATAAATAGAATATTCTATTTATTTTTTTTTCGAGTACGGGTTTTTGTCAGTAAAAAAAATCAAATGTATTCAAAATGTATTCAAGTGAGGTTTTCTGCAACGTATCAATAAGCGAGACCCATGCTTCAAGTTGTTTCATGCCATAAATAAACCCGAACGCTCAAGAAATCTGTTGGACACGCGGATTCGCATCTCTTACAACCAACACAGTCCTCTGTTCTTGGAGCGGAAGCAATTTGCTTAGCTTTACAGCCGTCCCAAGGTATTATTTCTAATACATCTGTGGGGCAAGCTCGGACACATTGAGTACACCCTATACATGTATCATAAATTTTGACTGAATGTGACATAGGATCTATAAATTTTTGAATGTCATAAATTTTCAATCTAGTAAACTTGTAAATGAATCATATATTTCAACACTAGATGAATCAATGATTTACTTTACCAGAATTTTTCTAATCAATTTATTTCTGGATCAACTCATAAGAGAGGGCCAAGATACTTTGATTTCTTGCGTTTTCTCAAATATGATTTATTTAATGGGTTACAACGTATTATACATGCTAATTAAAATTTTAATTGATGAATATTATTATTTTTATGATTAATGCTACTTATTCAACAAAGTCGATTGGTTGATACGAGTGGATTTTCTGTTACGATAAATTGACGAAACAATAGCTGATCCAATAGCTGCTTCAGCGGCGGCAATTGCTATAACAAAAATGGAGAAAATATCCCCTTTTAATTGACGATTATCAAAAAAATCAGAAAACGTTACGAAATTCATATTAACCGCATTCAGTATAAGTTCAAGACACATAAGGGCCCTAACCATATTTCGACTCGTGATCAATCCATAAATACCGATAGAAAATAAATAGGCACTTAAAACAAGTACATGTTCGAGCATCATTGATCAACTCCTTATCAATTTAAATTCATTTCAATATGAACAATAATTCAACGGATTCGATTGACTAGAATATAACAAATACGGACTAATATATTCTTTTGGTAATAGATCGAATAAAAGAAGTTCTATTTTAGACATGAATAGTATTCAAATAGAATTCAAGGGAAATGAATGTGAGAACACAGAAAAAAGTTTTATTTGGTTTGGATTGCTCTTTCTAATTATAAAGATTTATTACTGACGAGCCACAGCAATTGCACCTATCAAAGCAACTAAAAGAATTATCGAAATGAGTTCAAATGGAAGAAAAAAATCTGTTGATAAATGAATTCCAATTTGTTGACTATTACTTATCAAATCTTGCTCTAGAATCTGGTTTAATCTTGTAGTCCAAATAACCCCGTACCATGACGTATCCAGAATAGTAGTAATTAACGAAACAAGAATACTTGTACAAACCAACGAAGTAATCCCATCCCCAATGGTCCACAGATTAAAATCTTTGTAATATTCTGAACCATTCATGAACATCACAGCAAATATGATTAAAACATTTATGGCCCCCACGTAAATAAGGAGCTGTGCAGCAGCTACAAAATGGGAATTTGATAGAATATAGAATAAGGATATACAAACAAAAACAAATCCCAACGAAAAGGCAGAATAAATTGGGTTGGTAAGTAATACCACTCCCAGACCTCCTAATATAAGACCTGATCCCAGAAAAACTAAAAGAAAATCATGTATTGGTCCAGGCAAATCCATTATATGTAAAATAAGAAATAAATAAATCGAAATGCTTTTCATGACCTTATTGACTTGACCAGGAAATTTTTTTTTGATACGTTCTTAAATTCTAATCTAATAGGTGTGAATTGATGTAGGTACGGGTACAGTTATTGGACAATTTCGTTCTTTTCTTTATTCGAAAGGATATTTTGAACCTATATATTTCAAAATAATTACGAATATATTATATTAATATATTTTCAATACAGATTAAGTCGTAAGTCTCATCAACCAATTTATAGTCGGAATTTGTAGTTATTGACCAAGCAAAGAGAAAGACCTCATTCTTTTAAACCAAAAATGAACCTTAGTACTTTTCAATTATTCCTTAATCAAATCAAGAGGTTTACCCATTTTTTCTTTGAGGCGAATTCAAAATTGTTCGAATTGTATAATCGTCAATTACTGACATTGGTAAACGACCCAAAGCAATTTGATTATAATTCAATTCGTGACGGTCGTAAGTAGAAAGTTCATATTCTTCAGTCATTGATAAACAATTTGTTGGACAATACTCAACGCAGTTACCACAAAATATACAGATTCCGAAATCAATACTGTAATTAAGCAATCGTTTCTTTCGAATATCAGTTTCAAATTTCCAATCAACAACAGGCAGATCTATAGGACATACTCGAACACACACTTCACAAGCAATGCATTTATCAAATTCAAAATGGATTCGACCGCGGAAACGCTCCGATGTTATTAATTTTTCATAAGGATATTGAATAGTTACAGGTAAACGATTTGCGTGGGATAAGGTAATCATGAAACTTTGACCAATGTACCTTGCCGCTCGTACTGTTTGTTGACCATAATTCCTGAACCCAGTTACCATAGGGAACATATCGTAAATATCTATGAATAATTTTATCTTTGTTTCTTTCTCTTGTTTGAACCAAGTCATGAATGTCGTATTCATTTTTTCTTTACAGTGAAAGGAGTTGGGAAGAGGTTGTTAATAATAGATTACCGAGAGAAATAGGTAAAAGAAATTTCCATCCAAGATTTAAGAGTTGGTCCATTCTTAGCCTAGGTAAAGTCCATCTTGTTGCGATAGGAATGAACAAGAACAAATAAGTTTTAGCTAATGTAATAAAGATACCAATTGTTGTTCTAAAGATTCCATCCGCTTTATTTATTTCAAATAGCTCGGGAACGAATATGTACGGAATAGAAATATTCCAACCGCCCAAGTATAGAACTGTTACAAATAACGAAGAAACTAATAGATTTAGATAGGAAGCAACGTAAAATAAACCAAATTTGATACCTGAATATTCGGTTTGATAACCTGCTACTAATTCTTCTTCTGCTTCTGGTAAATCAAAAGGTAACCTCTCACATTCGGCTAGGGATGAAATTAGAAAAATGATAAACCCTATTGGTTGACGCCACAAATTCCACCCCTAAAACCCATATTTTGACTGTGCCTCAACTATATCAACTGTACTTGAACTGTTAGATAATCATAGTCGGTGATAACATCACTGTTCCCAGCGCTATTACAAAACCGTACATGAGGTTTTCACCTCATACGGCTCCTCGAGGGCCACAAATAAATCTAAGGACCGGATCAGTATTATTTATCTTGATATGGTTGTAAAATAGATGAAATCAAAATCTACCAGAAGGCCCCGAATTATACCAATGAAATTCTGTCCGCTATAATAATAAATAAAAAAAGTGCTTCTGAATTCATCTCATCCCTTAATAATTTCCATTTTTATTTGTTGAGTAATAACTTAATCCTTCAATAAAATACTCCTTGTAAAAATATCAATAAATAGGTATTTCAGCCCATCGTTTTTGATTACGAAAAAGAATTAGACATTCCATTAGTTCATGACTTATGACACAAATTATATTTCTCGAAATATATGAAAGAAAGAATAAAAGATCTCTTTTTTTTCGTTCCTATTCTTCTTTCTGAGAAAAAGTAGGTGGGCTTAAATTAAATAATAAAGGATTATTTCGTTCCTGATAGTTATTGCTTTAATCGGTGGATAGGAGTATACTCTGGATCGGAATCATGGGGAGTACTGCTTGATCATTTCTACCAACTTAAAGCCCCAATTAGCATTCTTTTATATTATGCAGAAATATCCGTTTAAATTTAAATATTTAAATATAAATAATTTCTGTAATCTCCATTACTAATCCTTTGTGTATTTTGGTGTTCCTAATCATCCACTCATTTTTGCTCAATCCCCCGCTTGGTAATACATGTACGGTAATCCATACAAACGATAGTGAAAACTCCAACAGTTGATCTTTTGAACCCGCTTCAAGCCAGGATGACTAATCAACCAATCTTGGGGTAAAGTGCCTCTTCCGCTTATGTTTACTTCCGCTTATGTTTACTTCCGCTTAACTCTTGTACATAGGAAATGAGACTCAATTTTTATTTTTACTGCGAATTTAGAAGCCGTTTTCTTTCACCCATACATAACTATCTAATTTACTTTATTAACCCCAAAGATGAATAATGAAGATATCTATTCAATTCATTCAACTTCTTTTTCTAGAACGAAAAGAATAGGGAAAGGAAAAGTTTATGTTTCAACGAATCGCACGTAGAGATATTGATAAAACACATAGAGTTAATGGGATTTCATAACTAATCGATTGAGCAGCAGCTCGCAAACCACCTAAAAAAGAATATTTATTATTTGATCCATATCCTGACATAAGAAGTCCAATAGGAACAATACTTGAGATAGCAATCCATAAAAAAATCCCGATATTGAGATCAGCTAAAACAAGGTGATTGCTAAAAGGAATTACTGAATAACTTAGTAAAATTGATATAACTGCTATAGACGGTCCAATACTGAATAAACGAGTATTTCCTCTAGATGGAAGAAGATTCTCTTTGAAAAGCAGTTTTGTCCCATCCGCTAGAGCTTGAAGAATTCCCAAAGGACCGGCGTATTCAGGCCCAATACGTTGTTGTATCCCTGCAGATATTTCTCTTTCTAACCACACAATTACTAGTACACCTGTTGTGATCGCCAATACAGGAGTAAAAATAGGGACAAGCATCCATATGATTCCATAAACCTCTTGTAAAGATTCCAATCTGGAAAAAGAATTGATATCTTGTACTTCTGTTGTATCAATTATCATTTTAACGATCAACTTCTCCCATAATGATATCTATGCTACCGAGTATCGTCATAATATCTGCCAATTTCATTCTTTTAACTAGCTGAGGAAGAATTTGCAAATTAATAAAACCCGGTGGGCGAATTTTCCATCTCCAAGGAAAACCGCTTTGATCCCCTATCAGAAAAATTCCCAACTCTCCCTTTGGGGCTTCGACTCTCACATAAAGTTCTTGTTTCGGCAATTCAAAAGCAGGAGAAGGTTTTTTACTAATGAATCTATATTCAAAATCATTCCATTCTGGATCCCTTTGTCTATTAAAGCATCGGATTTCTAAATTCTCATAGGGACCTCCCGGAATTCCTTCCAGAGCCTGTTGAATAATTTTTATGGATTCCGTCATTTCACTAATTCGCACTAAATAACGAGCTAATGAATCTCCTTCTTTTTGCCACTGGACTTCCCAATCAAATTCGTCGTAACACTCATAATGATCAACCTTACGAAGATCCCATTGTATTCCAGACGCGCGGAGCATTGGTCCGGATAAACCCCAATTTATTGCTTCTTCTCCACCAATAATGCCTACTCCTTCAACTCGTTCTAAAAAAATAGGATTTCGTGTAATAAGTTTTTGATATTCAACAATCCCTGTTAAAAAATAATCGCAAAAGTCCAAGCATTTATCTATCCAACCATGAGGTAGATCAGCTGCTATTCCTCCGATACGAAAATAATTATGCATCATTCTCATACCGGTGGCAGCTTCGAATAGATCATATACTAATTCTCGTTCTCTGAAAATATAGAAAAAAGGAGTCTGGGCACCAATATCTGCCATAAAAGGGCCAAGCCATAACAGATGCGAAGCTATACGACTCAATTCCAACATAATTACTCTGATATAGCTGGCTCTTTTAGGGACTTGAATATTTCCCAACTGTTCTGGTCCATTTACGGTTATTGCTTCTGTGAACATAGTAGCTAAATAATCCCACCGTGTTACATAAGGCAGATATTGGATAATTGTTCGGTTTTCCGCAATTTTTTCCATTCCTCTGTGTAAATAACCTAATATTGGTTCACAGTCAATAACATCTTCACCATCTAGAGTAACGATTAGACGAAGAACACCATGCATTGATGGGTGGTGAGGTCCCATATTGACTATCATAAGGTCTTTTCCTGTAACTGGTATATTCATAAGTTTTTCCTTGATTCATTCTTACATGAATTGAATTGCTGAAAACGAAAAGAGGTTCATCAAAATTCAAGATCTAATAAATTAACTAATTCCAAATTTTTAAATTAACGATTTTTTTTTGACTCCCGATCCCGAATATCCAACTGATTAATTAATTCTTTATAACGTACTCTATTTTTCTTTGACAAATAAGACAGCAGCCGTTGACGTTTTCCCAGAATTTTCCGTAGACCTCTCTGAGATAAATAGTCTTTTCTGTGCAATTCCAAATGTGAAGTAAGTCTTCGTATCTTATTGGTGAAACTGAATACTTGAAATTCAACAGACCCCCTGTTTTCTTCTTTTTTTTCTTGAAATGAGATGAATGCATTTTTTATCATAAAACGAAACCCCCTTTTTTTTTTAAGGATATTAATTTTACCGATCAGTAATAATAATGCTAGTTATTTTTGCACAATTATCTTAATTTCGTTATGAACTTCTTAATTTTATCAACTAAAAAAGAATCAACCCAATTTTCAATTAAATTCGGATAGGTATGATGGTCTATTTCTGTAAAAGAGAAAATGAAGATCTAAAATAAGAAGATTCTGTTGATTCATTTATAGATCTAATTGATATGTATGTCATTAAATGCATATCATGTATCAGAATGGAATCTAAGACAATCCATGTGTGCATGCATTTGTTTTCATATACCCGAAGCAGTGCATGATATATAGGAAAATGCACTATCCACGAATTTTAAATCGCGGATACATATGTATCCTTACCATACTGAAACGACTACCATTAGTAGTATTAAACCAATAGCGATTCATACAAGCTAAATCTTCTAATCGAAAATTGGGCCAAAGAAAGACCTTTAATTTTATTAGGTTATTTTGATCTATATCAAGATCTTTGCTTTTATTCAAAACTTGACAACAGTTTTTTACGTTATTGTTAAATCTTGGATTTCTACGCATAACATTTCTATTCTGTGAATTGAAACTAATTATAATTCGAAATTCTCTACGATGTTTAGGGGATAAAATATTTTCAGGGACAAGGAAATCATAATGATTTTTGTCTCTATTTCCAGTCATTCTTTGATGTCTTGCAATGGATTCATCAAAATTATTTTTATCAACATAGCTTTTTTCTTGGTATCTTTGATTTATTTGGTGCTTATTTTTATGAACCAATGAAATACCTATGGTTTGATATATAAAAAATTTTCCATCGTTTTTTACAGCCAGACGAACTGGTTCAATAATCAATATTCCCTTTTTCATTAATTCTGGAAGAGTTAAATCCCTCTGAATCATCAGAATGTCTAGACTCATTTCTCCCCTTTGAATAGAAGATATAGCAATTTCTCTTGGATTTATCAGTCTAAGCAAGAGACAATATACTTTGATATTATTGATAATTCTTTGATTTAAAGAATCATCCCATCTCAATTGAAAACGCAAATACTTTTTTAGGAAAAAATGGAGTTCTGCTTCTGTATTGCTTTTTCTTTCTACGTTTTTTTATGTCCGATTCCGCATAATCTTCTTCAATATTTTTTTCTTGTTTTGAGAGAACTGATCCGAGATTTCCTTGTTTTTCTTCATCTGATTCAAGCTCCCCTTGGCCTGCAGGTTTTCTTTCTTCTTGATTTTGATTCTCTAATCCAAATCCAAGAGATTTTTTATCATTCGATGATATAAAACTTTTTTCCTTTTCAGTGATGTTTTTATTAAGGTTTTCGGTTTCATTAAAATTTAAAAGAAGTGATTTAATTGGTATGATCCAAGGTTTAATCTTATATGCATTGTAAAGTAAGACAAATTCTGGAAAGAACCAAAGTTCCAGATTCGATATAGGACGACTTCGTATTTCTTCATTCATTCCCATCCAGTCAAAAAAGAAACTTTTTTGATTGGATGATTTGATTTCTTGATCTTGATGAATTGTGAAATAAAAGAGACCCTTCTTATTATAATTATTATAAATTTTTTCAATTATTTGATAATTATTAACTCCAGTCTTAATATTTTTATTACTCTTGGTATCGATATCAACCCAGGACTCAATATCGACCTTTTTTCTAAGACAAAAGTTGAGAATTTTCCAATCCAAATATTTTCTATCCGGAATTTTATGCCTATCCATAATATGATCTTCTCCTAGATAATTAGAGATTAGATAATTCTGGATAGGGATACCTACCAGCATATCAAAAAATTTGTGTTTATCTATGTTGTAATTATCAAAAAGTTTGTCTTTATAATTAATATTAATAGATTTATATGATAAAAGATCATATCTATAGTTTTTTTTTAAATTATATTTTTGATTCAGTAATGAGTCTGTTTCAAAATAATTTTGTCTTTCGTAATGAATTAGTTTGTCTTTTTCATATGAATCCCATTTGTTTAAATCTTTATTTTGAACTATACAGTGTTGGTTGGCTCTATTTCGCCATTTTTCTGGTACTAATCTAGTCCATCTAATCTGAGGTAAATCATATTGATAATGACTTTTTAACCAGTTTTTCTATTGATTTCTTTTGCAATCAAAAAGGGTTTTATGTCTTAATTTGTAAGGAAATATTCCTTGTTCTTCAAAAAAATCCTTTATTTCATTCTTAAGAAAAAAAGATGTTCCGTGATATTGAAGGGCAGACCTTAACTTATACAAGTTAATAACTTGTATTTGTGGTAATTTGTAAAATATATATGCTTGTGAGAAGGAGGATAGGTCACAACAAATTTTCGAATTTTTATTTCTAATATTAGAAAGTGAGTTTTTTATAATCGAAATAAAGTGAATGATATTTTTATTTGTTTTATTAATTCTTTCTTGATTTACTTCATTATTGTAAATGTATTTATCAATAATTTTTTTTTTGATTCCAGAAAAAGTTGTGTATTGATCCTTGGAATATTAATGATACATAGAAAAATATCTATATATATCCTTTCAATGAAAAGTTTTAAAAAAGAATATGATTTACGGATTAATCGAGCATTTCTTCTTTTTAATATCTGCCAAATAGTTTTTGATGATTCTAATATTTTAGTATGATAACTTGTTTTGTTAGAACTAATATTTATTTCTTGAGTCAGAAATCCATTTGTCTTCTCTTTTGTAATTTGTTCTATTTGATTTCTGATTGTGCTTGTTCTATCAGTCAGATTTTTCATTTTGTTTTCTGTCAGTGAATAATTTGTCCACATAGATCGAATTTGAACGGACGATTCAGGAATCATCTGATTACTAATTATTGAATCTTTTTTAGTTTCACTCAATTCATATATTTCTCTCAATCCAAATAATAGAATTGGATTTATTTTATAAAGTTTTTTTTTTATTCCTTTTAGAAATAGAAGGCTTTTAATGACCCATTTTTTTGTTTCTTTTGAGACTTTTAGAAAAATTTTTGCTCTTTCTTTTAAAACCCTTAAAACCATAAAACACTTAGTTTTCCATTTTCTAATTTTTTTTTTTAATTCTTTAAAAATAGGTTCAAAAAATGAAGGCCGTTTTCGGGGAGAACCAAAAGGTAGTTCAGTTTCCATCCCCCAAACTGTTAAAAAACAAAAATTATTTTTTTGCCCTTTTTTTTTTTTCATTGGATCTTTATGAGGGGATCGCAATTTTGATCTGTGCCAAGGTTTAAGGCAAAAAGGGAATAAGATCTTTATCTGAATACCATCCGTTAACCAGTTTTTTGGAAATTCTGTTTCTGATAATTGAACACCATTATAGGTGCATTTAACATGCATTTCTCGATTCCAATCCTTTAAATCCTCAGACCACTCGGGAAATTGAAAAAATAGTATACGGACGATATTTTTAATTATTATCAATGAAGGTAATATAATATATTTTCTAAGAATCAATTGGATTACTAAGACGGAACCCCTTATTACTTGAGCAAATAAAAGGCTATCCCAGGCTTCTGCAATTTCTATCCGTGTTTTTTCTTCTCGTTTGTATTTTTCTCTTTTGTCCTCCTCTTTTTTCTCAACTTTTTTTGTCTTTTCTTCTGTATAATTATAATCAGAAATGCTTTTTTCTTTGTTTTTCCACATCCAATTTCGAAAAATAAGTTTCATCCGCCCAGAGATATCAAATGAAAAATAAAGGGGTTTGTCTATTCTATCCAAAAAAAGTGGGGAATGTACATTTGCTTGAAACAGTTCCCAAATAACTGTTTTACGTCTTTGGGCACGCATGGAGCCTTTGATTATGTCTCGACGAAAATCCGATTGTTGTGAATAACGTATCAAAGCCACTTCGTCTCTTTGATCAGAATTATTAGTATCTTTGGTATTAGTATAAATATCGTTATCGTTATTTGGCTGGTTATCAGTAAAAATAACTACACGTTTGGCTTTTCTTGAACTAATTTCATGATCCGCTGTTACGTTTTCTTCATTA
>CM043700.1:16215000-16397500 GCA_023935145.1 Bretschneidera sinensis | reverse complement strand
TCTCGTCGTTAATAAAATGAATATAGATTCAGTAGTGAGAGGTGAACCTTATGATAAAGAAGAGAAAGAAGAAGTCATATACAAAAGTATACGCTTTAGGTCAACATATATGTATGTCTGCCCACAAAGCACGAAGAGTAATTGATCAGATTCGTGGACGTTCCTACGAGGAAACACTTATGATACTAGAACTCATGCCTTATCGAGCATGTTATCCCATTTTTAAATTGGTTTATTCTGCAGCAGCAAATGCTAGTCATAATAAGGGTTTCAGCGAAACGAGTTTAGTCATTAGTAAAGCCGAAGTCAACGAGGGTACTACGGTGAAAAAATTCAAACCCCGAGCCCGAGGACGGAGTTCTCCGATAAAAAGACCCACTTGTCATATAACTATCGTATTGGAAGATATATCCTTCTATGAAGAATATAAAGAATATGTAATGTGCTTAAAAAAACCTGGATGGATAAATAAGAACATAAATATGACATGTCCTAATACATATAATAGTGGAGGCTTATGGGACAAAAAATAAATCCACTTGGTTTCAGACTTGGTACAACCCAAAGTCATCATTCTCTTTGGTTTGCACAACCAAAAAATTATTCTGAGGGTTTACAAGAAGATAAAAAAATACAAGACTGTATCAAGAATTATGTACAAAAAAATATGAGAATATCCTCTGGTGTCGAGGGAATTGCGCGTATAGAAATTCAAAAAAGAATCGATCTGATTCAGGTCATAATCTATATGGGATTCCCAAAATTATTAATTGAAGATAAGCCGAGAAGAATCGAAGAATTACAGATGAATGTACAAAAAGAACTTAATTGTGTGAACCGAAAACTCAACATTGCTATTACAAGAATTTCAAATCCTTATGGACACCCTAATATTCTTGCAGAATTTATAGCTGGACAATTAAAGAATAGAGTTTCGTTTCGCAAAGCAATGAAAAAAGCTATTGAATTAACTGAACAGGCGAATACAAAAGGAATTCAAGTGCAAATTGCCGGGCGTATCGACGGAAAAGAAATTGCACGTGTCGAATGGATCAGAGAAGGTAGGGTTCCTCTACAAACCATTGAGGCGAAAATTGATTATTGTTCCTATACAGTTCGAACTATCTATGGGGTATTAGGAATAAAAATTTGGATATTCGTAGACGAAGAATAAAAAAACTTTACTTGTCTTTATGTTCTACCCAGTGATAAAAAAAAAGAAAAATTTTTTAATTATTCTTTATTTTTTATGTTCAATCAATAAAAATGAGCAATTCTATAAGGTTGAATAAAAATTTGATTGATCCTTTGATCTAATTGCTATGCTTAGTGTGTGACTCGTTGGTTTTTTTTAGGATTAGGATTCACAAAAAATGAACCAACCCATAATAGGAACTAATAGCACTAATAACCAACTCATTGCTTCGCATTATCTGGATCCAAAGAACCAGTCAAGATATGATATATTAGTCATATCATTGCAGCAACTGAAATTTTTTTTTTTGCATAAAAAAAAAAAGAAAAATCCATCTGATTATAAGTTGTGAAGCGAAATATAAAAGTATGCGGATAAATGGAAGGATGAGAGAAAGAGAAAAAAAGAAATATCAATGATATATGATTCCAATATGTAAGGTCTATGAGGTCTTCTCATAAAAGGCAATGTAATAAAGCATCAATACAGATTTATCCATAATTAGATAAATCTGTTCATAGAACAAAAAAATTAAGAGCCTTGAGCCAATAAAAACTGAGAAGATTGACTCAAGAACAAATTAAAAAATTTTATTTTTATTAGGGGCTCCATTGTAGAATTCAGACCTAACCATTAATCAAGAAGCGGTGGGAACGACGGAACCTATGAATGCAGAAGATTCTATTGAAAACGAATCCTAATGATTCATTGGGTGGGATGGCGGAACAAACCAGAAACAAATTCATCTATTCTTATTCTAATTCTGAGAGTTCATGGGCTAGCCCTAAAACTGACATAGATATTGAAAGAGTAAATATTCGCCCGCGAAAAGTTTATTTTATTGGATTGATAAATTTTGGTCGATCCAATATGATAAAAAAAAAAAGGCAAAACAAAATAAAAATTCGTTATAACATTATAACTCCAACAAAAACGACATGAGACATTACATTATCTATAAATAGAATTCAAGATGAATTCTATTTCCATCCAAAAAATATATAAAAATTTAGAATAGATTAGATGAAATCTCAAAGAATCCCATGATTCAGTCTATTATTCATTAACTACATGTATATCTTAATACAATCTTTTTTAGTCCTTTCATTCGCGAGGAGCTGGATGAGAAGAAACTCTCATGTCCAGTTCTGTAGTAGAGATGGAATTTAGAAACAACCATCAACTATAACCCCAAAAGAACCAGATTCCGTAAACAACATAGAGGAAGACTGAAAGGAATATCTTATCGAGGCAATCGTATTTGTTTCGGTAGATATGCTCTTCAAGCACTTGAACCCGCTTGGATCACATCTAGACAAATAGAAGCAGGGCGGCGAGCAATGACACGAAATGTACGCCGTGGTGGAAAAATATGGGTACGTTTTTTTCCAGACAAACCAGTTACAGTAAGACCTACGGAAACACGTATGGGTTCGGGGAAAGGATCTCCCGAATATTGGGTAGCTGTCGTTAAGCCGGGTAGAATACTTTATGAAATGGGCGGAGTAGCCGAAAATATAGCCAGAAGGGCTATTTCAATAGCGGCGTCAAAAATGCCTATAAAAACTCAATTCATTATTTCGGGATAGGAATGTAGAATCACAAAAGAAAGAAGTCTTAGGGATAAAACAATTGCAGGTTTTTTTTTGACAAACAATATTTCTTTTTTTTACTTCGTCCTTCGCATTGAAAGAAAAGAACAGATAAAAAAAATGATATGATTCAACCTCAGACCCATTTGAATGTAGCAGACAACAGCGGGGCCCGAGAATTGATGTGTATTCGAATCATAGGGGCTAGTAATCGCCGATATGCTCATATTGGCGACGTTATTGTTGCTGTGATCAAGGAAGCAGTACCAAATACGCCTCTAGAAAGATCAGAAGTGATCAGAGCTGTAATTGTACGTACTTGTAAAGAACTCAAACGTAACAATGGGATGATAATACGATATGATGACAATGCCGCAGTTGTCATTGATCAAGAAGGAAATCCAAAAGGAACTCGAGTTTTTGGTGCGATACCCCGGGAATTGAGACAGTTAAATTTCACTAAAATAGTTTCATTAGCTCCTGAAGTCTTATAAGATGAGACCTGAATATAGTTATAGTATTAAAATCAAATAAAATAGAGTAATTAGTAGATTGTGTCTTACGCATATACCCTCAATAAATAATAAACATATTAATTCATATATTAATATAATTCATAGATATATAGATAAAAAAGAAAAAGAACATGTTGATTATATAAAAATTCGGGGGCAACAATAATTTTAGTTTATCATGGGTAGGGACACTATTGCTGATATAATAACCTCTATACGAAATGCTGACATGAATAGAAAAGGAACGGTTCGGATAGCATCTACTAACATCACCGAAAACATTGTTAAAATACTTTTACAAGAAGGTTTTATCGAAAACGTAAGGAAACATCGGGAAAACGACAAATATTTTTTGGTTTTAACCCTACGACATAGACGAAATAGGAACGAACCATATAGAACTATTTTAAATTTAAAACGTATCAGTCGACCCGGTCTACGAATCTATTCTAACTATCAACGAATTCCGAGAATTTTAGGCGGGATGGGGATTGTAATCCTTTCTACTTCTCGAGGTATAATGACAGACCGAGAGGCTCGACTAGAAAGAATCGGCGGAGAAATTTTGTGTTATATATGGTAATCTTTCTGATATCCTAATTGTATCCGGAACTTCCCATTTGTGCAAAAAAAAAAGACGGGTTGTCTAATATCATATCACTCCTCTGACATTAGTTGATACTTTAAGGGGGTTTTACTGGAATGAAAGAACAAAAACGAATTCATGAAGGGTTAATTATTGAATCACTTCCAAATGGCATGCTCCAGGTTCGTTTAGATAATGAAGATCTGATTCTAGGTTATGTTTCAGGAAGGATCCGGCATAACATAGTTTTATACGTATACTACCTAAAGTAAAAAATGGAAGTAAGTCTTTATGATTCAATCAGAGGGCATATAATTTATAGACTCCGCAACAAAACAAAGATTCAAATGATTAGATGATTTTTTCAACTTCAACATTCCTTTCATGAGGATAGAATTCAAAGTTCAAAAATTTCAAGAAACTTATTTTCTTCCAATAAAATAAGTAGATTCGGAATTAAGTTAAGGAATAACAACTATGAAAATAAGGGCTTCTGTTCGTAAAATTTGTGAAAAGTGTCGACTAATCCGTAGGAGGGGACGAATTATAGTAATTTGTTCCAACCCGAGACATAAACAAAGACAAGGATAATCTTTCTAAAAGGGACTTCCTTAAAAGAACCAATGAACAAAAAAAAAGGATCTGTTTTGACATGAAATGGATATATCCATATATCTCTGACTTATCTTTATGAAATGATAAAATATGGCAAAGCCTATACCAAGAGTTGGTTCGCGTAAGAATGGACGTAGTGGTTCACGTAAAAATGCACGTAGAATACCAAAGGGAGTTATTCATGTTCAAGCAAGTTTCAACAATACCATTGTGACTGTTACAGATGTACGGGGTAGGGTGATTTCTTGGTCCTCTGCCGGTAATTGTGGATTCAGGGGTACAAGAAGAGGGACACCTTTTGCTGCTCAAACCACAGCGGGAAATGCTATTCGAGCGGTAGTGGATCAAGGTATGCAACGAGCCGAAGTCATGATAAAAGGCCCTGGGCTCGGAAGAGATGCGGCATTACGGGCTATTCGTAGAAGTGGTATACTATTAAGTTTTGTACGGGATGTAACCCCTATGCCACATAATGGTTGTAGACCTCCTAAAAAAAGACGTGTGTAGAAATAGAAATAAAGACTGAAAATATTTCAAGAGAAATAAATGATTCAAGGATCTGATCAAATAATATTACTATGGTTCGAGAGAAAGTAAAAGTATCTACTCAGACACTACAGTGGAAGTGTGTTGAATCAAGAACAGACAGTAAGCGTCTTTATTATGGACGCTTTATTCTGTCTCCACTTATGAAAGGTCAAGCCGACACAATAGGCATTGCGATGCGAAGAGCTTTGCTTGGAGAAATAGAAGGAACATGTATTACACGTGCAAAATCTGAGAAAATACCACATGAATATTCTACTATAGTAGGTATTCAAGAATCAGTACATGAAATTTTAATGAATTTGAAAGAGATTGTATTAAGAAGTAATCTGTATGGAACTCGCGACGCGCTTATTTGTGTCAAAGGTCCCGGATATGTAACTGCTCAAGACATCATTTTACCGCCCTCTGTGGAAATCATTGATAATACACAGCATATAGCTAGCCTAACAGAACCAATTGATTTGTGTATTGGATTACAAATCGAGAGGAATCGAGGATATGGTATAAAAACGCTCAATAACTTTCAAGACGGAAATTATCCTATAGATGCTGTATTCATGCCTGTTCAAAATGCGAATCATAGTATTCATTCTTATGGGACTGGGACTGAAAAACAAGAGATATTTTTTCTAGAAATATGGACAAATGGAAGTTTAACTCCTAAAGAAGCACTTCATGAAGCCTCCCGAAATTTGATAAATTTATTTATTCCTTTTCTACATGCGGAAGAAGAAAAGTTCTATTTAGAGAACAATCAACACAAAGTTACTTTACCCTTTTTTCCTTTTCATGATAGGTTGGCTAAACTAAGAAAAAAGAAAAAAGAAATAGCATTTCAATATATTTTTATTGACCAATCAGAATTGCCTCCCAGAATCTATAATTGTCTCAAAAAGTCCAATATACATACATTAGTGGACCTTTTGAATAACAGTCAAGAAGACCTTATGAAAATTGAGCATTTTCGCATAGAAGATGTAAAACAGATATTAGGCATTCTAGAAAAGAAATAGAAAAAGCATTTGGAAATTAATTTACCGAAAAATAAGTTTTAAATTTGAATCCATTGGATTTATTTCATATTTTTTTTTTTATTTAGAAAATAAAAAAGATGAAATGGGTTTTGAACCTTCAGCACAATCCATATATTCTACTCGGACCAGAATTTAATTAAAGAGATGTATCTAGGGAGAATTCGCTTTGAAGCGACTACTCCCTAGATACCCACGTCGTGTTATTTTACAATTGAATCAATTTATAATTAAAAAAGACCTAAAGTTAGGGATTTATCAATCGGTAATGTTGCTCCAATACCCAACCACAGGGCCACTACGGTGCCAATCAAAAAGACGGTTGTCGCTACTGGACGACGAAATGGATTTTGGATTCACAGGGTCTTTTAATATTTAATCATTTATATCTCATACAACTTGATACTAGCATTCTGCTATCACTACACATATCATAAGTCTTATTCTCTATCAATCTCTTCTTCTTATATATTGGTTCATGATAAGTGCTTAAATAGTCATATTTAAGCCCCTTAATTTACACTTGTTAGACTCTTTGTTTATCTATTTTAGTAGATTCTACTTCATTTTCGTGTTTTCTATGTTTTTCATAGGTCTTTGAAGAAAAGAAGACATTTTGGGACTCTAAGGAATAAAAAGTGAAGATCTGCAACTAGCAAGGTGCCCTCGAGCACACCTCTCTTGTCATCGAGCGCACAGGAAATCGTGCGCACACCTAAAAGGCTCAAGCGCAGAAGCTCGCGATCGAGTGCCTTCTGCGCTCGAGCACACACGCACAGAGAGGCGGCAGAGCCAGTTTTGGAAAGAAGTCTCCGGTTTTTAAATTGGAAATTAGGGTTTCAGGGCACCCTTAGAACCCTATATAAAGACTTGTAAAACACAGAAACCACACTTTTTTTTATTACTTTGGATTTTTCTTGAAGTTGTAAGCTTGGAAAGGAATTGACGACTCGTCTCTATAGCATTCTTCGGGTTTTATCTTTCTCTTTAGTTTAGTTATGGTTATAATGTTCAGAACACTTAGCATATGTAACTAAACCCTAGTAAGGGCTTGGTTAAAGCCCTAATTATGTTTAACCAATAATTAGTATTGGCACCTTTGTAATATTTATGTTGTGATTCTTGATTTGATTAATACCTATTTTTATTTAAATTCCTCATATGTGTGTGTCTGATCAACATATGTATGTGGTATGGATTAGTTAGTTAAATCAATTTGGATGATCGAGTCCTGGGTTTAACAATAGTAACAAAAGATATCTTATTCGGATTCTTGGATTAATCAACATGGGAAACCAGGAGCGGACCAAGCCCTAGGTCTCGCGTGGTTGTCGATTTTCACAGACCTTATACTCTCTTAAGGAATAACTCAATATACATCATGTTGAATCCCTTAAGAGAGAAAAGAGTTAGAGTATACACCATGCCTAACTCGTTGCATAGGGAAATCAATAGCCTAAGTGTAGCTCGAGGTTTCAACCCAAGAGGGGGGGTGAATTGGGTTTTTAAAAACTTATGCGGAATTTATACAAGTTTATAAAAACTGATAAGCAACAAATAATTGATACAAGTAGAAAGCTGTAAATAAAGAGTTTAAGGAAAGAGGATGCAAACACAGTTATAGTGGTTCGGCAATATCGGATTCGTTCCGACCCTACGTCCACTCTCTTCAAGGAACTCCTTGAAGTAATCCACTAAGAAATCTTAGTCGCACAACTTAGCCGGGTGTTGCACAAACCGTACACAAGCAATTTACAGGAATTGCTTAAACCGAAAAATCCCCTTCCTTTCGGAAGTTTCCCCTTCCTCTCGGAAGTAATCCCTTTACAAAGATGGTGTAAAGTAAAAGGTAGAGAGACAACAAATGAAAGCTTATTACAACAGAAATGTCTCTCTTTCAAAGTAAAGCTTGAAGAAATGGCTCAATAAGATTATTTCAAAGCTTTTTGTGTTTCAAGAGTATAAAAACTTGATTATATGAGATCAACTCTTTTTGAATATGTGCTGCTTGTTATTGAATGCTTTGCTGAGAGGGTTTATATAGCAATCAATTAATATGGCCGTTTTGGACTTTAATTTGAAAAAGATTTACTTTAAAACGTTCAGATTTGGAGTCCAACGGTCATATTTTTGAACTACCAGTCGACTGGGTCGAGATACCAGTCGACTTGAAAAATATACGTTTTCAGACCTTCTGGGTATCCAGTCGACTGGTATATATCATCCAGTCGACTGGGGACTTTCTGTCCATTGTGCCAGTCGACTGGGTTGTTTCATCCAGTCGACTGGGAAATTACTGGTCAAAGTACCAGTCGACTGGGTTAATTCATCCAGTCGACTGGGTACCTTCTGACCCATATACCAGTCGACTGGTATATGTACCCAGTCGACTGGGTTGTCTTCCAACCCAGTTTTTCTTCTGTTTTTCATTAAAAACATTTTAAAATTAATGGTTTTAGAAAAACCATTTGTGTTTGAGCCATTAAACAAGCTAATACAATGTATGAGTGAGACTTACATTGGTTCTAAACCTTAAGACCTATACTAGATCTTCAGTCTTCACTTGATACTTGATTTGGTTCGAGTTTTTGCACTTTGTTCCTTGGTTGAATGTGTTTGATCCTTAATACAACTTAGTTTAAACATGTTAGTTAAATAACAGTTGTGTTTTGCCATCATTAAAATACGGGCGAGGGTCAACAATCTCCCCCTTTTTGATGATGACAAA
The DNA here is from genome assembly GCA_023935145.1 of Bretschneidera sinensis. Taxonomy (NCBI): domain Eukaryota; kingdom Viridiplantae; phylum Streptophyta; class Magnoliopsida; order Brassicales; family Akaniaceae; genus Bretschneidera; species Bretschneidera sinensis. The sequence goes on along the minus strand of CM043700.1, from coordinate 16,388,689 downwards.
ACTAATAATGTAAAAACAGTTTTAAAAACTAAGTGTTAAGATTTTACAAAAATTTGGACAGAGTCTCCTCTGTTTTTCGAGAAAAACCACCCTGTAAACAAGCAAACACAGTTTATATTTCTTTCAACCAATCCAGAATTAAACTCAACCAATCAATAAACATTTTTACACAGATATGGAGCAATGCTCCCCCTAAATCTATGCATTGGTTGCGTTTTTACTTAGATTTTCTCGTTACTTAGATTTTCTCGTTTTTCTCATTTTTCTCCCCCGTTTTGACAACAGCAACCAAAGGGGGCAGAACAATTAACAAATAAGCTATGAGACAAACAGATATTTAAAAACAGTTCTAACATATCACAAATAGCTTAAATAAATGCAAGAAATATGGCTTATAGTATTACATCATCATAGAAAAAGTCAATACAAGTAGAGTCTTATAGAGCCATAACTAAGAAAAACAAACATGAGATGTCCGTGCTAAGTGACAAATACTGGAAAAGTGCTAAGAACTGATTAAATGAATGAGACTCATGGTGCGGGAGAGTCCGAGCTGTCACGAAGAAGTTCCCTAATCTCAGCTAGGGAACCCTCGGTGTGCTCTCGATGTAACTCGAAGTCATCCCGTAGGTGGTCTATGGAGGAGCTCAGCCTCTGATAATCGGACTGCATGGACTGAAAACCAGACTCCATCGTCATCTGAAGACTCGCGATAGCTCGTAGGATGTCACCATATCCAGTCTGACCAGTACTCGAGTCACCAATGGGAGGTGCTCGGGTATCTGTCTCCATCTCAGCAGCCGTATCAGCATCCTCATCACTGTCACTCGCATCCTCTCGAATCCTTAGGCGTTTTCCAGCCTTAGGATAGAGAAACCCTTCACGAACAGTACATCCCATCTTCTTTAGAGATGAGATGTTGATGATATCCGTCAATCCGATATCCTGAGCCTCGGAGGCAGGCAAAGGTACCCGGAAGTGCTGGAGGATGAGTGTAATGAGCATCCCATAAGGAAGACACCCGGAGTCGTTTGCTTCACCGTTTATCATGTTGGCGAGCAGCAGAGGATATATATTGAAGTGGTGCCCAGATTTTAGGCACCAAATCAATACCGTATCTATTTTAGATAGATATCTTCGACTCCCGAGTCTCGGGTGGATGGTCCAACTGACAATCAATTGAAACATTTTTGAGTCGAGGGGCAAGTCACTACATGTGTGAAATGTAGTGGGTTTGTACACATAGTTAGGGTCGCCCCTGACTATCCGACAGGCCTCCTCAACTTCAAAGTTGTCTGGCCATCCATCCAGACTCCATTGAACCCCCCTTATAGGGATTCTCAGAATGCTCATCAAGAGGTCAGTGTTGACCTCAAACTCCACACCGCTAACTCTGGTTCTGAATCTCAGAGCCAGAGGACTGGGTTTCACCAAGTTAGCATAGAACTGGTGAATCAGTCGCGGGTAATATTTTTCATGAATACTGACCAGTGGGGTCAGATTTATTGCCTCAAAGGCTGGTAGAATATCGAAATTACCATGACGAATGGAGTCGAAATCAACGACTCTACCCGTCATGATTTTCTTGTGACGGATTATAGAGTTATACCTCTTATGAGCAGCTGGGCTGAAAAACAGAGCCTGCTCCAACTCTGTTCTGGGCTCCTTGCTGGATGACCCTGCTACTCCCTTCCCTTTTGATTCCGAAGCCGAAGGTTTTGAAGACCTAGGCTTTTTGGGCGCATTAGGTCCACTTGTTGTGAGTTTTATACGGATTTTGTCACTCATTTTCGAGAAATTTGAAGTTTTTGGAAAAAGGAAATTTGGTAAAAATGAGAGATTTTAACCGTAGAAAGTTAAAAATCTCTTTAGGAATGAGTAGATCGGTGTGTTTAGAAGGGATTTGGATGGTTTTTAGATCAAAAAGATGAATTTTTCTAGAGAGAGAAAGCTTGGGCTCTTTGAAAATGGCGTAAAGAGGGCGAAAATGAACAGTCCCTTTTATAAAATCGCGATACCAGTCGACTGGGTAAACTTACCAGTCGACTGGGCCCCTTTAAAAAGATGAACAGTTCTCTTACCAGTCGACTGGGTAAACGTACCAGTCGACTGGATCAACTGACAGTGAGATACCAGTCTACTGGGCTATCGTTACCAGTCGACTGGAGGTTCATAAAAATGAAAAAAATTTGGCTCCCAGCAGGATTTGATCTTATAGACGACTGGAGAAGACTTACCAGTCGTCTGGAGTTTTTGGCAGAGAGTTACCAGTCGACTGGGTTAAAATTACCAGTCGACTGGACAATCAGGCAGTGACTTACCAGTCGACTGGAGCACATTTACCAGTCGACTGGACTATTAGAAAAATTTCCAGTCTTGAATTTATAGCACGAATTTGTTTATCTATGACATTTTTGAGTGAAGGGAATAATTAAACATGGATTAATACTCTATCACTCAATGTCAAACTTGCAAATGATGAAATGTGAGATGCAATCAAACATTCAATTTATCAAAATCAAGCAATCCCATCAACTTTCTTATTTTGCAAAAACTAGCTTCACTTAAGGGTTTTGTAAGAATATCAGCTATTTGATCTTCTGAAGGTATAAATTCTAATCTTATATCACCTTTTTGAGCATGGTCTCTTAAGAAATGATGTCTAATCTCTATATGCTTGGTTCTAGAGTGCTGAATAGGATTTTTGGTTAGGTTGATGGCACTAGTATTATCACAAAATATAGGAATATTTTTGAGACTCATGCCATAGTCTTCTAGTTGTTGTTTCATCCATAGTACTTGGGCACAACAACTGCCAGCTGCTACATATTCCGCCTCAGCGGTTGATAGTGCAACTGAATTCTGTTTCTTGGAGAACCAAGAAGTTAACATAGCACCTAAGAATTGGCATGTTCCACTTGTGCTTTTTCTATCTAACCTACATCCAGCAAAATCAGCATCCGAATATCCTACTAGCTCAAAAGATGATTCTCTAGAATACCATAATCCTATGGTCTGGGTCCCTTGTAGATATCTAAGGATTCTTTTTACTGCAACTACATGTGATTCCTTAGGATTAGATTGAAATCTAGCGCACATGCATACACTGAACATTATATCAGGTCTACTTGCAGTCAAGTACAGTAAAGCACCTATCATGCTTCTATAATATTTAGAATCTTCATTTTTACCTCCTTCATCAAGATCAAGTTTGGTGGTTGTGCTCATAGGTGTTCCAATTGGTTTTGAGCTTTCCATCCCGAACCTCTTTAGTAGATCTTTGACGTACTTTTGTTGATTGATGAAGATACCTCCTTTTAGTTGCTTGATTTGCAGTCCAAGGAAGTAGGTAAGTTCTCCCATCATGCTCATTTCAAATTCACCTTGCATGCACTTTGCAAACTCTTGACACATAGATTCATTAGTAGCACCAAATATAATATCATCAACATATATTTGAACTATCAAAGTGTCATTTTTGTGAGTTTTTGTGAAGAGAGTTGTATCTATTTTTCCTCTTACAAAATCATTATCAATCAAAAATTTGCTTAGTCTTTCGTACCATGCCCTTGGAGCTTGCTTCAGCCCATATAAAGCCTTAGAAAGCTTGTAGACATGATTTGGAAGACTAGGGTTTTCAAAACCAAGAGGTTGTTCAACATAAACCTCTTCTTCTATAAAGCCATTTAAAAAGGCACTTTTCACATCCATTTGAAATAGCTTGAATTTATTAAAGCATGCAAAGGCTAATAACATTCGAATAGCTTCTAATCTAGCTACGGGAGCATAGGTTTCATCAAAATCTATTCCTTCCTCTTGGTTATATCCCTTAGCAACTAGTCTAGCCTTATTTCTAGTTACTATACCATTTTCATCCATTTTATTTCTATATACCCATTTAGTTCCAATAATTGAATGATCTTTAGGTCTTGGAACTAGTTCCCAAACATTGTTTCTCTCAAATTGATTTATCTCTTCCTGCATTGCAATTATCCAATCATTATCTTTTTCAGCTTCTATAAATGTCTTAGGTTCTACTTGAGACAAATAAGCTACAAAATTACAAATATTTCTAATGGAAGAGCGAGTTCTTACCCCTTGTGAAGGATCACCAATTACTTGATCAATTGGATGATGATTTACATACCTCCAATCCTTGGGTAGATTTTCCTCTTGTTGACTTGAGGATGGTTGGTCCAAATTTGGAGTTGCCATCCCTTCATTTGTTTGAGAAGAACTCACTTTTGGGTCAACAATGGGAGTAGAAGTTTCCATTCTTGGAATAAAATCTGCATCATCTTTAAAGGAAACTTCTCCACTACTCATTGGGTTAGATTCATCAATAGTTACATGCACAGATTCTTCTACTACTAGAGTTCTCTTATTGAAAACTCTATAAGCCTTACTAGTAGTAGAATATCCTAAAAATATCCCTTCATCGGTCTTGGAATCAAATTTACCCAAGTTAGTTTTATTGTTATTTAAGATGAAGCACTTACTACCAAAGGCACGAAAATAGGAAATATTTGGCTTTCTCCCTTTCCATAGTTCATAAGGAGTTTTATCAAGCAGGGGCCTTATCAAAATTCTATTTAAAATATAGCAAGAAGTATTCACGGCTTCAGCCCAAAAATATTTTGGTAAATTATTTTCACAAAGCATTGTTCTTGAAAATTCTTCTAGAACTCTATTTTTCCTCTCAACAACTCCATTTTGTTGAGGAGTTCTAGGAGCTGAAAAGTTGTGATTAATTCCATTTTCATCACAAAATTTTGAAAAGCTTTGATTTTCAAATTCTTTGCCATGATCACTTCTTATGCTTGAAATACAAATTCCTTTTTCATTTTGTACCTTTTTGCAAAACTTTTCAAATCCTTTGAAAGCTTCATCCTTATAAGCAATAAAAATAACAAAGGTATATCTTGAATAGTCATCAACAATAACAAGAGCATATTGATGGCCACCTAGACTAATGGTACTAATTGGACCAAATAAGTCCATATGCAAAAGTTCCAAAGGTCTAGTAGTTGAGACAACATTTTTTGCTTTGAAAGATATCCTTGATTGTTTTCCCATTTGACAAGCATTGCAAATTTTGTTTTTCTCAAAATTGATTTTAGGAAGACCAATAACTAAATCTTTTCTTGAAACAATTTTAACAAGTTCATATTTACATGACCAAGCCTTCTATGCCACAGCCATTGATTTTCACTAAAAGCAGGAAAGGATTTTTCATTATTGGAATGTAAGGATTTCAAATCAACTATATAGACATTTTCATGTCTATGGCCAATGAATTTGATCTTGTTGCTCTTGATGTCTATAACTAGACAATGAGAGGTTTCAAATGTGACTTTATATCCTTTGTCACATAATTGACTAATGCTAAGTAAATTTGGCTTTAAGCCTTGTACTAGCAATACATTATCTAAAGTTGAGAAATCATTACCGACTTTTCCATGCCCGATGATCTTTATTTTAGTATTGTCTCCAATGGTCACAAGTCCACCATCTCTTAGAGTTAGCTCCTTGAATACGCTTTTATCACCGGTCATATGCTTCGAGCAACCGCTATCAAGGTACCAACAGTTACCTTTCTCCTTGGTATGAAGACAAATCTACATCACACAAGGATATACGATAGCATTTTTAGGTACCCAAAATTTCTTGGGTCCTTTGGGGTTAGTCCTTGAAAATACGGTTCCTTTTGGGACCCATACTTTCTTAACAATATATGGTGCTCTATGAACATGTTGATGATGCACAGACCTAGCATTATAGTCATAGAAATTTCTAGGAAATTTTACATGTGTATTCCTATAATCCTTAGGATGATAGTTCCTAGGATACATGATTCTATGGTAAGGGGTATGAAAATGCATGTCATTTCCAGAAAATGAACGATGATGCATTCTAGGATACATGCTAGCATATGTATGCAAGTTATTTCTAAAATATCTATGATGGTGATTCCTAGGTTGAGCATGAGCAGAATGCATTCTTTGATTATACACATTGTTCCTAGAATGAGCATGATGATTATTTCTAGGATGTGTATGAGCATTTCTAGAATGGGCATACAAATAAGCATGAGTATTTTTAGGATGCTTCACTTTAGTATGATCATTTAGATTTCTAGAGTTCCTTGGATTTATTAAGGGAGTGCTTTTAACAAGGTTAGGAGCTTTCGAAGTAGAAGCTCCATCTACACAAGAGGCTTTCATGAATAAGCTCTCTTTTGTTTTTTGTTTTCCCAATGGAGAATATCCTACACCAGATTTTCCTCCACTTAATCTTTGGGAAGAAAGCACTTCATCAAGTTTTTCTTTACCAAGCATAAGTCTAGATACAGTGCTGTTTAATTCAGAAATTTTATTTTTCAAATTTTCATTTTCATCTTTAAGAAAATCTTGAGACGAATTATACAGTAAAGATGATAATTTTTCTTTTTCTTCTCTAAGAACTATCATTTCCTTAGAAAGAGATGATACTTCTTTCTTAAGAACAGAATTTCTAGAATCAAATTTCTTTAATTCTTCATGCATTTCATTTATGACTTCTAGTAATTCTTCACTACTAGTAACAATATTATTTTTTGAAGAGGGAGAAGATGTTACCTCACTTTCATCATCGATTGCCATTAAACAGAGGTTGGCAATCTCTTCGTATCTAATTTCTTTGTCTGATGACTCATCTTCTTCGTCATCGCTCCAGGTAGTTGCTACCATAGCTTTCTTCTTGAAGCCCTTGTATGGTTTGCTTGAAACCGGACAGTCAGCTTTTATATGTCCTGGCTTCTTGCAGCCATAGCACATAAGTGGTTCCCTTTTTGAGGTGGGATCCTTTGAGTAAGGTTTCTTGCTTTTCTTCAAGAACCTGTGGAATCGTCTGGTGATTAAAGCCATTTCACCATCCTCTTCACTGCTCTCTGCTTCTTGTTCTAATTCCTTTTCTTTGTTGCTCGTAGAAGCTTTGAGAGCAATTTGCTTCTTCTTTTTCTCATCATCATTGACAATGGGAGTCATTTCTTCCATCTCGTATGTCAATAATGACCCAAGCAGCGTCTCAACATCAAGCTTGTCAAGATTTTTGGCCTCTTGAATGGCTGTTCTCTTTGGTTTCCATTCTGGAGGAAGAGATCTTAAGATTTTTCTGGTTAGTTCAACTTCCTCAATATTCTTGCCAAGCAATTTTAAACTATTTATAATAGTAGTAAATCGTGAGTGCATTTCAGAAATGGTTTCGTTAGGAGACATCTTAAAAGATTCATATTCAGAAATTAGCATGTAAATTTTAGACTTTTTTACTTCACTTGTTCCTTCATATGTGACTTGCAATTTGTCCCATATTTCTTTAGCAGAAACGCATGCAGATATTTTGTTATATTCAGAAATATCTAAAGCACAATGTAGCATGCTTGTTGCTCTGCTATTGAGAGACATCGTTCTACAATCCTCGTCAGTAAACTCAGTTTTGAGTTTAGGCATTGTATGAAGAGTCTCTCCAATAACTATTTCTTTTGAGGGAATTTTAGGTCCCTCTTCTATAATTCTCCATAGATTGTAATCTTGTCCTTCGACGAAGATTTTCATTCTATTTTTCCAGTAGTTATAATTTGATCCATTGAACAATGGAGGTCTAGTATAAGAGTGTCCCTCAGAGTAGCTATTTGCTGCCATTGGATCAACTCTAGGAATTTAAGCCTTATAAAGAGAACGAGGCTCTGATACCAATTGTAGCTCGAGGTTTCAACCCAAGAGGGGGGGTGAATTGGGTTTTTAAAAACTTATGCGGAATTTATACAAGTTTATAAAAACTGATAAGCAACAAATAATTGATACAAGTAGAAAGCTGTAAATAAAGAGTTTAAGGAAAGAGGATGCAAACACAGTTATAGTGGTTCGGCAATATCGGATTCGTTCCGACCCTACGTCCACTCTCTTCAAGGAACTCCTTGAAGTAATCCACTAAGAAATCTTAGTCGCACAACTTAGCCGGGTGTTGCACAAACCGTACACAAGCAATTTACAGGAATTGCTTAAACCGAAAAATCCCCTTCCTTTCGGAAGTTTCCCCTTCCTCTCGGAAGTAATCCCTTTACAAAGATGGTGTAAAGTAAAAGGTAGAGAGACAACAAATGAAAGCTTATTACAACAGAAATGTCTCTCTTTCAAAGTAAAGCTTGAAGAAATGGCTCAATAAGATTATTTCAAAGCTTTTTGTGTTTCAAGAGTATAAAAACTTGATTATATGAGATCAACTCTTTTTGAATATGTGCTGCTTGTTATTGAATGCTTTGCTGAGAGGGTTTATATAGCAATCAATTAATATGGCCGTTTTGGACTTTAATTTGAAAAAGATTTACTTTAAAACGTTCAGATTTGGAGTCCAACGGTCATATTTTTGAACTACCAGTCGACTGGGTCGAGATACCAGTCGACTGGGTTCACTTGAAAAATATACGTTTTCAGACCTTCTGGGTATCCAGTCGACTGGTATATATCATCCAGTCGACTGGGGACTTTCTGTCCATTGTGCCAGTCGACTGGGTTGTTTCATCCAGTCGACTGGGAAATTACTGGTCAAAGTACCAGTCGACTGGGTTAATTCATCCAGTCGACTGGGTACCTTCTGACCCATATACCAGTCGACTGGTATATGTACCCAGTCGACTGGGTTGTCTTCCAACCCAGTTTTTCTTCTGTTTTTCATTAAAAACATTTTAAAATTAATGGTTTTAGAAAAACCATTTGTGTTTGAGCCATTAAACAAGCTAATACAATGTATGAGTGAGACTTACATTGGTTCTAAACCTTAAGACCTATACTAGATCTTCAGTCTTCACTTGATACTTGATTTGGTTCGAGTTTTTGCACTTTGTTCCTTGGTTGAATGTGTTTGATCCTTAATACAACTTAGTTTAAACATGTTAGTTAAATAACAGTTGTGTTTTGCCATCATTAAAATACGGGCGAGGGTCAACACTAAGGAATGGACCAAGCCCTTAGATTGACAACCAACAGGTATTCATAGCATGAGTAGAGCATTGGCATATTGTTTTGTTGAGGTAGCATGATTAGTGGTGGATACCAAGTCCCTATGCCTCTATCATTATTCTTAATCTAGACTCAATATTTCTAGCTATTTTTACTTTGTGAAATTAATTCTAAATCGAAATTCACCAATCTCTGTAGAAATAATCTCGCACTTACACACTATGCTACTGTAGACCTTGTGCACTTGCAAGTAAAACAAGTTCGGTTATTTGCTTATTTATTTAGGTAGATAAATGCACAACAAGTTTTTGGTGCTGTTGCTGGGGATTGCGCTAAATTTCTTTCTAGAATTATTTTCGTTTAGTTTAGTAATTTTTATTTATTTATTCTGTTTGAATTTTTCTTTTAAGTCTCTGTTATTCACCTTTATTTTTGTTTCATCAAAAACCTAATCTATTTCTTTTTCATTTTCTGTTTTTGTTTCTGTTTCAGGCACTCCAGCAGAACTCTCTGTACCACTTGTGATCAAGTGCACCTCTCTGTGCGATCAAGTGCACTTGAGGCAGAGAGTTACCCGGGCAGCAGTGTTGAACTGCTGCACTGAAGCAATTGTTACTGATTCATGCACGGGCTTCGATCCAGACATCCAACATTCTTTCCCCTTGATATCGAGCTTGAGCGGACCATTCGACAAAGGCTTAAAGACAACTCTAAAAAGGTAGAAGAAGAGATTGAGGAAGAAGCACCAATGGTGGAACAGATCGAAAATCAACAACCACCTGAGCGATAACCGATGAAGCAATCCTTCATCCCACGGAACCTCGATCAGCCATCTTGCATTGCTTATCAACCTGAGACGGAAGACAACTACTACATATCTCTGTAAATACTAAGTGCATTGACTCACTTTAGGGGTATACCTAATAAGGATCCACACTTACACCTTCGAGAGTTCTTCGATCTCTGCAAGTTCCAGCACATCCGAGGCTTAGACCAATAAGGAATCAAGTAAATTCTTTTCCTTTTTTCCTTAAAAGATAATGCTAAACTGTGGTACAATTCATTGCCTGCAGTTTCTATCCACACTTGGGAGGAGTTGGCCAGCAAATTCCTAAGGAAGTTTTTTCCAGCCCAAAAGACGAGGCAAATTAGGAAAGAGATTCAGTCTTTCCAACAAAAGGATGGAGACCTATTCTTTGAGGCACGGGGACATTTCAATGAGCTGCTACTCAAATGCCCACATCATAATCTGCCACAGGATGAACTGGTACAAGCTTTCTATGAGGGTTTAAGTGATACTAATAAAAGTATTATGGATTCAGGTTGTGGAGGAGTGATGATGGAGAAAAGCAGCGAAGAAGCCATGGAGTTATTCGAAACCTTAGGTGAACACACCCAGCAGTTCTCCTCTCGAGGTAGACATTGAACCAAGAGCAAAGGTATGTATGAGGTAAACCTAAATGGAGGATCCTCTACCCAAATAACTGTTGTAAAGAGGAAACTAGATCTGCTAGTTAAAGCCATGGCCGCTCAAAATACATCACCTAATCCACCAACTACACCACTCCAGGTATGTGCGATATGTTCCCAATTGATCATAATACTGATACATGTCCCTTGTATTCATCTGCAGACCCTGAATAAGTAAACTTTGTGGTACCAAACAACTATCCGCCAAAGAACAATCCGTATGCAAACACCTACAACCCAGGATGGCGGAATCACCCAAACTTTTCTTGGAGCAACAATCAGAACGGCCAAGGACAGCAAAAGAACTCCCAATCAGCAGCCCACTCTATTCTCGAAACAAAGAAAAATGACCTAAAGAGTCTTATGAGGCAACTAGCAACTCAGCAACAACAATTGGTATCCCAACACCAACAGCTGATGAATTCGCAAGAACAGTTCATGGCAGAAACAAGAAAATTTTGGACTAAGATGAGACAAACCACTACAAAACATGAACAAGTCATTCAAGGGCTAGAGGTACAAATGGGGCAATTGGCCAGGAAACTGAGTAGCAGAAGGCAAGGAAAGCTTCCAGCCCAACCAATACCTAATCCAAGAGGGCATCAGCAACTGAATGTTGTGACAACCCTAAGAAGTGGTAAGATCATAGGCATTGATAAGCCTGCACAAGCATCAACAGACAAAGCATCAACATCTAAGGTAAGTGAGATAGAAAAGGTGAATGCACCACCCTTCCCTCAAAGGTTAGTAAAGCCAAAGAAAGAGACCAAATTGATTGACATTTTCAAAATTTTGAGAAAGGTAGAAATTAACATTCCTTTATTAGATTCAATTAAACAAATTCCTACATATGCTAAATTTTTGAAAGATTGTTGCACTAATAAAAGGAAGTTTCAAGAGCATGAGACAGTAGCCTTGACTGAAAAGGTAAGTGTTGTGCTATTAAAAAAACTACCCTCAAAGCTAAAAGATCCAGGTAGTTTTACTATTCTTTGCAGGATAGGTGACTAGCTATTTGAGCATGCACTATTGGATCTAGGGGCGAGTGTCAATCTACTGCCATATAGTGTATTCAAGACACTAGGTTTAGGGGAGCTTCAACCAACATCCATCACCTTGTAACTGACTGATAGAAGCATCAAACGACCAAAAGGCATTCTTGAGGATGTTTTGGTGAAAGTAGGTAAATTTATTTTACCTACTGATTTTATTATATTGGATATGCCATTACCTTTACCTGTAATCTTAAGAAGACCTTTTATGATAACTACTAATACAAATATTAGTGTGAAAAAGGGTATTGTCACTATGAAGGTAAATGGTAAGGAGATAGAATTTAAAATATTTGATACAATGAATTCACCCGAAACTGATACGGAATGTTCTAATGTAAGCTTGATGCAAGGTGTTGTTGAGCAAGTTTCTCAGGTCCATCACATTGATCCGTTGGAGACCACCCTCAACCATGGTGTCACAAGATTGGATATTGAGCCAAAGGATGATGATGTGATTAAGGACATTAATAAAGCTATGCACCCCCTTAAGGCCGCACCAAAGCATCCAAGTAAGATTATTCCTCCAGTTGAACATCCTGAGCCTACTAATACTACTTTTCTCTCTTCTATTGTCCAGGCACAACAATTGGAGATAAAGCAGCTGTCGAGGGTACTTGAACCACATGAGGTGGGCTCTAAGTGCCCCCTTCAAAGAGAGTATCACTTATAGAGAGCACTTGAGCAATTCCCACTTTCACAAACCTACAGCTCAAACGCCTCTATCAAGGTTAGTGGTACTGAGGCCATTAAAATACGGTATGGTTGTATTGTTTTAAATTTATTACTTTAGTCTTGGTAAGTTTTAATTTGTCTATACATGCTGCCTTGCGCTCGAGCGCACCATTCAATGTGCTCGAGCGCACATTCACTGGGCTCCATAGCGCACGAGCGCACCCTACCACATACTTGCGCACAAGTGCGATCGAGTGCACTTCACCATACACTCGAGCGCACTCAGGGCAGATAAGGCACGTGAGGGTTTTAAACCCATTTCACTCACAAACCCTATTCACCCAACATTACGCTCTAGCGCACGCATCCTTATTGTCTGTCGCACGCACCTTTGTCTACCGAAATCTCACCTTATGCCTCCCCCTCACCACCGCCACTCCACCAAAACTGCCACCCTACCACCGTACAACTCCCTATTACCAGCATAACCATTCCCCTTCCCCCATCACACGACCCTATACTTTCCTAAGTCAGAAACGGTATACACAACCCATTTTTATGAAAATCACTTGCACACCATCACACACTAGTTTTTAATTTATCTTTTCCTCCTATTATGTGTTTATCTTGTGTGTTGATTGTTTGTTTTCATGTTTACAGGAGGTTAGGATCGAGTTTGTGTGATTTCTACAACTTAGAGTTTCTGTTGCATGTAAACTGTTCGACATATTACCTGAACGAGTGCGATCGAGTGCTAGGACTGTGTGATTGAGTGCACCTCAATCTATGCGATCGAGCGCAACATTAATTGAGATCGAGCGCACTCACACCAGAAGCTGCACTTTTATACCTAAACAAATGGCATCCAGTTTTTGAGCCTCCAGCAGCCGCTCCCATTCTACCCGGCCTAGTTTCGAGCAGTGCAAAATCTTATTCGAGACTACGTTCAACATCGATGGGGATTTTAAGAGCTTGGACACCACGAGATGGGCAGTCCAAGAGTTCAAGGCTCGGAGTCTCAAGCGGCTGTTCAAGCCGGTCCGTTGCCTACACTAGATTCGTGGTCAGCTTCTACGAGAACCTGACCTATGACTACACTCGCCCAAAAATCCTATCCTCCTCAGTCCAGGGTAGATTCATAGAGCTAACCACTGCTGATATTGCTGCTGCCCTCTACTGCCGTGATGAGTCCTCTCCGAAAGACAGCCATATGGAGGAGCAGCTAGACCCGTTTCCTCTGCTCCACATCATCGAGGATATGTGTGTGGGCTAGTATGCGGACCGGCATAACAATGTAGGGAGCCGGTCGAAGTTACCTCCCCGCCTGTGGCTCGTGGACTCCATCTTCCAACGTAATGTGTGCCCCTTGGGGCACAAGACTCGGAGGAAGGATCAGTTCATGCAAGCCCCCTATGCCTTTCATCGGGGTCACTGGTACTCCATACTAGCCATCATATAGAGTCAGATGCACAAGTTTTGGGACTATGTGTATGGTCGTCAGACCACCACAGCAAATGCATGGGGGCTCCCTTTCCCCTTCCTACTCAGCCACATCTTCAAGAAGAAATGGATCAAGAGCTTCTCTGTCTACGGACCAGTCAACGATCATTCGTTCTTCGAGAGGGCCTAGTGGAGCCTCAGCCAGTCCCACATGCCCTGAGGACCCCGGGAGCATGTTCCTATTGATGAGCTTGTGGCGGATGATCCGATGGACACTGAGCACCCGATAGTGAGCCCTACATGGAAGGAGGACCAACCAAACATAGGGTTCATAGAGTACTAACACCTTCTCGAAGAGCTGCCCTCTTTCCGCCGCGAGCTCTTCGATATCTATCAAGAGGATAGAGATGCGACCTGTTTGATCTATCGACGGAGAGATGGTTTGGAGGTGCAGTTTGCATGACAGGAGGCGATGCTATAGGCCATCCTCGATCGCCTACCTCCTGCACCAGGTACCTCTTCGACTGCACCACCTGATAACCAGCAGTGAGAGGTCTGGCTGAAGAAGTAAAACTTAGCACTCATGAGAGGCACCCCACAGCATATCCTTTTCATTATAGTATTTTCTTTTCTTATTAGTATTTATGTTTATTTTATTGTTTAATCCATATTTCTTGTTTTCCAGCACAACGTTTATTTTTCTTTTTCAGGAACATAGTGCATGCATCTAGTTCAAGTTTGGGGGCGTGCTATGAGCAATGCCAGCAGTCTAGTTCTCCATCTCTCAGGTCAGATCTTTTCATGCCATGTCACACATTGAGGACAATGTGTATATTAAGTTTGGGGGTAGAGAGAAACACATGCACACACTATGTCCCAGTTTTTTTTTAAAAAAAAAAAAGATAAATACATGTTCACTTTGTGTTGAAAATTTTGGTTGATTTAAAACAAACATGATAAAATTTTATTAGTAAGCTTAAAAATCTAGAACACATAGCCTAGTAATAAAAATTTTAAAAGTTTAATTACCTACCTCAAGGCACTTAAGATTTCATGAGTTTGATCTAGATCTGACATGAGCACATTAGCACGCAATTGTGTGGGGTGTGACATTTAATTTTTATGTATATGTTTCCATGACCTAATTGTAATCGGATAACTTGTTAGAATAACACTTTGGCATAGAAAAATAAAGAAAAATGTCCATCATGCAAAAATAAAATAAAATGCTCCTAATGATCCATAAAAAAACTTTCCCCTGAGTAACTGGATCTCTTGCCTCAGTAAGTAGTGAGTGTTCACGTCAAAAGGTGGGAATTTTACTTAGCAGCATTAAGACCTATTAGCTCCGTAGCCTTTTTGACTTGAGTTAGTAAGTCCTTAGGGGTGTCTTTACACCTAATGCCCTAAAACCATTTGGTTTGGGAGTCATTGGCTAAACATTCGCTACAATGGTCAATTAGAAAACTTAATGGAACTTAACATGGCAAAAATATCATGGTGAAAGAAAAAAAGAAAAGAAGTAAAAACTATGCCATTATTGTTCTTTCTGATAAGGAACTAGATGAAGGTTTGGACACCGATACAATATATGTTAGAAATATTTGGAAGCTTCATCTTCTATGTGCTAATTCACCACACACCAAATCAAACTTGCGATGCCTTAAACCAACCTTGGGTAAGTAACAAGAACTTTTAAAATCCTTATTCACTACAAAAATGTGATTTTATTATAAGCTTACTCATAAACAATCATAATGGTTTTATGTGCAACCCAAATTTTTGGATATCATGAAGAATGAATTTATCTTTGATTTTGTTTTCATATAGTTTTTTCGGTTTGTATTGTTAATGGGACTAGCAATATGTAAGTTTGGGGGTGTGATAAGTGCTTAAATAGTCATATTTAAGCCCCTTAATTTACACTTGTTAGACTCTTTGTTTATCTATTTTAGTAGATTCTACTTAATTTTCGTGTTTTCTGTGTTTTTCATAGGTCTTTGAAGAAAAGAAGACATTTTGGGACTCTAAGGAATAAAAAGTGAAGATCTGTAACCAGCAAGGTGAGCTCGATCACGCCTCTCTTGTGATCGAGCGCACATGCAACGTGCGTACACCTAGAAAGCGCGAGCGCACCCATGCACTCGAGCGCAAAAGCTCGCGATCGAGCACCTTCTGCACTCGAGTGCCAACGCACAGAGAGGCGGCAGAGCCAGTTTTGGAAAGAAGTCTCCGGTTCTCAAATTGGAAATTAGGGTTTTGGGGCACCCTTAGAACCTTATATAAAGACTTGTAAAACATAGAAACCACACTTTTTTATTACTTTGAATTTTACCTTTTGATTTTACTTGAAGTTGTAAGCTTGGAGAGGAATTGATGATTTGTCTCCACAGTATTCTTCGGGTTTTATCTTTCTCTTTAGTTTAGTTATGGTTATAATGTTCAAAATACTTATCATGTGTAACTAAACCCTAGTAAGGGCTTAGTTGAAGCCTTAATTATGTTTAACCAATAATTTATTATTGGTGCATTTGCAATATTTATGTTGTGATTATTGATTTGATTAATGCCTATTTTTATTTAAATTCCTCATATGTGTGTGTGTCTGATCAATGTATGTATGTGGTATGGATTAGTTAGTTAAATCAATTTGGATGACCGAGTCCTGGGTTTAACAATAGTAACAAAAGATATCTTATCCGGATTCTTGTGTTAATCAACATGGGAAACCGAGAGTGGACCAAGCCCTAGGTCTTGTGTGGTTGTCGATTTCCACAGACTTTATGCTCTCTTAAGGAACAACTCAGTATACACCATGTTGAATCCCTTAAGAGATAAAAGAGTTAGAGTATACACCATGCCTAACTCGTTGCATAGGGAAATCAATAGCCTAAGGAGTGGACCAAGTCCTTAGGTTGACAACCAGCAGGTATTCATAGCATGAGTAGAGCATTGACATATTGTTTTGTTGGGGTAGCATGATTAGTGGTGGATACCAAGTCCCTACGTCTCTATAATTATTCTTAATCTAGACTCAATATATCTATCTATTTTTACTTTGTGAAATTAATTGTAAATCGAAATTCACCAATCCCTGTGGAAATGATCTCGCACTTGCACACTATGCTACTGTAGACCTTGTGCACTTACAAGTAAAATAAGTTTGGTTATTTGCTTATTTATTTAGGTAGATGAACGCACAACAGTTCACCTTAAGACCCTCAATTATCTCATAATTACCTCGTAATGAGGTTCACAACATAAAGTCTACTATTTAGATGGTTCTTATCATATCATACTTCTATGTTTCTTTCTCACCATAACTATCCTCTGTGAGACTCATTCATCTATAAATAAATTCACAATAACAATCAACACTTATTTCAGTAATGCAATCAATATTTAAAACAGATGCAGTGCATGAATTATTATTAGGGAACGTCTTCCCACATGTCAACATGTTTTTATCTTAGACCAGCTCCCTCCCGATTCTTTTGTTTCCAGCATATACCGGCTGTCACGGTATTTTTTTCCAGCATATACCGACTGTTGCAGTTTTCATTATTTTTCAGCATATACCGACTATCATGATTTTCCTTTATTTCCAGCATATACCAGCTGTCACGGTTTTTTAATTAGACCAGCCCCCTCCTGGCTCTTTTATTTTATACACATGCATATGAACAATGATATAAAATATGCATATGAACAATAATATAGAAACAAACACGAATTCAAATATTTAAATTTACTATCCTGATTATTCTCAAATTATTAGTGAAAAAAATCCACTAAATTTCTCTCCTCATAAATCACATTAAATCGTCTATCATAGCTTGCCAAGATCCACTAAATTTCATCTCCTCATAATTCATATCAAAACATCAACTATAGCTCATCAAGAATTTCACTTATCGTTTTTATTATTATATCAACTTATTATTCCAAAAAATATTATTTCCCACCTAATAATTTTCTACATGTCCAAAATTTCTATAATATCTATCAATCAATTTTTTATCTACTACCAAAACATAAGTTAATAATTTATTTTAATATTATCACTAGATATTTCATTTTTATTTAGATTACTTAAAGTAAATCTAACTCACCACGTAGCACTTAGAGCTACCCGTGGATCACCTCCCTGCCTTTCCTGTTCCTTTCAACAATTTCTCCTGGTTGCTGATCTTCAACACCTGACATAATATTTATATTAAATTATAATTTATTCTTCAATTCTTCCTAATTTACACCCT
This sequence comes from Bretschneidera sinensis, assembly GCA_023935145.1. NCBI lineage: Eukaryota > Viridiplantae > Streptophyta > Magnoliopsida > Brassicales > Akaniaceae > Bretschneidera > Bretschneidera sinensis. Next base: position 16,370,797 of record CM043700.1, on the reverse strand, counting down.
TGAAAATTTCCACTTTGAATTCCGGGAAATTTCATGTATGCTAAATTTCAAAAATAAACTTCACATTATTACCTTCTGTTTTTCTTAGAGCTCCCCGTAGTTCTCTATAAAATTCTCCCGTAAACCCCTCCAAAATTCTGCTCTTTTAACATTTCTTTTGGTCCCCAAGTGTTTAGAGAAATAGAGTAGTTTGAAAGAAAATCAAACAGGATTTGGTAAGTAATAAAATAAATTATGTTTATATATATATATATAGTAAAAATCACAGCAGCCCATTTGATTTTCTTTTTGCAACTCAGCAGCCTCTCCCCCCCCCCCCCCCTACTCTCAACTACCACGAAATTGCTACTTGTCTTACATGCACACTCCTCCTTTCTCTTGGCAGCAAGTGGCAACACCTGCTGCCACATTTTTTTCTTCTTTTTTTTTTTTGAAAAAGCAAAACTTCTTTTTTTATTATTTCCTTTGTAACTACGCCTCTATGCATCCAGTTTTTTTTTTTAAGAATTGTTTTATTCAAATAATAATAAACCTTTCACATATATTTTATTTTAATTCCATGTCATATTTATTAAATTACTTCTTTACCCTTACTTTACGAATTGTGTATTACACACTGACACTCAACTATATCCTCATTTTTCTTAATTCTATCATCAAGCTAGTATCATGACTCCCAATAGCAGCTAATCTTCCTGTAGACTTTCTACTCAATGCATCAGCTACTATATTAGCCTTCCTTGGATGATAATGAATACAGTCATAATCACTAATCAACTCCATCCACCTCCTCTGCCTCAAATTCAACTCTTTCTGGGTAGGTAAATGAGTCAAACTTTTATGATCAATAAAAATTTCACAAGTGGCTTCATACAGATGATGTCTCCAAATCTTTAAAGCAAAGACTATGATAGCCAATTCTAAATCATGAGTCGGATAATTCCTCTCATGGTTCTTCAATTGCCTAAAAGCATAAGCTATAACTCTCTCATGTTGCGTCAACACACATCCTAACCCCTAATGTGACGCATCACTATATATCACGAATATTTCATCACTAGAATTAAGCATTAATACCGGAGCAGTAGTCAATTTCTCTTTCAATGGCTGGAAACTCCTCTCACATTCCTCTGACCGCCTAAACTTCACTTCCTTCCTGGTCAATCTAGTCAATGGTCTAACAATCATAGAAAAATTATGGATAAACCTCCTATAATAACCAGTCAACCCCAAAAAGCTTTTAATTTCAGTTACACTAGTTAGTTTTTCCCAGTTCAACACTGCTTCTACTTTCTGTGGGTCAACTGATATCCCATCTCTTGGCACAACATGCCCCAAGAAAGATATTTCACTCAGCCAAAACTCACACTTAGAGAACTTTGCATACAATTTCTCTCTTCTCATAATTTCCAACACTATATCTAAATGTTTCCATGCTCCTTTTCATTCTTGGGATATACCAGAATATCATCAATAAAGACAATCACAAATCTATCCAAGAATGGTTTAAACACCCGATTCATTAGATCCATAAATGCTGCAACTCAGCCAAAACTCACACCTAGAGAACTTTACACACAATTTCTCTCTTATCAGAATTTCTAACACTATATCTAAATGTTGCCCATGCTCCTCTTCATTCTTGGAATATACCAAAATATCATCAATAAACACAATCATAAATCTATCCAAGATTGGTTTAAACACCTGATTCATTAGATCCATAAATGATGCATGAGCATTAGTTAACCCAAATGGCATCACAAGGAACTCATGACGGTCATAACGTGTCCTAAAAGAAGTCTTAGGCACGTCCTCCTCTTTTATCCTCAACTGATGATAACCCGATCTCAAGTCTATCTTATAAAACACCCTAGCTTTCCGTAACTGCTCGAATAAATCATCTATCCTGGGCAAAAGATATATATTCTTGATGGTGATCTTATTCAACTGTTTATAATCAATACACAACCTCATCGTCTCATCCTTCTTCTTGATAAACAACACAGGGGCTCCCTAAGGCGACATACTAGGTCGAATATTTATCTAGCAACTCCTGAAGCTGAACTTTCAACTCTCTCAACTCAGTTGGTGCCATTCTATAAGGTACTATAGATATGGGTGCTAATCCCAGAATCACCTCAATAGAAAACTCAATCTCCATGTTGGAAGGCAAACTAGACAACTCCTCAGGGAATACATAAAAAAATGTTTCACTACCAAGATTTCTTCTAACTTCTTAGTCTCCTTTTTAAAATCCACCACATACACCAAATACACCTCACAACCCTTCTTTAACCATTTACTAGCAGTCAAGGCAGAAATAAGACAATTGGAAAGTATCTTACGTTCTTCCTGAAAATTAAACTCCTCTTATCCTGGTATCTTCAACATCACATTCTTCTTAAAACAATCTACCCAAGCATGATATACAGATAACCAATTCATCCCTATAATTAAATCAAAATCTGTCATATTTAAAGGCAATAAATCAATTTCAAATTCTCTTTCAGCCATACTAATCACACAACCTCGATAAATTGTCCTGATAATAACCAAATCTCCAATAGGAATCAACAATAATAACATGCATCAAAGAACTAACATTAGCATCAATAGATTTCATATAAACACTGGATACAAAAGAATGGGCTACACCATGATCAATCAATAATCTAGCAAGTCTATTAAGAAGAGATACCATACCCATAACAATATCAGGAGAAGTATGTGCATCCTGTTAGGTCAACGCATGGACTCTGCTGTCTCTAGATTGTAACTGACCACTGCGTTCTCTCTCAGCTACTAATCTTCTACCTCTGCCTCACATACTTCCTGATCCACCACCTATCTTCTCCCAACACCTATAGATTTTCCCACTGGATAATCTACGCTCTTATGTCCTCCCTCATCACATATAAAGTACATATGAGTAGGAAAATTCTGAGATATGTGGCTTGTCTGATTACATCTAAAGCAAACTCTTGGCTCTTGTTCATATATCAAATTACTACTTCCCCTTGGTGGCATACTTACTCCTCTACTATGAATCCCAGTCCCCATAGCTTGTCTCCCAAATCTAGGGGTCCCACCAATATTACTTTGAGCTACAAAAGCAACAAATCCTACTTGCTTCTGACTCTGTACTACAGTTCCTTGTGACAAGAAACACCCCCTCTGGGGTGTTCTTCTACCCTGCACACTCATACTGCTACCACCTCTAGGTCCCTCAAATCTAGACCTCTTCAACCAATTTCTCTTACCTCTAAACTCCATCAAATCCATCTCAATCTGTAATGCTTTATCCACCAGTATAGCATAATTATCAATACCCATATAAGAGAGTTTAGTTCAAATTTCATAATGTAATCCATCTAAAAATCTCTTACATTTTCTCTCCTCCGTATTCACTAACTAAGGTAAAAACCTTAACAGGGCGATAAATCTACGATCATACTCAGCCACAGATAAAGTACTCTACCCTAAATGAATAAAATCTCTCTCCTGTTGTGCTCAAAATGTATTTGAAAAATATTTCACAAAGAACACATCCTTCAACTTATGCTAAGTTAAGGGTTGTTCTACCAATATACTCAAACTAGGCAGAATATCTTCCCACCATTAAGAAGCCTCACCTTCCAGTATAAATGAAGCAAAAGTAACCTTATGTTTATCTGTCACTGGTAAGACTTTAAAATATTTATCAACAAGTCTAATCCACTGCTCAACTTCCATAAGATTTACAGATCCTCTAAAAGATTGGGTTTAAACTTAAGGAATCTCACAAAACAATCCCCTTGCATTTCATGTGCAAATATACCCTCTCCCTCATGAATCTCTTTTCTCACCACATCAGGTTCTATTATACTCATTTCCTCTAATCTCCTATGCAAATTATAAGCCTTTTCTTCTGCTGCATTCATTCTCTCTATAGCACAATCAAGAACTTCTCTCAACTCATCCCTCCTAATATCAGATTCTCTCCCACCTCTACTAGTACCAATTGCACTAGCAGCATGTTCCCTTGCATGAACCAAATATTCAACCTACCCATCTGCTTCAGCTTTTCTAAATATTGGGGGTCTACCATGTCCCCTTTGATTCAGAACTCTACCTTTAGCTCTAGCATGTCCACGTGTCATCCTCAAACTCTGCATTAAAATATAGTTTATTTAAATCTTCCACATTCTTTCTTTTTATGCAGTCTACAGAATCATAAAACCTAATACTCTAATACCAAAATTGTAACGACCAATCCCGGGTTGGCCACCCTCGAGACATGTCGTCACTTTTTGAAATCCCAGCACGATACATATATGTAACAATATAAAAACATCAACTGAAATTATATATACAACATATAATGCATGAATATTTACAAATTATTTTTTTCCATTAGTTTGAGGATGTGGACCACGTGGCTTACAGAAAATGATTTAGTCTGAATCTCTACTCACAATTCTATTTGTCCTGCCCACTACCTGAAATCATTGAACAATGAGGAGTGGGCTTCACAAGCTCAGTGAATTAAATTTACTAGAAGTATTCAATTTGTATAATTTCAGTCACATCTTATAATTTAATTGTTCAAATAGTCTTCCAATATTCATTCATCTATATCTCATATAATTCAATAATAGCATTTTATTATCACTACTCATATCATAATCCTCATTATTTATCAATCTCTTCTTAAGATAATCATCAAATATATCAATCTTTCTTCTCATATATTTAATCATCTTGAGATTATCAGTTCAACCTCATTATTTACCTCATTATGAGGTTCGCAGCATATAATCAATCACTCAGATAATTCTTGTCATATCATACTTTCATATTTCTTTCTCATCATATATATCTCTCTGTGAGACTCATTTATCTATCAATAAATTCACAATCAAGAATAACACTTTAGCATCTCAAGCAATAATAATAAATATTTAAAACATATGCAATGCTTGAATTTAATTTAAATTATATTATTATTTGGGAATGTCATCCCACATGTCGACATATTTTAGCTTAGACCGACTGCCTTCTCGGATCTTTTATTTTATTTAGACCGGCTGCCCTCTCGGTTCTTTTATTTCCAGCATATACTGGTTGTCACGGTTTTCATTTAGACCGGCTACCTTCGCGGTTATTTTATTTCTAGCATCTAACAGCTGTCACGGTTTTCATTTATTTCCAGCATACACCAGTTGTTACGGTTTTCATTTATTTCATTTAGGCCGACTGCCTTCCTGGTTATTTTCATTTCATGCATATGCATATGAATAATAATATGAAATATATATATGAGCAATAATATATAAACAAGCATACATTCAAACATTCAATTTAGCTATCCAGCTCTTTCTCAAAATTATTATTTTTATCATATTCATTAAATTATCTCATCATATATTATATCAAATTATCAATCAAAGCTTTTCAAGAATTTCATTTATCCCTTCATTATATATTTAATCAACTCATTATTTCAATAATATTACTTCTCATATAATAAATCTTTAACATATCAATTATTCATATCATATTCATCAATCAACTTTCATATATCATCCAATCATAGTTTAATAATTAATTCAAATATCACCACTTTATATTTCATATTTATCTTGATTATTAAAAGTAAATCTAACTCACCACGTAGCACTTAGAGCTATCCGTGGATCACCTCCTTGCCTTTTCTGCTCTTTTCAGCAATTTTTCCCGATTGTTGATCGTCAACACCTAACATAATATTTATGCTAAAATTTCCAATTTATTCTTCAATTCTTCCATAATTCATACCCTTTAAATTTCTACATCAATTTTCGGAAAATTTACTTATATGCTAAATTTCAAAAATAAAATTCACATTATTATCTTTTGTTTTTCTTAAAGCTTTCATTGACTCTCTTTAAAATTCCTTCGTAAACCTCTTCAAAATTTTACTCTTTCAACCTTTCTTTCAGTCCCAAGTGTTTAAAAAAATAGAGTAATTTGAATTAAAGAAAAAAAAAACCAAAAGGATTTTGTAAGAAAACAATAAAACAAAACAAAAAAAAACATTTTTATTTTACCTGTTTACAGCATAGTTGCTGTCAAACATGCAACAATTGTGTGTGGTTTGTGACAACACCTTGGTTGTCCAGCCCTTTTTTTATCTTCTTATTCTTACCCAAATTTTGGACGATTTTTTTTATACCGTGCTCACACCTATACGATTGTTTTTTTTTCAAAATTATTATTTTATTCAGTAATAATTTTTTCATATATATATATATATATATTATTTTAATTTCATATTATATTTATTAAATTATTTGTTAACTTTTACTTTAATAATACGAATATTACAATTAGGATACTTAATTTTCAAAATCGATTAGGAATTCTAAGTAGGATTCCTCAATGTAACAAATTTCATTCTCGGTCCTATATAACATTTTGAAATGAAAATCACTCATGACTGAGGAATTGATAGGTTTGTAACCAACTCATTGATTGGACAACATATAATGAGTGTTTAGGCAGTTTAGCTAATAATGCAAAATCTCTGATGATTATTCACATTCAAATGAAAAAAATATACACTAATGATACTAGAAGACCATATCATTTTGCACTTGAAAAAAATATATATATTAATGATACAAGAAGACTATATCATTTAGCACTTGAAGCTTATTACTTAATATCTTATACTCTTTTAGATTTTTGAATATTATATTTTAAGTAATTTATATACTCTAAAAAGTTGTAGATTAATTGTTAACTTGTAAATTATTTTAACGATTAAATTGTAATCACATAATTAATAGCAAAGTGTTAACTAGGAAAAATTATTGTATGATACAGTTCCATAAGAGATACATGATACAATGATTTATCTCACCATTAAATGATATGAGAAAAAAAATATTTTATTTTCATTCAATAATGAGATGGACCCTTGTGTCATATATCTGTCATAACACTGTTCTAAGCAAAAAAAAAAAAAAAATAGCTAACTATAACCTCTAAAAATTAGGAGTGTAATTTATACATAATTATGGCCACTTATTTTTGTTGAGTTTACCCATAAAAGAGATAATAGTCCTCTTTTGTAACCATTCATAAGTAGATAATTTTAGAAATACTTTACTTCTTAATTGTTCTACAGTGTTTTTGGCTTGTCTTAACATCAATTAAATCTGAGTTTTTCTCTTAAAAAAAGACATGTAATATTTTTCCATATCTATTACATTACAATGTCAAGAAAATATTGTGTTGCATTCACGTGAAATTTTTGTTTGGTACGATGCTACGATATTCTAAGGAGAAAATCATTGAATTCAAATCAGCCTCATATTATAATTTGGTTTGACTTTGATTAATACCTTTATTATTCTTTAGCTTTTCTAAAAATATCTATTTGCTCATAATCTAAAACATTATTTCAAATTATAATTTGTTCATTTTGACAATTTTGAATTGATTTCAACACTCTTTTTTTTAATCAAAAGCCTCCATTGATTGGTTAAAACTTTAAACAAAATATCGAAACACTAAACAATTTATTTCTTAAAAATAATTTTAAGCATCAAATTATAATATGTTGATAATGAATGATATGTTGATTTCCTGTCTGAACCAAACATGCCCTAACTCACGTTTGATACAACAGTGCAAAGTATAAAACCTCAAAAGCCCCTAAACGAACAAACGGACAATGAAGCTTTGCCTCAATTCCCTCCAAAAATCTCTTCACCAACAATTTTACATACCTTATAGACCTTCCTCTCTCTCAATTCAATTTCTGTTCTCTTCTAAATTTATCCAAACCTCCACTAAATTAAGCCAATACCAACAAACTACCTCTCCATTAAGCTTAATCCAAGAAAGTAATTTCACGCCAACCTCAATACCTGACTCTAAGCTCTTATCCCAGTGCACTGCTTCAAAATCTCTAAGTCCAGGCAAGCAAATCCATTGCCATATAATCAAATATGGCTTATCAAAAGACCCAAAATTTAGGAACCAGTTAATTAATTTATATGCAAAGTGTCGAATTTTTGGGTATGCCCGGAAACTGGTTGATGAAAGTCCTGAACCGGATTTGGTTTCTTGGTCTGCTTTGATATCTGGGTATGCCCAGAATGGGCTTGCCGAGGAAGCACTTTTGGCCTTTCATGAGATGCATTTGTTGGGTGTTAAGTGTAACGAGTTCACTTTTCCTAGTGTGCTTAAGGCTTGTACTGTCATGAAGGATTTAAAGTTGGGTATACAGATTCATGGGATTGTGGTAGTTACCGGATTTGAGTCTGATGAGTTTGTTGCGAATACTATGGTTGTTATGTACGCGAAGTGCGGGGAGTTTGGGGATTCAAGGAGACTTTTTGATGCAATACCGGAAAGGAGTGTTGTTTCATGGAATGCGTTGTTTTCTTGTTATGTGCAGAGTGATTTCTGTGGAGAAGCGGTTGAGTTGTTTCAGGAAATGGTTTCAAGTGGAATAAGACCTAACGAGTTTAGTTTGTCTAGTATGATAAATGCTTGTACAGGTTTGAGGGATGGCGGTCAAGGAAGGAAAATTCATGGGTATTTGATAAAGCTTGGGTATGATTCTGATCCCTTCTCATTGAATGCACTTGTCGACATGTACGCAAAATTAGGACATCTTGAAGATGCTGTCATTGTTTTTGAGAAAATTGCACAGCCCGATATTGTTTCTTGGAATGCTGTTATTGCTGGTTGTGTTCTTCATGAATATCATGATTGGGCATTAGAATTGTTTGTGCAAATGAAAAGGTCAGGAACATATCCAAATAAGTTTACCTTATCAAGTGCTCTGAAAGCTTGTGCTGGAATTGGGCTCAAGGAATTGGGTAGGCAGTTGCACTCTAAGTTGATAAAGACTAATGTAAAATCAGATTCCTTTCTGGTTGTTGGACTAATAGATATGTATGCCAAGTGTGATATAATGGAAGATGCAAGAATGGTTTTTAAGCTGATGCTAGAGAAGGACATGATTGCATGGAATGCTATGATCTCTGGATATTCACTAAATGGAGAAGACATGGAAGCTGTATCACTCTTTCTTTTGATGTACAAGGAGGGAGTAGGATTCAATCAGACAACTTTATCAACAGTCCTCAAATCTGTAGCTAGTTTGCAGGCTAGCAATGTTTGTGGACAAGTTCATGCACTATCTGTGAAATCCGGGTTTCAGTCTGACAATTATGTTGTTAACAGCCTTATTGATGCATATGGGAAATGTGGCCATGTAGAAGAAGCATCAAGAATATTGAAAGAGTGCCCTAATGTCGATTTTGTGGCCTTCACATCTATGATCACTGCTTATGCTCAATATGGAAAAGGTGAAGAATCTCTAAAGCTCTATTTGGAAATGCAAGATAGGGGGATAAAGCCAGATCCATTTCTTTGCAGTTCTCTCCTGAATGCGTGTGCCAATTTATCAGCATACGAACAGGGGAAACAAGTTCATGTTAACATCTTGAAGTTTGGATTCATGTCAGATATCTTTGCAGGGAATTCTCTTGTTAACATGTATGCAAAATGTGGAAGCATAGATGATGCAGGTCGTGCCTTCTCTGAAATAACTGAGAGAGGAGTAGTCTCATGGTCTGCAATGATTGGAGGACTAGCTCAACACGGGCATGGGAAAGAGGCTCTCCAATTATTTAATCAGATGCTTGAAGATGGGATTGCCCCAAACCACATAACATTAGTTAGTGTACTTTGCGCGTGCAATCATGCAGGTCTGGTTACTGAAGCCAAACAACATTTCAAATCAATGGGAAAGCTTTTCAGGATTGAGCCTATGCAGGAGCATTACGCTTGCATGATTGATATCCTTGGCAGAGCGGGGAGATTACATGAAGCCATGGAGCTAGTCAATAAAATGCCATTTCAAGCTAATGGCGCAGTTTGGGGAGCACTTCTTGGTGCCGCACGAATCCATAAGAATATTGAGCTTGGCCAACATGCTGCAGAGATGCTTTTTGCTCTCGAACCAGAAAAATCTGGTACCCATGTTCTTTTAGCAAATATCTATGCGTCAGCTGGCATGTGGGACAATGTCGCGAGGATGAGAAGATTCATGAAAGACAGCAAAGTGAAGAAGGAGCCTGGAATGAGTTGGATTGAGGTCAAAGACAAGGTATACACCTTTATAGTAGGGGACAGAAGCCATGCTAGAAGTGAAGAAATCTATGCAAAGCTTGATGAGCTAAGTGTCCTTTTGTATAAAGCTGGCTATGTTCCCTTGGTGGAGACTGATATTCATGATGTGGAACGAAGTCAAAAGGAGCAGCTTCTATACCATCATAGCGAGAAACTTGCCGTGGCTTTTGCATTGCTTGCCACTCCACCAGGAGCTCCCATCAGAGTGAAAAAGAATCTCAGAATCTGTGTGGACTGCCATACAGCATTCAAGTTCATTTGTAAAATCGTCTCGAGGGAAATTATCGTGCGAGACATCAACAGGTTCCACCATTTTAGAGATGGTTCATGTTCCTGCGGAGATTATTGGTGATTATTCTAGTAGAAGAGCTATCATTTTTTGCACGTACTATAAGCTAACTGCACTTACACCTCTCAATCCATACCTTCAGAGAGAATAGAAGCCTGCTTAAGCCCTACTATAAACAACCCTCTTTCTCTTTCAATTTATCAAGATAATTTTTGTTTCTACGTTTAACATATTGATTTAAATGTATTTTTGTAATAAATGTAATTTATATTTTTTTTTTTTGGATAACGGACCATTACGACCGCCCCACAATCCTTGCCCTAGGACCCTGTGGAAGATGTAAATCGCAGGATATGCAACGCAGTGACAGGACTCGAACCCGAGACCACACGGGGAAACCGCTATCTCGAAGGCTGAACTTACCACTACGCCATATGCCCTGGGGGCATGTAATTTATATTTTGATTTTGAAGTTAGTCTGTTCATTTCCTCAGCTGAAATGGTGGTGGAAAAACTCACACTTGACTGTAAAGTCCATATATTATGTTTGATTGTCTGGAATTAAAGCTTAGAATTTGAATTGAAATTGAAATAGAATCATAATGTTTTTTAACTATTTTAATGTTGAAAAAAATATAATTCCACCATAATTCTAATTCAAAACTTCAATTCTAAATAACTAAACATAATGTAAATGAAATTCTTTTCTAACACTGGATGAGATTTTTTATCATAAAATGTAACTAGTACAGCATGATGCCTCATTTGTGCCCAAGTCATCATAGATTATTCGGTAGTTTTAATTTGTATGCATGCCAAAATCTGTCAACATGCCTGTATGGGAGAGTAAAAAGCAAAGCAATAACAAGTAGCCACTGCTTTCCCAAGTTTTTTACACAAGATGATATTCAATGCTTCCCTTTGATGCCCGGAGAGTTCAATTTTAATTGATGTAGCTACCCAAAAAATATAATGTACAGGAGAGCATTTACAACACAAATGCAAATCAATTCATATGTTCAATAGAGGTTCTCTCACATCAACATCATCGAGTCCTCTGACATTATGGTTAATAATGAATAGTTTGCTCTGATTGAGATTTTACCACCTTCTACGCAAAGCTTGGCTCCAGTAAGCACCCAATATCCAGGAGAGTCTTCTGGACCCCTTACCATTTCCTTTACCTCCACGAAGTTCGACATCTTCGGTGCCTTTGGTGGTTGAGGTGGTCCTCCAGGGTAAACTGCTGAATTCAAATCCACTTTTGCTGGCTTCTCTGGTGGAGGATTCAATCCAGTACTGAACCTTGTACTCAACATTGAGAAAACCCCCGATTTTCTTGACGAGGTTGTGGGACCATCCCATTCTGATCTACGGATCTTCACGGATGTCAACATTGAGAATCCAAGCCTCAGGAAAAGAACTTTCCTCATCCCAATACCCTTGACCTCAAACCAGGCCTTTGTCACAATAAAAGCAAAGTCGTCAATATGGGCTCCATTGTACAGTACAGGAGCAGTGCACACGTGTGAGAATATGCTCCACTTGACAGCTTCATAGTAGCCTCGTTGGACTGGCTCATCAATCGGCTCGTAACAATGATCATCTGAAAGTTGGAGGACATGGGGAAGAGTAGAGAGATGTTGTAGATGGATCGCCAGATGGTCACTCTTTTTACCTTCCAAGTATAAGCGGACTCCTGTCACTGGTCGATTTCCGGAGTCAGCCTGCAAATTGCTTATTTAGGAACCAGGAAAGATATAAATTTGGCAGAATAAGAAAGCTGATGATATGCTTGTTAGTGAAGGCAACATGCTAGAGTAGTATCCTAGATGTTTTCTTTCTGGTGAGAGAGGTGTTTGACCTTCAAATTTAAATTTAGATGTACAATATAGAAATTCATTCTAAAGTAAGCCCCAGGATCTCATACCTTACTTGATGGAAATAGCAAAATAGTAATTCATAATATGAAATTGTTTCTAGATGCATATTACAGAGTGTACCAGAGAAAAAGGGAAACAACCCGAGGATCAGGAACAATGGTACACAAGTGCAACACCTCCTAAAAGTCAAGGAGGGTGCCTAAGAATCCGAAATTTTCCATAAAAGAAAAAGAGAAGATACACAACTCGACTTCCAAATACTTAACGTTCACTACACAAACACTGGTAGTGAGTCTTCGTAGTTGATATTGATGAACCAAGGTATCCACAAAAGCTCAATATATCACTTTTTTTTTTTAAAAAAAAGCTCGATATATCACTTTCTTTTTTATAAAAAGCTTGACATATCATTTAAACTCCAAATTGTAAAATGGCTCTATGGTCTATGGACACCATTTATGATAATAAGCAATAAATGTTCTTCCAAAAAATAAGAAAATCACAAGAATGCAATAACCAAGCATTTCTAGAACTTACAATTACTTGCATAATAACCAGGCTTGTGTGCTACAAGAAATTACCTGCGTAGTGCTGACATAAAGTCTGGGGCCCATGAAAGAGAACTGAAGGGATGGAGATGCTTGTTTTCTGAGCCTAAGACCAAGAGGGAGCTCACTATACACTGGAGCCCATTGGCGAGGTAATTGAAATTCTAGAAATTGATGTAGTTCCTCTATTGGTGGTTTATCTGCAAGATTCAACAACCATTAGAGACCAGTACCAGTACTGCCTGAGAGGGATGCTACCACTTTGAACCTAAAACCTTTAACACCCATTGCCCAAGGGCTTATTGTAAAGAGAAAAATTCTTGCCTAGACCTCGTCCATGGTTTTTTCTTGGACCAGAGGTACTTTCTACCGTCTGATAAAGAGAGAGAGAGAAAATTTCTCCTGCCTCTCTCTTCATCTGACGGTGCAGTACTTCCTTTGGTCCAAGAAAATCCCATGGACCATGTCTAGGCAAGAATCTCTTTTGTAAAGAATACACCACTCATAAATAGTTTATAACCCCGAGATCAACCCTTTAAATGAAACAAAATATATATGATTAGTAAAACATAATTAAAAATCAAAATTGTAGGTGATACTTGACACACCCAAAGATCAGAGAATGGAAATTTATCATATTAGCCCCTCTAATCCTAAGCCTCATCCATGGGTTTTTCTTGGACCATAGGTACTTTCCAACATCAGATATATAGAGAGAGAAAGAAAATTTCTTCTCCTCTCTCTCCATCTGACGGTGGAATACTTCCTTTGGTCCATGAAAATCCCATGGACCATGTCTAGGAAAGAATCTCTTTTGTAAAGAATGCACCACTCATGAATAGTTTATATCCCCGAGATCAACCCTTTAAATGAAACAAAATATATATGATCAGTAAAAACATAATTAAAAATCAAAATTGTAGGTGATACTTGACACACCCAAAGATCAGAGAAAGGAGATTTATCATATTAACCCTTCTAATCATAAGCCTCGAAAAACAAACATCCAAGACCTAAATCTTGAAAGAATAACATGATAGTTTTGGCGACTGCTACTTTTCATAATTATTCACACCGATCCATGGATCTCAATAGAAGGTATAGAAGTCCATCGAAAAATGCATTTAGGACATAAAATGGAAGTTGTGGTTGCAATCCCTCACAAAGAACGATCTAATACATTCAATTGCTGATTCCTAAGCTCCCTTCAATGGGGAAAGAAAAGTGTCTTTGTACGTCGGTTAAATTTCAAGGTCCATCTAACTGGGAGACTTATGGCCATACAGAAGTACCAGTAAAAATCAATGATTATTAGTTCTTGACTCCAGTTCACCCTGTGTATATTTTATATCTAGTACTATTACTATTAATTATAACTCTACATGACACATTTTCTTGTTATACAGAACTTAAAATTTTCATTTGTTTTCATATTAAGATCACAAGTACGGATTTACTTATCATTGCATGGGACAAGGCTACTGTCCAAAATAATATTCGGACCAGGCTAAAGCTCAAGATAATAATGTTTTGGTTTTGAGGTTGGATCAGCATAACTAATTGTCATGTTCCATTGTCTACTTGATGCAGACAAATTGAGGTCCATTACCACCAGATTAGCAGTTGTTGGGCATTAAATGGGGAAAGTCAGAGAAAACACACTGGCAGCATAGAGATTCATATACTCACATCGAAGATACAAATTCACTGCATGGCTTAGAAATCCATTGCCTTGGACACCATTTAAGAGTGAAGTTATAGGCACAAAGGACATTGAAATGGCATTAGGTGACTGGGAAATGGTTGAAAGCCACTGATTATGACTTTGACCAAAATCAGCACCTCCTCTTTGGATGAAAATGCTCTCAATATCCTGAGAAGAAATATAAAAATTATTCAAAATCTTAATCTATGTAAAGCAGGCTCTTCCACTGGGTTCAGTTCGTGTATCAACCTACATTAGATACAAAGAAGCATACCTCATTCTTTGAGTGGGTGATGACAGGTGGCCTAATGGAGGTAGCAAATTCTCCATGGAGATCCAAGGGCATAGGACGTTCTTCCTGTAAGAAAAAATAAATCAACTTTTAAGAAAAAAATTAGAAAAAGGTACTTCTCCATGAATCCTCATCATTCCCCTTTAATATACTCATGTTTCTCGATTTAGACAAAACCAGTGACCAAGAAATAGTTGAGTAGGTTTTGTATCAATACTTCTAAAATCTCAACTCCCAGACTATTGCTCCCAAATGTCAGCACCCAAATAGAAACATCTATAGGAAAACAAACTTACTACAATATTGAATTAACTTCAGATTGAATAAACAGCATTTTTTTTATTAATAAGGTTTGAACATGAGGTTGACCCAGACCCACCCGACCCTTTGCTATCTTTGCTAAAGCGATTTAGCTCAACGAAAATATCTGATTTGACACAAAACTTGTTTTTAATATGATTCAACTGGATCCTGAAGGATTCCGAAAACAGAGACTTTGTGAGCCATTGAAGAGAGGAGAAAAGAAACAGCCAAGTCCAAGTTTAAGTGCAAGCCTAACAAGATAAAGACATCTCCCAAATTGAAGATGGTACTAAGGTTATGTGACTTTGGATTTTGGCCAAAAATAGAAATGTTTCAGCCAAGGTAGAAATATAAGTAGGCACCTGAAAACTTATGGAAAATGGAAGTCACAAGATGTTTTGTTGACTTCCCTTAGTTGCAAAACTTTCCTACATCCTGTCAGTCCGTAACATCTCTTCTTCCCCAAACATCACTATTGCAAATGCAACTTATAATCACATCAATAATAATAAGTAATTTACCACTTTGACATTGATGGTGATAATAATTTTAAGACCCCTTTTACCTGCAGTTTTACTGGAAATTTAGCAGGGTTCAAGGGGAGAGTTCCATTTAAATCTTCAGAAAATCTGTTATCAGCTAATTGCTTTAACCATTTCTGCACTTCGGTGGGCTCAAGATTTGAATTTCGTAACTGCTTTATGTGAATTACGTCTTTACCTCCCATCTTTATCCCAACAACTACATGAGTACCATATTTTTCAATGAACCTGAAAAATCATACGTTTAAACATTAAAAATTATCAGAATCCTACTAACAGTATGATTACTCACTCAACTAGAACAGGAACATCATATTTTAAGCACAATAGTTTATCATACATTGTAAGGGAAAAAGAGATGTAGCTAAAAATTAAGGTTCTGGTTACTTGAAAGCTGGAGGACTTTTTATACCATTGTTAACAGCTAACTTAAAATAAAGCAGCAATAGCGACCCATGAATGATTAATGCAAGCAAATTCTGTATATACCTATTTACACATTTACTTTTCTATGCCATAATTATCTCCATGATATGTACCATGAGTCTTGTAGTCCCATTTCCCAGGTATTCAGTTCCCCATAATGTGGCTTCCCCGCTCATGAAACAACTAATACCAATATAAGAATCCGAACCTTTTTTTGGCAAATGTAAGTTACTTGATGAAGTCAACATTAAAATCTAAAGTTAGACATGACTTAGAAGTATAAAGAGGTGCCCAGATGTCATCTCATACTTCTTTTTGGTGATAATGTTATCTTATACTTCAAGCGTCAAGTTAAAATGAATGATTTTTCTCTTCACCAAAGAATTATTAGTCCTCATCAGTTTCTTGGGAGCCTCTTTTTTGGTCACCTAGTATCTGGCTTCGACAGATTCATATCCATTTCACCGGGGAGAATACTACATACGTGTGATTTCACTGAAGTATAGAACTTCTACTCCAACTTAAGGCTTAAAACTACATTAATACATTTCTTCTTCATGATAAGCACGCCTGACGCTCCTACATCAACTGGTGAGCTTTCAGTTTGAGAAACTAAAAAACTACATTAATACATTTCTTCTTCATGATAAGCATGCCTGACACTCCTACATCAACTAGTGAGCTTTCAGTCTGAGAAACTTACTCGGCAAGGGCAGCAGGGTCCCATGAAGAAGGCACCTCTTGTTTTACTTGCTTGCACAACGTTATCTGAGATCTTGCCAACTCAACATTATACAGACTTATGAACCATCCGTCGAAAGCAAGATTTTTCACAGAAGCTGCGTCCTTCTGCCAGCAGCCCTTGAAGTTGAACATGGTATTAAATTGACCCGATGGAATTTTACCCGATAAAGACACCTCCTGATTGAACTTCTCTGACATCTAGATAAAGATTAGTAACATATCAAAGTTAGAGAAGGAAACAAATGCCTCAAAATTTAAATTTTAAAACCCCACCAGATTGTTCTTAATTTTAACAAATTCAGATAAAACGCCCAGACAAGAACATGTTATATTCAGCTACTTCGTATACATCATTTATTTGACTAGAAAGGCACTAGTAAACAACAACAGGGAGCACAAGAAAAGGAAAAAAAAGAAGTCTTATGTGCTACCATTTTATCTTTGGCAAACATACCCAAATGCAGCTTTAGTGTTACTGTCAACAACAAAATCAAGTAAAGGAAAAAAAATTAGTTTTCTGTTAAAAGTCAAATTTTCGATTTCTCTAGTGCAACCGTCTAAAAGAGAAATCAGAAAAAATTAAAGAATTTTTATCTTTGGGAAACATACCCAGCAGCTTTTAATGTTTCTGTTAATAACAAAATCAAATTTAAGGGGAAAAATAGTTTTTTCAAAGTTGAAATTTTCAATTTCTCAACTGAAACCATCCAAAATAGAAATAAGAAAAATTAACGAAATTTTATCTTTGGCAAACATACCCTTTTACATATGTTAATGCTTCTGCCAATAACCAAATCAAAAAATTTAGACGGAAAAAAACAGTTTCTTTTTAATTAAAAAAAAAGTCAACTTTTCAACTGCTCGACTGAAGTTACCTGGTTAAAAGAGAGAACATCGGAGCAAAACCTAGTGCGCTCGCCTTTATCGCACTTGATCGAACTGGAGACGTTCTTGACCACAACTCCACCAGGGAAAACCAGGTCCCGGGTCCCCTCTCGGTCCAGCTCGATCAGTCTCGACCCGGACGGACCCGACTTGCACGAAGACAATCGGATATCGTTGCAGAGGTCATACCCGAACCCGACCACTGACACTGCCTTCTCGGCCGCGAATTGCGGGCCCAACCGGGAAACATTAGGAGCCATCGATTCTCTCGATTGGACGGTGAGAGTAGAGAATCCGTTTATTGTAGAAGATTTTGAATTTTGGTGATTTTGAATTTTGGTAGGGTCTTTGGTGAATGAAGAAGAAGACGACCCACTGAAGTGGTCTTCGGTCTACTTTTTCTTTTTTTATTTGTCATTAATGGCTTTTTTTAATTGTTAGAGATGAATGTGCGACTTTGAATTTGACTTAGTTAAAGTAAGAAACACAAAGGAACCATATGGAGGCGGCTGGCGGCTGGCGGCTGTCTGAATTTAGTTCGGTCACCACGTGGCGACGTGTGAGCAATTGTTTGGGTTTTTGAGGGAGGGTTAAGTTAGTAATTACTACTACTCCTCCGGTGTTTCACCAAAGAGGAGTTCGGAAAATGATGTAATTTGAAAGCGAATATATATTTCCAATTCTTACTTAAATCAGTATTGATTTAATTATTTATTGAAATAAAATTTTTATTTTATTTTATTGATTAATTTATTAATCGGAGGATAGAGGGAAGGAGATAAACAAATCACTACAAAACTTATTAGACATCAAATACTTGATTAAAATTTTAAGACTAAAATCATTGGATATTAATATTTAAAAAGTAATCTAATTGAAAACTTTATTGAAATAATTGTAATAAATACTATAAATAATATAATAATAATAAAGATAATACTTTAAAATTTAAGAAATGGACTAACTTATTTTTGTAACAATACGATTGAGATCAAAGTTAAAAGAGAATTAAAGAAAAGAAACTATCCCTTTTAATGTTTTGTGCTCTTTTCTTTTTAGAGGTTAACTTTAAACAATGCATATATTCTCTTAATACAAAAATAGAGAATCCAAATCAATAGTTCAACAACTTTCATATGTTTAACATTAAAAAAATATATATCAAATTAAGGTTTTAAAATGACAACAAAAAAATTTCGGATAAAACCGTACAAAATGCTTAGATCAAAGGTATTACATATAGTAAAACACGAAGAAGAAAAAAATATTATCATTGGATGATGACTTTTATAATAGAAATATTATTGTCTAGACAATAATCAAAAAAATATTTGAATTTACTGTATCGAGCATCATTAAGTGACAGGAAGATAAAGAAATTTTTGCTATAAGACAATGCTCAATTCCTTCTATTTAAAAATCTTCCGTAGCTTTTATCAAAGTAAGAATTCTATAGATAATTTGTTTTTTTGCATGGTAGAGTCAACCTTTTTTCTTCTTTTTTTTCAGATAGTAAGGTATCCAAACCTTCATTTCGATTAATCTTCGGATATATAAAAACCGTTATATCCACATGTGCCGGTTAAAAACGAAATAAATTATACCATTGACTTAATCCCTTTGAGTTGTGGATATAGTCTTATTTTAATTGAAAATACAGTCTCAAGACTAATGAATTAGTCTTAAAAGCTGTTATTACTACTCTTTGATGTTCAGGCTTTCATTACACAATTGGGCTAATGTAGGGAAAGCTGTCCCATATCCCTCAAATCTGGACTAAGCAGGCCTTATCCTTCAGGCTGCTTAATTAATTAGTCACCTTTAGCCCAAATGTGTGCCCTTGCCCCTTTCCAAAAAACACCCACACTGTTCAAATTGCAACTATTCTTTTTCCTTCACTATTTGATAAGTCATGAAGAGAAATCATGGCAAACTACAATAATAATAGAGCAGTGACCTCAAAGACTTAATTTCGTAAAAGTTATCAAAAAATCAAGAAAAATTCACAAATAATTACGGAGAAATTGAATAGTTATTATTTCAAAAAAAATTAAATACTAAAATTACTATTTAATTTTTTCATAATTATTAATAAATTTTTTTGATTATGCAGTTTTATGGTACCACCACTTAAAAATATCACTGTCCTACCCTTAAATAGCCTGACTACAATATTCTTAGATGATTTTTGCCAAATTCTTCTAGAAAGAGAGAGAGAAACAGAAGACAATATAATTTCAACAATTATTTTTTTTAAAAAAGAAGAAGAAAATACTAGAACCATAAGCAAGAAATTGATTTCAAGATAGAGACAAAAACTAATTGATGTTTAATTTGTCAGGACTTTCAAAGTCTAGGCAGCCATATACATATGTTTTTTTGTGGACAAAAGAAGCAAAGAACTTAAAGTCAAATACGGCCATCACTAAGAAGATTCTTTTAAACATTGAGTAAATTATTATATAACCAAAGTCACCCTTAAGTAAACGCAACGCAAAGCCTAATAGAAACAAAAGGATTCAACTTCAGTTAGACAACTTCCGGCCATTCATTTTCCAGGCTGTGCAGCATCACGGATCATTTAGTTTGTGTATTCAAAAGATTTCTTTTTTTAAATAAATAAATATTAGTTTATAGAATAACAACATTACTCTTGCGATAACGAGGACCTCTTAATTCATTACTAATTGTAATAAAGATGATGATTCTATGAATTCGATTAGATGGAGATACTATAAAAGTAAAAAAAATTAATAATAATTATAAAAAATTAAGTAATGATTTTGTTATTTAAATTTTTTTAAAATAATTATTAATAAAAAATTTCGTCTACCGTAATATCACTCATGATAATAGATAACATATATCTCAAATGCACGAATAAGTGAGGGATCATTTTACTTTAAATTTCTAAAAACTTATTGTTTTAAAAAAACTAAATCAGATCAAACACTCAAAAATGGTTATTGAGAAAATTAGAAACTGAAAATATAGAGAGAGATTCAAAGAAGTTAAAATTTTATCAATTTTTAGTTGAATAACTCTCTAATTACAGTTTTTACTAAACATTACACGATTTTTAATCTCCAAAACTGTTTTACTAAAAACTGTCTTTAAATCAATTTTGACTCCCGCATACTGCAGTTGCAACTAGGCCAAACAAAACCTAATTTAGGTAAGAAGAACACATAGCTAAAGTGCCATGTTACCACCCATATTCCTGATGGCCAAGGGTTTTATCACTCTTATTTCTTTTTATTTTTTCCTACTAGAATCAATTTTGAAGAAAAAAATGCCTTAATTATCGAACAAATCTTTATCTTTTCAATTACGTTAAAAACTGTGAACAAAATATATTTTATCTAAAATTATAAATTTCGTATCAGATAACATTTCGATTTAATTATTCAAATGAAACGTTTTGATATGCCGTTTTGGATTTTACGGTATTTTCAAATACGTGTGTCAAATTACATATATTTCAAATATATAATTATAAATATAAATCATAAAAAACAATAACCATTCAAATATATAAATTAATCTTACCTAAATTTTTATTTTAAAATTAATTATAAATATTTTTTTGGTATATATATACACACTATAATAAAATAATTATCATTTAAACATCAATTTCTAATTGAAGAGAATGACTGAAAATTTTTAAATTATTAGACTCATAAATTTTAAAAAATACAAAAAAATAGTATTATAATATTTCGATCGAAATATTAAATTAACCGAAACAAAATACATGAATGTTTGGTTTATGTTTAATATTAAAACTAAAACGTTTTAATCATTTTGAAAAAAACAAAACAAAATTAATAACATTGGTTTTACCGATTTGAGCATATCATTAACTTTTCCAAGTTGAGATATCATTGATTAGATATGCTTCATGGTAAAAGTCTAAAAGGCATTAAAGAGAATGTCGAACAAGTCTTAGATTTTGATTCTTTACTTGAAATTTTGATATATCTTTGATCAACAAAAGAATGTCAAAACTGAAATTAAGTCCAAAAGCATATTTAACAACAAAGCTGATTTTGATAGGCAACACGCAAAAACGATTATCATGAGCCCAAGTACTGTCGTGCATGCAAGTTGCATTAAAATTTTGACCCTAGCCCGTGCGTAAAAAGTCCACAAATAGCAGCTACCCTTTCCTCTCTCGCATTCACACTTCCAAACAGATTTTTAAAATATAAACACGTGTCATTCGGTAATAACGTGAAAAAACAAAATGCGTTGACCACAAGAAAAGAGCCGAGTAAGCTGCCGGCTGTGGGGCTACAAACTATGCTGACTCAGCAAAATTGCACACGAACTTAAAATACCAGTGACGTGCGAGCTTGTCAACACGTAAATGGAAAACAGGCAACTAACTGGACACGTGTTAATTTGCGTGTTTCATGTTGTGAATTTTTCCCTGTGCGGTCATTTATAATTATAAGTGTGCATTGCATTTTATTTTTTAGGGCAAATTGAAATTGATTGATCAACCGCATCGAAGGGTAATAATAATTCAAAGACAATCAAATCAAAAGGGTCGCGTATATTTGGTTGGGTCCACATTCTGCCAACCTTCCGACAAAGAGAAAGATAGTTAGCTGATTCTTGCAGCGTAGAATATGGAGAATTTGTGGATTAGCTAAAGATAAGGTGTATCTAGGCAGGCGGTGGTTCTTCTTCTAGGAAACAATATAAGAAACCAATTTTATTTGATTCTGTTTCTCTACAAAGAGATCCGTTGGGCTGAAATCGTACACCTTATCTTATCCTCTTCTTACCGACCAAAATATGTACGAATTAATTACGTTAACACATGACAGAGAAAGTAATTAGCAATAATGAAAAATTTGAAAAGTAAATTTGATTTTTAATTTTTTTAAAAATAATTATTATTTAATTTTTTTATTATTACCAATAAACTTTTTTTATTTTATTATAATTTTCAAGAAACCGAACTTGTGGGATAATCATTCTCACATTTAAAGGTTTAGCTCAACAAATTAATATCAACGTAACAAACTTTAGTACTAATTTTAAAAAGAATTTTGAGTTTTTAAAAATTAAAAATTATTTTCAAAATCTAAAAAATTGTTTTTGCTATAAGTTCTCATACTTGATTTTAAATTTATTTTTAAAAACCCTGTTTTTGAAAACCCATTCTTAAAAATAATTGGGAGTTGTTTTCAAAATCAGTTATAAAAAACAGTTTTAGGTTTTAAAAAACGATCACTTGTTTTCAAAAAGGATCGGGTCAGATCGATCCGTTCTCTTTTCACTCTCGTTCTATCATTCTTTGGCTATCAAATACCGAATTTAATACCGTTATTGAAGGACAATTTTCGATCAAACCTTGAAATTCACTTCGATTTGATTGAAAATGCACTGAGTCTATTTTCGAAACAGTTTTTAAAATAAATTATCAAAATTTTTTATTGTTTTTTTAAAATTATTTTCCAATTAAAATTATCTAAACATATTTTTTTTCAAAAAAAATAAATAACTGCTTTTTATTTTATTTTTAAAAACTGAAAATTAAAAATTATATCAAGCATGAGCTAAACAAACTTTAACACGTGAGGCATGTTGTGGTCCATGGGAGAACGGGATCGCTACCAGCCCATAAATGCCTTCACACGTTGGTAGATTAAAAACCCGTATAAATTTTAGCGAAATAAATTCAAATTCAAAATCAATGTCAATGAAAATTTCAGATTAGATGTATAAATCACAAGATATCATTTTGCTGGACCAATAACTACACTATCCTTTTATATATATATGTTCTCTTTTCTTTTTCGTTTTCATTTTAATCAATGAGACAATGACCAACACTTTTTTGTGCTTCTCAATCTTGCCCTCGTTTTAGAAAGACCAATCTTTTTATCATTTCTTTTATTTGGAATTTTATAAAAATTATTATACTTTCAAAATTTATACTATCTTTTGATAAAATTATATTAAAATGTTAAGAACAACACAACATAAAAATAAATTGAACATACAATTTACTTAGTTTCAAAATAAAACTCATACATTCACCGAAAATAATAAAAGTAATTTCACTATAATTAAAACAGAGTAATATACCCAATTTTAACCATATCCAATTGAATAGGAAAAAATACGGCCATTGGTCCCAAACACTGCCCTATTGATATCTATTTCAACTTACGATTTTTTTTTAAAACTTAGCTCTGGTTTCTTAAAAGTTAAAACCCTTTGGAAATGTGTTCACAAGTCTGTGGTAACTACCACAAATCTAGAGAGAGCCACTAGTAATTGTAGGAAGATAGAATGATAATTTTGATATTAATTTATTTTTAAAAAAATATAGTTATCAATAAATCTTCTTATAATTATCAGTGAATTTCTTCAAACTCGTGATAATTAGGGGTAAACATGAAACCCGGTTGACTCGTGAACCCGACTCAAACCGATATAATGGGTTGGGTTGGGTTGAAAATATTTTGAACCCGGTGGGTTGGGTTGGGTCATGGATTTAAATTTTTCAACCTGACCAAAACCGGTAACCTAGTCAAATATATAATTATATATTTTATATTTATTTAATATAAAATAGTATATAAATAATTATAGTATAATTGTAAAATATATAATAATAAAATGTTCATTCTAATTACTATTAGTGTGTAAAATTATATATAACAGATACTCCAATGTCTAAACAAGTATCATATTTTTTAATTACCTATATTTTAATTTCAAATATTTACACTATAAACAAATACTGATTTCGAGTTATGAAATAGTTTTCATAATTATTCTTAAGCATAACTTTAATCAGAAAAAATTGATGCACAGTTAACTTACGCTAACAAAATTTTGATTTCTTGTACAATTGTAACTATAAAATAAAATAGAAATTAACACTCTAATCTACAAGATTCCAGTCGAGATCAATGTATGCAAATAAACTTATTTTCCAAAAAGATGTATCATAATGTTGATGGAAAAAATGTTGAATGTATGATAAAGCTCACTAATACCAACTTGCTAGAAGCTTTTCATGCAAACATTATTGAACCATTCAATTTGCCTCTCTATGAGCTTTTAAAAGCCTCATGTCCGCATCCAAGTGCATTAAAGCATAGTTCAAAAATTAGATTGATTAGTGAGAAAGCACTAACACGGCCAACAAATACCTAGTTACTAAAATATTTTATTAGCATATGTCCATAAATCCATATTTCCTTCGTAATTGAACAGTCTTCTAAAGTAAGTAAATTTATGTCAATTAAAGCAGTTTCTAGCGCAATATTCAGATGAATATTGTATTTTTCAGTATAACGATGAATCCATATTCTAACACCAAGAGCTCCAGGTTGTGAGCATGCAGATAAGCAAATGACCATGGTCACTTCATCAGACTCTATATTACTCGTTTGCATTTCTGAAACAATGTCAAATCATCCTTACCAAGTTTGGCTTCAATGCAGCCCCCAATTATGGCATAACGTCATTCTCTTGTATGTCATCAAAAATTTTTTAGCAATATCAAAAAAACCAAATTTAGCATAGCCTACAACTATTGTAGTCTATAAGACAAATTTTCTCTTTTTCATGTTGTCAAATATTATTTGTGCTGACAGACACACATATTTTACTTGTAATATGAATGAATTTAGTTTTGGATTTAATAAAATATTTTGTTTTGTTATGTAATATGTATGGTTTAATTATTTAGTAAAAAAAGATATTAACCTGGTGATCCAAACCGACTTAAACCGATTAGAATAAATCGAATTGGGTTAAGATTAAATGGATTCATGGATTGGATTGAAATTTTAAGATAATCTGATTCAAATCGATTCATACTCACCCCTAATAATTATCGCATATCCGAGTATGTAAAGCGAGACCAAACGTTGCATTCCAAAATAGATAATACCAAACCTATAATAAATTTGCAACTTATGAACACAGAAAATGTTAAGACTCAATAGGCTAATAAATACACTTGTCCATGAGTTGGGTATCTGGATAGTGTCCTACGTCGAAATCACAGATATTATTTCTGTGACCCTACTCACTAGCAGCATTCTCATTTGGTTTGGCTCACATTTAAGGGCCTCACCCTTTTCTGATCAAATTAGGAGCATCTAATTCTCTGTTCTTTACTGCTGCTAAAAACTGTAATTGGGCAGGTGATCACTTTGTAGTTGTAGTTTGGTAAACCTTCTTTATTTACGCCTGGCTAACTAAAGGTAAAACTTCAATTCTCATCCTTGCATCAACAATAAAAGCATACCTACTTTTAAAAAAAAATTAAATCCCTCTAATATTAATTACTATAATTAATAATAAAAAAATATCATGTTTAAAATTAAAGGTGTGAGACAAAAATAAAATTATTATCATCAAACACTCTAAAATTTAGTTTCATATTTTAATATTTTTTTTACATTTTAAAAATGATTAATTTATCATTTATATTTTAAATATATATCTAATAAATATTTTTAATGATAATTTTAATGAAATTAATATAACACATACATAAAAATTTTAACTTTTAAACATAAAATTTAAGGTTTTATGAAAGTATATCCTCTTTCAATTGGCAAGAGGTGATCTGTGAAATTTGTTTTTAAAATTTTATCCTCAAAGAATAAAAGACATGAAGAATGCAGGTGTGCCATGTGAAAGCTTGCATAGTTTTTATGACACAAAATCTCCATCTTGAATTTTATCGTGAGCTAGATTTTATAAATATATTTATTTCAACATCACAATGAAATTTGTGTTCAATTAGGGAACATAAATGTACAATGTTGTCAACCAACATTCAATCGAATCAAAACTTTTTATATAAAAAATTTAAAATAATTGATAAATTTGATTTGTTTAACCAATAAATATTATTAAATAAAAAATAATATAAAATCCACCGTATCAAAAACCTGTAATAATTATAACAGGAAAAAGGCCGTCGGAATCATAGGATTTACGACTAATTTCCATTATGATTTAGGGGGGGGGGGGGGGGGGGAATGGTATACGCTCTCATCCAACAATAACGTTTGACATGACAGTGAAATTAAAATTTGAGAGAGCGTCACTAGGAAATAAATGGAGTTACATGGAAAATCACGAGGCAAGGGTAATAAGATAATTAAGAGGCGCGTATAGTACACGGAGTTTTAATGAGAAGTTGGAGGAGCTAATTTGTCGGATGATTTTGATACTGGTGTCAGAGACTACTCATGTGGGTAGCGCTGAGAGAGAGAGAGAGGGGCTATGGGTTTTAGCGTTAGGTTTCTATTACGAACACGCGTAAGGAACAAAACTATCCGTGTCGATCTTTCATTGGCTACCGTTGTGACCCCACGGTTGGTCCAAGCGACCGGTTCAAAAGGATAAAGGCGTGGGCTTAAAAAAAGCCTGTTAAAAGAGGAGAGAGAACTAAAATGCGAAAAAGCAAGCAAAAGAAAAAAAAGCCTCTTTCCCTATAAAATTATAAAAACCGATCCAAGTCACGCGGCGAGATAGCAGAATATGCCGACAACTTGTTCAAACCCACCACCCAGGTTTATTACTACCACTCATGCCTCGAATTAACACTCTCTCCACGCGCTCCACTCATAGCAAAAACAGATAATTAAAACTTTAATACATAAGATTTTGTACCAAATGTGGTACATTTTGTTAACTAACAGCATAAAAAAATGATAAGAGTATATACACGTGCGGAGAGAGAGCGTGGGATTATGGGGCAAACCACTGCACGCAATCAACAGTATCGTTTACAGCCGTCGGATGATGATAGTCTACACTCTCTCTCTCTCTTTCTCCTCTGAAGACAACCCACATGTCACGTAATTCGGGGACTACATTACTATATTGCCACTACTCTCTCCCATCAGCCGCCCCCTCAGTCAAATCTCTCGTTGACTGTGCCCACCCTCTATTTTCTCTCTATCAATTACTCGCCGACTCCCATCTGTCCTTCTATAAAACCACCCACACCTCCCCCTCCATTGCCTCTCAACCCCACCCCTTTTAACAGAGTTCAGTTTTTTCCCTCAAGAAAGTCGAGCTTTTCCAGGAAAAGAAAATTCTACACCTGCGAGTAGAGAGCCAGGAGGGTAGTATCTTTTAACAGAAATGGCACCAAAGGAGAAGACTGGCGCCGTTAAAGCTAACGGGATCGGCGGGGCGAAAGAGGTGCATTTCAGGGGAGTGAGGAAGAGGCCGTGGGGTAGATACGCTGCCGAAATCAGAGATCCCGGGAAGAAGAGCCGTGTTTGGCTCGGCACCTTCGACACGGCTGAGGAAGCGGCTCGCGCCTACGACACCGCCGCCCGCGAGTTTCGTGGCGCCAAAGCCAAGACCAACTTCCCTTTGCCTAGCGAAAATGTGATCAACAATTGTTGTGTTAATAAAAACGATCATATTAGTGTTAATAATAACAGTAATAATAATCGGAGCCCGAGCCAGAGCAGCACAGTGGAGTCCTCCAGCCGCGAGCCGGCCCTGATGATCGATTCCTCGCCGTTGGATCTCAATCTCGGCAATGGATATGCCGGCCCCGCCGTCAAGTTTCCGTTCCAACCGGTTCCTGTTGTCCGCGGATTATTCGCCGGTGGTGTTGCGCCGCCGGCAAGCCAGATGATTTACTTGGATGCGATCGTGAGGGCTGGGGAGGCGATGAAGAGTCAACAGTATCAACGGATGATGTCCGATCATTTCCGTAACTATCATCATCATCGGGCGGCGGGTGATTTTCACGCGGCTTTCAACGGTGGGGTCCAAAGCGATTCCGATTCGTCCTCCGTCATCGATTTGAACCACCACGACTTGAAACAGCCATGTGGCGGACTCATCGATCTGGACCTCAACAAACCTCCCCCACCTGAAATCGCCTGATTTTTTTTGCCAAGTTTTCTCCGATCATAACACGATCGTTCAAGATCATCTCATTTTATTTTTCTCCTTTTTCGTCAATTTATTTTTCTTTTTCTCGATTTCTATAATAGTGAAAAGGAATAGGCTAGAAAAACAAAAAAAAAAAATTTACGGTGAGAGTTTCGAGTGATCTACTAGATCACCGCTCGATGTGAATACTTTAGCTCATCTCCACTTTTTTGCAACAGAGAAACCATGAGTTTCTTCACTGTTGTTGATGACTACTACTGTAACTCCTTTTATCTTTAATGAATTAAAAGTAACACTGATAATTCCAAAATAGTCTCTTTTTCTTTTTATTTTTCTCTAATTTTTAATGATTTTTTATTGAGAATTTTTTTTATTATTTTTGAATATGGTGTCGCCGGAAAACCAGACAAATTCCAGTTCGTTCGTTGCAAGTGAAATTAGTGCTAGTATTGACAGAGTTGTTGATTGTTTTATCTCCAATGCCTATCTAGAAGCCACGTGGCTTTATAAGGTTTTTTTTGGGCCATTAAAACATGGTAGAACCCGAGGGTAAAATTTATAAAATATTTTATGTTAAAATAATAATTTAATTATAAATTGTTTAATATGTTATAGAATAACAATTAAAACAGTTTTTAAGACACATTTAATTTTATAAAATCAAATTATAAAAAAAAAAGTTTGGTTTAATTTTTGTTTTTTTATAAAATCATTCATAAACTTTTTGATTAACAAATGAGTGATGGATTTCACATCTCAGCAGTATCAACTTTCTTAAATATGAATGATTATCATTCCATTTATGAAGAAATTTAAAAGAGCTTTGGTGTATGCTCTTTTTGGCTACCGAAAGCAATGGACTAACCAATTCTACACCAATAGGTTGGTCAAAGTTATTCATATTATTTTCTTTTTAACTCCAAATTAAAGTTACTGAAAAGGGGTTTTTATATTACAAAGTAAACATTTGAAGGAAGAGGATAGCGTTTTTAAAATGTTGTGAGTATTTTACATGTGAATCAAACTTTACCGATCATAATAATCATTGGAGATTATAAACATAAAGTTTGTATATTTGTTTTAGAAATTTCTTTGATATCTATTTGATAGAAGTTGCTTAATTAATATTCCTAAGTTTTTTTATTTTTAAAAAACAGCTTTTTTAGACAAGGGAATGAAGAATACTTTTAAGAAAAATAGGAACCTTTTTGAAAAAAATAAAAAGCCCATTAAAACAATTTGATGAGATGTCAATGTCATATTTACTTTTTGATTTGATAATTATGTTAAGCTTTTAAAAAATATGGTTGGAATGATAAAAATAAAGCGGTTTTGTTTTGAAAAAAAAAAACTAAATGACTTTAAAATTACAAAAATACAATTGCTTGCTTTAAATTTAAGTTTAATCATTTATTTAATTTTAAGTAGTGAATTACATAAGATGTCTATTGCTTGTATTAAATTGAATAAATGAGACGAAAAATGGTACTTTAGCCCAATTTAATGCAAGCAATAGACATCTTCTGTAAATAAACCATATCATATATACGTGTGACGGAAATGCTTTTGCTTCCCCAAGCGCGTAATCACCAGCCGCGCATGAGATGCTAATGAACGGGTTTCAAGGTAAGAGACCGAAAGGTTATTCCACGTTGACTGGGTAGTCCTCGAGATGCGTGTCAGGTTATGCACGTGCTATACGGCCGTCCGATCATGCATACGTGTATGTCTGTGATCTTTTATTAAAAATCATTAATCTTTTAAATGATAATTAAAAATTAAAGCGAACAAAGAGGGGTAAGAAGGAGACAAAGGTAGGGCCCACGTGGACGCTGGCGCTGTAAGTGGTAGTGGGGAAGCGCGGCTGCCGCTTTTGGTGGGTCCCGGTCGTTGGTCGTCCATATATATACTCAAAGATTTCGCCTGCCCTTCTCCTTAAATATTTTAATATAAAATAATCAAATTGAGTATTATTTGGACACATTTCTTTCAGATAAAAAACTACCATACGTAAGTAGATATTAAATTTCGTTTTTATGCGTTACGTTGTGTAAGAATAGTATAATATCATATTTAAGGGAAAATTATTGGGTAAGCCAACGTTACAATTATTGTTTATATTAAATTTTTAATTTAATATAAATAATTATAAATTTTATAAAATAATATCCATCAAAAAATATAAAAAATATAAATTAATTATCCAATATAAACAATTGTAATTAAAAAAACGTGTATAAATAACATATACAACAATTCAATCTAATAATTTAAAAAAAATCAAATTTGATTAATGGGTGTCATATAAGTATATTTTAATCAACAATAATTAACTAGATAAAATACATTAAAATTTTAAAAGCTAAATTTATTTTAAATGGTATTTTAAATATACTATTGATTTAATTTTTAAAAAAAGCAAAAGCAAAGATTTTTATTAATAAAAGCAAATATAAAAATATAACCAAACATAACCAACAAGTTTCTAAAAGCAATAGAAATATAACTAAATTTCTAAAAAAAAAACATTAAATTCTTTGTAAACAAGACATATATTGCCATGCATGGGGCATTAGGTTAGTGGTATGTCGTGTATGCAAAGCAGCCCATCATCATCATAACCATCAATTCCATCTATTATTTTAGGAAATAAATATACTCCAGTAGTAGTACGGCGCAGAGAGACCGTGAAGAAAGGTTACGTGTCGGATTGAGACAGACAGTAACGCCGGCTGGTCGGCGTGTTTGCGTTAAATCTGTGGGACCCACTCCGCACCTCAACAACCAAGTGTCGTGAAACTGTGAGAGAGAAAAGAGGCTGATGCGTCGTGATGCGCCACGTTTGCCGCTAAGCAACCAAAAAAAATGGAAATTGTTTTTATTAAAAATGGAGAAAATAAAATATATAAATAATTGAAAGAAAAGCAACCGCCAAATAATTACATACGGAGTAAGAAAGAGAAAAAGATTAGGTTGGGGAGGTGGGGCGGCTGCTGTGCTTTGGCTTACCGGCATTTAAGTGGACTATTGTTGCCTCTTGAGGTGCAAAAATTTCGAGAAGCTTCGTTAATAATAAAGAATAATTTTTTATATTTCACTTTCATGTCACATTATTATTAATTAAAAAGGGATGTCAAATTTAATGTCACATAAAACTGTTTTTTTTTAGCAATAACGTGTAAAAAATATCTTGTAAATACAATTTTTTTATTAATAAATTTATTTAAATTAAATCAAACCAGATCAAACTTTTTTAAAAAAAATTACTTTTTATCATTTTTATGGATTAAGTTAAGTTATGCTTACAAGCACTTGCTAACAATTCAAAACAAATGTAATGAGATTTTAAAATTGTATATATTATAAAATTTAGTTTTTATTTATTAGTGTATATATGAATCATATATAAAAATATATTTATAAATTTAAATTAAACTTTACAATAATTATATTCTAATTATTTATTTAATAATTTTTTAACAAATACTCAGGGACATTTATTAACCAAACCCTTTCTATTTAGGAAAGAGCAGAAAGTTTATAACTGCTAAAGTCGTGTTTGCACTTTGCACGTGTGCACTAATCACGGTAGAGAAACAGACAAATAGTAGTTGTAATTACATTAAAAAAAGGAAGATGAAGAAGATAGGGAGGTGTACTTACTATTAATAATTGTGACTATATATTACCAGCTTTAGCTTTTAAGCCTTTAACTAGTTTCAATTTTCAAATCGATTAAAAACGGAGTGGTGTGATTGGCCGCTCTCATTACTTTAAATAGACGTTTAGTTTACTCGTACGACATCGTATGGTACTTTTCAGTATGGATAAGATATTCTTACAAGTAACAATACTGAAACTGTGAAAGCCGTCAGACACGCTAAAGAATAAAAATAGTGTTCTTCTAAGAGGATTACACGTGATAACTATATGTCCGACACGTGTTAAGGTTTTGTTCAATTTAATTTGATATGATAATGGTAATAAGGCAGGTTTGGGACGTAGAATATTCCCCCGTCCCGTTTATCTAAATCATCTCTATGGCTTCCGGTGTGTCTTTCATCTTAGTTTTTGACAAAGGAATCAGAGATTTAAATCTTCGATTTCATCCTTGTTAATTTTTTAAAAGTACTTACACTTAAAAGAAAAATAATGATAATTATACTATATTAATATATTTATAAACAAAAAATATAACATGACAGTAATAAAAAAATAAAATCGTGATTAAATAATTTGAGAAATTTCATTTTTAATCTCAATTTATTCAGAATTTTTTTTATCATTTTCATTTTCACCCCTACGAGAATAAAATATCCTCCAAACTAAATGTCGTCGGGTCAAAAAATCTGAGTTTATGTCAAGAATATAGACTTTTACCATCCCTATTTGATATTCATTGCTTTCTTGGGCTAGTCATTTTAATTTTCAAGTGCATTATTGATATGGTTGCGGGTTGTGCGAGATCCAAAAAATTATTTGATTTAAAAAATATATTTTCTCTAATTAATTATTTTTTCTTCAGTGACTTCCTTTAAGCTTTCAAGTATAAATTTGATCATTTGCATCCTCCACATTCTAAAAATTACAATTAATCTCCCTGTTAGTATCTACATTCAATTGTCTTTTTTTCATCAATAAACTTAAAGAATTGTTAGCTTAAATCCGGACATATCGAATCCAAGTGGTAGAAACTGGGAGAATCATCCACCAAACTCACTAGCCACCATTTTATAACACTAAACATAATTGACTTGGAAAGAGGGATTTTGGAGATTGATAGAGTCATGCGATCATTCCGTTAAGTAAAAGTGTATTAATTAAATCATTAAAATTGATTAACTGATCTTTTCGAATAAATTCAGTTAAAATGATTCGGTTAATCAATTCATTAAATAAAATATATCGGTTAACAGTTAAATTTTTTTAATCGCTTTCGATGTTTATATGATTAAAAAATCAATTAATATTCACAATATATTGAATATAAATATAATATATATAAAGTATAATAAACTAAAAAAATTAAGTATAAATTAAGTATATAATATATAATAAATTAAAAAATTTAATTATATAAATAATATCGATTAACCAACCGATCGTATCGATTGAAATTAATTCGGTTAGTTAATATTAAAATACTTACATTAATTCAATTGAAACAATTAAAAAATATTTAACTAAAAAAATCAATTAAAATTTTTAACTGATCGACTCGACAGTTACACACCCTACCGTTAAGTTTATTGACAGGAAAACTTCTTGGCCCAATTGTAACTTTTGAAACATGAAATGTACCTAAAATCAAATATAAACATTAAAGATGTTAAATGCAATTTATCTTATATTTTAGTTAATAATTTACAAGAGAAATTTACACTCAATGCTGATAAAAATTTCTACGCTACCTGATGCAGTAAATTTTTCGTAACGTGACAACAACCTTGTTTTGGATTTGAGATTTTGTTTCAAATTAGGACTAGTACGCTAGTTTGGGGCTAACGAGTACAGAGAGTCAAGAGGGGGCAATGGGTAGGGTATTTCTTGTGGAATTGGGAGGAAGGTCTTACAGATGCCGATTCTGTGACAAACCTCTGGCTCTAGCAGATGATGTCCTCTCTCGGGTACACTAATTTCTTTTTCTTCTCAATCATTTTTAAATCTTGGCACCAATATTTTTCTTTTTGATATTGGTATTTAGTGATATAGTTGGATCAAATCACTTTTTGATTAATTGAGAAAAGATTGGAATTTGATTGTTTGTTTAATTATTCAGTACCTGAAACAAGGGGCTTATTTTTATCAGAATTCAGAAGTTTTTCTTTTCTTTAGTTTTGGCTAGTTTGGGTCTAATGAATTCCAGGGTTTTGCTAGACCATAAATGGGTTATCAGAATTTAGAAAAGAAATTCATGACTGTAATATGGACCTCACTATTAGGGAGACCATTTTTAGGATTATGGGATGCTGCGACCGTTAGGTCATGAGTGGATTGCATTTTTTGGTACTGTTGTTCAATTTTTTATCAAGCTTTAGTGATGGGTGAAAATGGGGGATGTTGCAGGACATTTTGATTTAGATGGTAGATTATTTGTGATATAAAGTGGCACCACTAAGGATCTGATAAAAATAAGATCAATTTGAGTTTGTGCTGTGGAAATCAACTTTCAAAAGCCATTTCATTGCGTATGTAATCGTGGCTCTTCATTAGACATTAGGACATAGTAAGGTACCGAGTGGGATATTGCCGTAGGCTTTGGAAAAGAAGATCGTTAAAAGTATTGATGTCACTGGGGATTAGAAGCGGGGAACAATAGGAGTCGTGATACGCGAATAGCATATCAGAATGGGTTTCTGTATTGAGTTTATCTTTGGGCTCTCTTGTTTTTGCCTCTGTCATATTAAGAGAAATATACAAGTATAAAGTGTTCCTTTTTTCTTTCTAAACCTGGTGATATTGTATAATTTACTTGTAAACTTGGGATTGACAAAAGCACTTCGCAAAGTGTTTATGGCTGGGTGGATGAAATGTGAAAATGCCCTTCACTGTTGCTTGACTGAAAAATGTATCAAATTGAAAATCTAAAAAGATGGTAATATAACTAGCATAGTAGCATTTTGCGTGTTGCTCATGCTCCTGTTGGACACAGAATAAGAATGAATGAAAATGAGTATGTTGAGATAATTGAGTGGTGAACTGGCGAATGGCCTGGTGAAGTATTGATAAAATATAGATACATTCTGGAGAAGTTAGAGATAACACTAACTGTGAACATAATGAGAGTCGAAATTAGTTGTTTGGACGTATGTGTTGGATGAAAGAGAATGAGTGATTCAGCTTTAGTTGGAAGTGCTTATAAGCAGAAGGGAAAACTAGTTATGGGATGAGGCTGGGGAAAAAGTATAATGTTTTAACTTAATTTGTCTAAGGTTTGCGAAGAAGATAGACTAGGAACTTTGATATTGACCATGAAATGAACATCTGGCATAAGTATCAATGTATAAACCAATGAATGACTATAACCTAATATAATGGTAATCAAATCTTTTTGGAATTTATTCAAATATTTACGTGCCAATTTTACTGCAGTAATATATATTAATGGGCAACACTGAAAAGCCAGAGATTAGGATGTTTGTTCTCACCAAATTGTATTTGGAATTTAGAAAATATGAAGAGAGTCAGATCTCCTAATCATTGCTAAAAGTAGAACAGATGGGGACAATGTTTTCTCCTCTTAGCTATAGCTCAACCAGAAACTTTTGTTTGCCTTCATTCTGCCTTTGCGAGCAGCTAACTTTAATTATACTCCCTCCGTCCACAATATTTTAGTCCATCCTTCGACTTCCAACTTTATAAGGAACATCATTAAATGCATTTTCTTCGCAAAAAAAAAACTACTCTTTCCAAAATTACCCTTTATTGGTAACAGTGATTATTTTCTTTTTCCATGCCTCTCTTCCTTTTAAAGTAGTGTAAAATGCTTTTATTTGTACGGGCAAATTAGGAAAGTTCAAAGTTTACAATGCCTTAATTGTTCAAAATGGACAATATTTTGAGACATCCCAAAAAAGAAAGATGGACAATAAATATGAGATGGAGGGAGTATAATTTGTCATTTTAATGCATTACTGTAAAGTCATTTAGTACAACACTTAGACCAGAAAAAAGGTGAGCCTTGATATCTGTTGATAAAAAGCCACACGTGAAAGTGCCATCTGAACACAGTTTTGAACGCTTAGCAAAGTGGTCATGATTAGATGTGGTCAAGTGACAGAAAAGTTCCAAATAGGGACTATTTGGGTTACAGACAAACTGTGAAGATTTTGTGGCTTAAGAGCCCAAGTCTTAGATTTGTCCAGCAATGAAACATCATGCTCAAATACCAGGATTCTCAAGGAAAAGAGGAGCATAGTCTGAAAAAAATCTAGTCCTTCACTTGTGTTAGATTTCCCCTGAGTGCAAATAACTCCCTTAGGGCCACACCTGCAGAATTTATTTCGAGTTGTACCCAGTATATTTGGACAGGGCGGTTTTGAAAGCTAGATAGTTTTATAATAGTGGAGTAATATTGAAACTGAGTATCTTTGGTTGGACCTGCTCACTACGAAGATTCGGGGCCATATGAGCTCAAGTTTGGTAGTATGCGAAAACTAGATAGGTTTCAAGTTAAAATTGCTTCTATTTTCAAATTTTTCTCGATATATAAAATACAGACTAATTATGCACCAGGCCATCTAATCATCAATCTATGGTTACCTATAAGTAATTGAGCTTTTAGCTGCCTAGTTTTCTTCTTAATATTTATATTGATAAAAGGTTTTGCATTTTTTTCAATTCGTAAATTTTCCTCATCTATATTGTTCTCTGTCTACATCTCATTTTTACTCAAAAAATTATTCTGATATGCCAAAGATAAACTATGCTTTTAGCAATTGTTTATTTTCTATGTATGATTATGAAAAAAAACAATCATCTTGGCTAAAAATATTGAAATACTATGAGGGTTGATCTTATTTTAAAGTGATTAGATATTCCTTGTCTTGTTTTAGATTACTTGCAAATATCAACTTGTAATGGAATTTTGGTGCTAAATGATGGATCAACATCATCGTCATGTTATTTCTCCTGATTCCTGTCTTCATAGATATCCACTTGCTCTTTTGATGAGGACATTGCTTTTTTCAAAGAGAGAACATGTAAAACTTGGCCATCTGTTATTCAGCTGTTGGGATTTTGTGTATACTAATTTTAAGTATTTTCTTTTCACAAATATAGCATCAGTTTATTTGATCAACATTTTGACTTTAATTTGTTGCTTTGCAATGTGATTAGTCTTTCAACTGCCGTCGGGGGAGGGCATACCTCTTCAGCAATGTGTAAGTTAATATTTTGATGGAAAATTCCTTTACCTTGCTTGTTTTGGATTTGTAATTTCTGTTTTGAGCTTACTTGTAGAGGTTGCAGGTTATGTGTTTCTTGGTTTAGAATGAACCAGCTAGAAACTTTCTTTCCATTCTTACTTGTTCATTTGGTCTTTTATGTCTATGTAATTATTAGATTGGAGGATCATTTGCACACCTAGGAGACCATCAGCCCATGGGATGATTTTGTGTAACAATGTTATAAACCCAGTTTCCTCTATACTCTTTCTGGATTGCATGATTTGAAATCAAGGGTGTAATTCTGTCGTCTCACACCCACCCCCCCCCCCCCCCCCCCCCCCGCGGCCAAAAAAAAAAAAACAACCAAAAAAGAAAAAGAAAAATAAGAAGCATGAAAGGTACTGCAAACATGAATTGAAAGGTTTATACTTTCTTAACTTACAAATTATGTCCAAACTCATAAACAAGAATGTTGATCAATCACTTTTATTGAAGTTTTGCTACCTCTTGATTTTAATTATACAACTTTGATATCATTGCATCTAATTTTTTTGTTTTAAAATCAGTCCTGCGACACACACATGCATTATTATGTATATATAGAGCATCTATCGGAATAAGAAAATCGAAAATGCTTCCCTTTCATGAATGATGGATCACGAGCAGATCAGACTCAGTGTTTCCATATCCTTCATTGACTGATTTGTTTGTGTTCCTTGGATTTTTAATCCAGGGTGAATATAACAGTTGGACCTCAAGAGGAAAAGATGATGCTTTCTGGTATGCATACCATTGAAGATATATCTTGCTGCTGCTGTGGACAATTTCTTGGCTGGAAATATGTATGCTGCTTTCTTTTATCAACCTCACAGCACTTCAGTTTGTTTGTTTCTTTTTATAGTTGCAACGAGATAATTTCTTCATTGATAATTGAGAGAGACAGTAGGCATGCTTTTTGATAGACTGTAAAAGCATAGTTGAACACTTTCTCATCAACTTAAGCTTTTGGGATAATTGATAACTCACTATTTATTAATATGGTATCAGAGCTTGAAGCTTTGGTTTCGAGTCCAGGGGCTGCCCTTTTTTCATAAATATTTCACCTAGTTTTTTGCCAGCCCCTGGGTCCTGGTGCCAGGGGCCAGGCCCCCTTGAAAGACTTTCATGATTTTTTCATATTTTGGGCACTTGGTCCTCCCCGCACATAGTCCCATTGATACTTAACTAAATCTTTAAAAAAAAACTTTACATTGATACTTAACTAGCACTACGGAGTATTGTTTTTAAGTGCCTTTACCAGTTTATCACCATGACACCATACTTTGGTGGAATTCTAAAGGAAATAAATGAAAAAAATTTAAGGAAAGAAAATAATATTTGCTTTAATACTAAGACCAAAGATGGATAATTAAATAAAGAAAAAACCTTTATTTGTTTTTGAAATATCACCAACACAAGTTAAAACACAAAAGACAAGCCTTAAAACTAACGACAAAAAGAGTGTCGAAAATTAGCATGAACTCAATAATTGATGATTTTGGTTTTATGTAAAGAATGTAGAGTACAATTTAGACAAATAAATAAGCATATGTTTATGAAATATTTGCCCTTTTATTCTCTAGTCCCCCCAACATAAAAATCCCGGCTTCGTCCCTGCCTGGGATTTTTTACGTTTGGGCTCACGTTCAAAGCCAATTAATCCTTCTTCCCAGCTTGCACGTGAGAGGGTATGTTAGACCATAAAAGAATAGTTGGGTCTTTTTCCATTAGCTTAAGCTTTTTGGATAATTGGTAACTCAACTATTTCTTAGTAATTATATTTCTTTTTCTTTTTTTGGATCATCCATGTTGATAAACTCTAAAGTCGTAGTACTTTGCAATCTCTATATTGATTCATGGCAGATATCAAATGCTTAAGTGGTTCTGATGATGTGTAGGTGACGGCGCATGACAAAGACCACAAGTACAAGGAAGGAAAATTTGTTCTTGAAAGGTACTTGATTGTTTTAAGCTTTTGTTTTCCATCCGAGTCTTAACCAAAAGATTTTACGAAGCTAAGTTGCACACCCAACAGATGGAGGATAACTGAGGAGGTTACTGAAGAAATGAATCCGGAAACCCATTCTGGGTCAAGTGATGCAGAAAATCTGTAGGAGCTTGCTGCAAATATATACCAGAAAACAAAACAATAAGACAATACAGAGATATACTTTATTAGATGATTATGGGAGCTATAAACGATAACTTGCAAGTACAAATATTGTTGCCATTCTGGGTAGGCTTTTATGCCCGAGGACCTTAAATCTTCTTGTTCCAAGTGCCGGAGGATGCTGATTAATTTTTGGCGGTGTTGCCTCCATGCTTCACCAAGCTTGATTGCCGGCGTTTGATATGAACAGAGAAGTATATTTAGATATATTTGTTTTAAGATTTATACAGTTTCTGTACATTATGGCCAGCTATCTTGTGCATCTTTTTTTATTGGAAAGATCGTGCTTTAGTCTCCTATGATCATAATAAATAATAAATCCAGGCACATTGCTTCACTTTTCACCGTTCCGAAAGAAAAAAAAAAATTGGCCTTTTTAATCAATCTAGGCTAGATTCACAACTTCAAGCAGCACCACTGGTCTAATTTATTTTTATTATTATTGCTTCTTTTTCTCTCTATAACAAAAAGATTGTTGTTCCCCCCCGTTATAAGAACTAGTTTCTTTCCGCCATATCTTGTCTTTTCCTTCTTAACCTTTAGATGGTGTAAATGCTCTCATGAATCTAATTTCTATCTTTCGATAAGAGAGAAAATGTCTTTATAATATTTGGTAGAGATTCATCGCTAATGATGCAATTGCTTTCCTTCGTTTTGCTTTAATCTATTAACAAAACAACAACATTTACTTCACTTTCCATCACCGTCGACAAACAATAATTGCTATGGAAAAATTAAGAAACTGTCCATCAAAATTTGATATTTTAAAGTCAACCCGGAATCGGAAAGGACGTTATCGGATGCAATGCGCAAGGGACTGAGAAAGGGACGAGATGTAATCAGGAATTTAGAAAAGTTGAAGGAATTTAGAGAAAGAGAATTGAATAAGAGAAGCGAGATCGATCGTTGTTCTGAAGGAGAAGAATAGAGAGAGTGGAGGTTTGTAGAGTAAAAGTCATTGTTTATGATTTACCACTCTCTCTTTCTCTCTTGTTGAGTTGTGTTTTTTAAACCTATATTGTTGGGTGTGACGAAGAGAGAGTTTAAACGCCACAAAAATGGGTCGGTGACAGAGAGGATTAGAAGAGAAGTGAAGTAATTTTCTTGATTGAAATGTGTGAGTGATATTTTCATGATTATGATTTTTTTTAGTAATTTTTTACAATTATGATTTTATTTTAAGTTGTGTACTTCGTGAATTGGAAATATACCTCGTACCTAAAATTATTTTGGGGTTATGGATATTTGGTCCTTTCAATGCTCTAAAGACAGAAAATGTAACTGATATGGATGAAAAATGTGGGGGAAATAATTCAAAGACTTTACGCATCGAATTTATAGTTTAAAGATTTAAAAGTTACATATCAATAGTTTAAGGATTTGCGATGCAATAATTTTTATTTGGTAATATAAAATAAACAACACTAATATGGAGAAAACAGGAATATACAGTAGATTTGTTCATTTTTTTTTTACTTTAGAAGCTTCGTTCATAATTCTTTAGTAATGTAAAAAAATTTCATTAATGATGCAAAAAACTAAAAGATATAGTTTTTATTTTATGTTTACGTGGTGTATTCTCGCAAGATGTACGCACTAGTATTTGCAAGTTGTATCTTTTTCTTTATCCTAAAAGAAAGAAGATATTGAGTAATACCTAAACTACAAGATTCACATATAAATTTCATTAGTAATACAGAGGAATTTCATTAATAATGCAAAAAACTAAAACATAGTTTTCATTTTATATTTACGTGGTGCATTCTTATTGGTTTACTCGTACAGGTACGCACTAGTATTTGCAAGCTTTATCCTTGTCTTTATCCTAAAAGAAAGAAGATCTTGAGTAGTACTTAAACTACAAGATTCACATGTAAATATCATTAGAACTATAGAGTAATTTTATTAATAATGCAAAAAATAAACAATTTAGTTTTCATTTTATGTTTATGTGGTGCATTTTTATTGGTTTACTCGTCAAATGTACGCATTAGTATTTGCAAGCTGTATCTTTGTCTTCATTCCAAAAGAAAGAAGATCTTGAGTAATTCCTAAACTACAAGATTCACATGGACATTGCAAAGCGAAAAAGTTGACTTTGGTAGAGTGTTGTTATTTTTTTTTTTTTTTTTTTTGCACAACTAGATGTTGTTCTTAAATAGTTAAAATCTCATAAACCTATAGAGAAAAAAACATGTTTATTTAATTTTTTTTTCTGGTGATGATACCACAAACTTTCTTCGGAAGTTACCATAATGTTCTCAAATTCATGATATTGATGCTCCAAACAGTTTTTCTGTTTTTGTTTGATTCCATGATTGGTCCAATATCCTTTTAAAACCAACATTTGTCACAATCTAAGCCCTATATTTCCCCTACATTTTATAGTATAAAATATGATCAAACCTTTCTAATTGGACATGTGATACATGCTACAATAGGACCAAAAAAAATTCTCATGATCTATCAATATAGGGCCCCACCTGTATGAGCTGTAAGATTAAAACGATAAAGAGTTCTTAAGACAAAGTCATACGTCAATTATAGGGCCGTTGATAAACGCATGTTCCGAGCTGACTAATATAAATATATATTTTATTGTTTATCTAGAATGTATATTTATTTTTATTTCAATAATAATAATAATAATATATTTGTGATATTATCTAATCCACAAAAAAGAATTGTAGGACCTTTGCTTTGTGATATTAGTGTATCACATGAATGTTTTGTCTTATATTATCTTGATTAAACAAATGTTAAAAAACAAGCCCTTCAAAATAATTTAAAAACATCATAATTAATTAAAAGTCCACAAAATGATAGTAATAATATGATTTGGACTCTAATGTATAGTTGGAATCGAGTCAAACTTTTATCGAACTATTCGAATTCAACTTCGAGCCTGAAACTTAGGATCGAATAGCTTATCGAACTGAGCTCGAATACCTAAAGGTTCACCTCGAAAGATTTTCGAACAGTTTGATAAAATATTATCGAATTCAAGCCGAGTCGAGCCTTAGCTCAAATCATTATTTATTTATTAAAATTATGATTCGGGTTCAAGCTCGATCTCGAATAGAAAATTTAAAACTCAGATTTAAGCTCGAGCTCGAACAGACTCAATTATTAACGAGCTCGAGTTTTTATAAAATTTATCAAGTTTGAATTCAAATTCAATTTTCAAATTTAATACAAACTCGAATTCAAACTTATTCATTTAAACTTAAACCAATCTTAAATACCTTAATGCTTGAATTCGATTAGACTAAAATACACCCCAACTCTAAAACAATCTTTCCCGTATATCATGAATGTTATTTCTTATATTATTAACAGTGGTAAACTAAAGTAAAAAAAATTGGGCCGCCCATAGAATTAAAAACCATCTTAATCAATTGCCATGCGAAAGAAATCACAAAATGATACTACTGGTAGAAGTATAATAATTGCCATTAAAAAGTTTGCCGTTACATCGTACAGCTTTTAGCAAGTCCTATATTAATTTCTTAAAAGTTAATAACATTCCGTAACAGCCAGTATGAGAATTTTAAAATTCCTTTATTGTTGTACAAATTCCAAGATAATTTCGATACTTTATTATAAATATGAAAAAATCTCA
This sequence comes from Bretschneidera sinensis, assembly GCA_023935145.1. Lineage (NCBI taxonomy): Eukaryota > Viridiplantae > Streptophyta > Magnoliopsida > Brassicales > Akaniaceae > Bretschneidera > Bretschneidera sinensis. The sequence goes on along the minus strand of CM043700.1, from coordinate 16,327,371 downwards.
CTCAAAATGGATACTCTTAAAAAAAAAAAGCTTTTCGAAAGATTAAAAATTTAAAAATAACGAAGTGACAATTGATTGTCCATTAATTACCATTAACTGTCAACTAATCACCATCGACTGTCTTAACTGTCGAGACAAGTTGGAGTTAGGTACCGTGATGATAGTCGACTATCCTATACTACAATTGATTGTAAAAAGTTTCTGTCCAATATGACAGTCGATTGTCTACTAACCACAATCGATTGTCTCTTTTGTTATTAAAACAAAACTTCCAACAATCCTCACTTTTGTTTGAAAAACAAACTTTGATAAAAATTTACAATCAAGATAATCTGAGATTGACATATGTTAATGCTGAAAATCTACTGTTGAGCTGGAGGTTCCACGTTCGATGTCCTGCATGAATAACGAGGGGTAAACTAAAGAGTCATTAGAGGAGAGGGGATAGTGCCTCCGAAGACCCTCCGATGCCTTTGTTAGGACAAGGTATTGAGAAAATGGAAAGTTGGGGTACTAGTGTTCTAGTAATGAGCTTGAGATTGGAGATGATTTTGAATCCACATACCTTGGGTTTTTTATAGTGTTTCGGATGCAAATTGGCCATGTGCTCGGGATGGCACGATCCTTGAGATCTCGTTTCTCCGAGGAAGGGTCTTGTCACATGTTCAAGGGCAGTTCAATCCCTGAAATTACGCTTACACTTCTGCATGAAGAGTCCGTGAGTGACAACGGTTATGTCAACTGCTTGCCCACGTGTCCTTCGATCATTGGAGAGAGATTGTCCACGTGTCATCAGGCTACTGGAGGTTGATTTACTGATGTGGCCACGTGTTGTTAAGTCATTGGAGGGAAATTTTCTATGTGTCATCAGGCTACTGGAGGGTGATTTATTGGTGTGACCACATGTCATTCGGTCATTGGAGGGAGATTGTCCACGTGTCATCAGGCTACTTAAGGGTGATTTTTTGGCCGTATTAACATATATATGTAAAAATAGCTTTCGATTTAAATCTTTGCTTAGTGTAAATAATTCATGACTCTATAAATTATCTAGTTGCTTAATAGCATTAAATTAGAAACTCTTTGTGATAGAGTCGGAAATATCACATATGCCACTCTTTTATTTCGGTGAGAGATTCTGATTTATACTTAGTACCATTATGACGATGTGTTTGTACTTGATTTCATGAACTCTCTCGAGAGTAAACCTTAAACTCTCTTAAGAAGTGATAACACTTCTAAGTTCATGTTGGTGAAGTTCTATAATGTGTTTTTGTTATTTAGAACACATTTACAATATCATTTTAGGCTTCATTAAAAGTTGAACTCAACCTCTAAGATACGTAACAGACATTACTGGTTTTCTATTTTACGGGCTCACTTTTTTAGTAATAATAATCACTATACAGTAACTTGTTTTTACCCATTAAACCTTATAATTAGTTAAGTATTAAAATAAGGTCAGGTTTTCATTACTGGTGATAATTTATATAAAGTTCCAGCCCATATCAAAGGATATCATTCTTACTATCTCTCTAGAAAGAGTTTTCTTAAGAGAAATAATCAAAGTCTTACTTGATCTCATATTAAAAACTTATCTCACAAACTTATGAGTCATATCTTAGACTAATATATCTAGACTTACCATTTTAGGTATCACTATAAGCCATTGACAAAATTTAATTATCACAATTGATAGATTTCGAAAGCATAGGCTAAGGCCACAAACTTTATTTCCAACAATAAATTTATAATTTAATCTATTATGCCTCTTTTTAAATTGTTGTCATGTAATTTAATTCAGATTCCACTTTCGTTATCCAACTATCATCGGTATATCATCTTGATACACTTGGGTTATTATAACACTAGTGTATCCTTTTGATACAACTAGTTCATATCAAATCAATGGTTTCCTTTAAGTAACCACAAATTATACTAAATTTGTACATTCTCGTAATGAATAACGAAGGACTCAAAGCATAACCCCCACTATATGCTTTCTAATTTTAATTTCTATCAAAGTGTTTTCTTGGTTTCACTTATATCAACCATATAAGTTTCAAGATTCAACATATTTTCAATATAGTAGTATATTAACACTTTACATATATCTATGGCATTATATAGTATAACTAACACCGTCACACTTTAAAATATAATAAATTCTTTACATTAACAATAACAAAAAATCAATTATTTCATTGCTAAATAAAGAAATGACTCATATTTCTACCATGTGTGTTATTTTTTAATACAAAAATCTTTACTACTGAATGTAGCCATAAACAAATATATTTGAGGAATTGAATCACACAAATGAAACCCAGTTTTGATACACTTACATCTTTATCAGCACAAAGATTCTTACTTTGTCTGAAACAAGTGGTCGGACTCTCTAATCCATCATTATGACATTTGTTCAATATTGCCATATACATCACAATGTCTTCTTCATTAAGATACACATACAATAACACTCATGATAAGCACATTGTTTGAGTTATATGACATCCTCATTCACCACTTTCAGAATGTCATTTTGTAATCTTTTATTTCTTTTCATGATACATAAGTTAGATATTCAGCAAAATCATGCATGTACAAAACCTCAAATCGATTAGTACCATTTAATATATTATCAGCAATCTTTTAAATGCAAATTGCAACAACAGAATAAAAGGCAATCACAAATGCAACCTGCTTAGGTTCAATGGAAATTGAAAAACTTATCAGTAAAAGAAACAAAAACAAAATGAAATTTAAACCGTTATCTTTTCTAATTACCAACTGTCTGTTTGACTAGAATAGTTCTTCTTCCAAATAAAGTAAAATTATACATTGTAAAATAAAATAGCCACATGTATCATTTTGATGCCATAGATATTACTTTTTAAGTTTCAGACTTCCATTCTATGTTACTTTTCAGTTTTCACCATTTTCTCATGAGAAACATAATACTAGTTATATGATTTGTCTTTTCTATAAACTCTAATATATGCACATAAAAATTAAAGTCTAAGATAAATTGCATTACACTGCCTTCAAGTTTATTAAAATGATATTAATATACTAAACTTTTTTAAAACCTACGATTTACATCAAAACATCAATTTTCACCATCAAGCAGCCCCAAAATAATTTTTTTTTGAAGAATCATAATTTTAACTGGATATTACTTTTCATAATAACCAAAGTACCTTTAATGTTAAAATATCTCCAAGTAATTATGATAAGGTTAATAATTCTATTTATCAATTATATATCTCAAATTTGTTTATAACACAAATTTTAAGGTTATTTGAATTCATATTTTTTTATTAAAAAAATAAAAAGATGCAGTATCATTTTAATTTTTAAAATAAAAAAGTTTGTCTTTGATTTTTCTTTTATGATGGTCTTTGATATTAATTTATTTGAGATGGAAGGCTATTTAATTTTATCAAAAAATATATCAACAAATTTTTTATTTTAATTATTCAATTTTATTTTATGATGGTCTTTGATTTTTATTTATTTGAGGAAACAATAGGAAATGATATCATAATATTTTTTAAAATATAAAATATATGAAGTAAAATTTATTTTATGCCATATAATAGAATATAAATTCATTTAAAATATACTTTTAATAATTTTTGAAAAATAACGATGATAATTTTATTTTTTTTAAACCCTAAAAAATCATTATTAAATATGTTTCATTCCTAGTACTTCTATTTTTTAAAAGTAAACCTTTATGATACTTAATGGTACTTTGGTCATCATAAAAAGTAATATCCAGTTAAAATTTTAATTCTTCAAATAAATTTATTTTGGGGGCTGCTTGATAATGGAAATTGGTGTTTAGGGGTGAATCGTAGGTTTTAAAAAAGTTCAATATGTTAATGTCATTTTAACAAATTTGAAGGCAGTGCAGAGTAATTTACCCTAAAGTTTAGTAATTGGATTTTTATTTTTTTTTTATCGATGGTAGCTATAGATATTGATAAGGTAAAAAAATGTATCTTTCAATGTAGTTTTTTCCGTAAATTGATTTAAGCTTTTAGTTAATTTTCTCATCCGTATAATTATGTTATACTTAGATTTTTTTTTTTAAATTGAATATTTATCATGATACTTATGTGATATATGGAACAATAAACAAATCAATTCGATTTTTTTGGCTTATCTATATGGTTAGAAAAAGGAGTGCGAAAAAATATGCATGCCTTTTCTTTTATAAAATTAATGACAAATTTCTTTAACGAAAACCGATAACTTGTCATCTTAATTAAAAATTTAAAACAATTATGTTATATCATGAAAAAATAAAATAATTAAAAAATATATTCAATTATTACTATATTTTTATATAATTATTAATAAACTTTTATTTCATAATAACTCTCAGAAACCAATATTGAATATAAGAATTGCCTGGAGAATGATCGCAAGCGGTATCCTTTCTGTAAACATTCCAGTGATTAGTATTTGAAATTATGGGTCCACGAAATAAGCGGATGAGATTGAAGCACCGTTCAATTTCAGTGGTGTGATTGATAATGATGTGTGGCTCTGCAACACGCCTGGTGCGCACAGACATAACTACAATTAAAATGAAAACCATGTAACCAGTAATGATAAATACGACTATTTTAGGGAGCCCATTGTTTTGTTTTGAAAAAGCAAAACATCTCCTTTGTAAAAGTCAGTGACTACCAACTCTAGCCACTCTTGTTTATGTTTACACTGAATAAAGATTGTGATTAGATTTGGAATTGACAGATTAAGAAAGGAATCGTCGTGACTGCTTACATTTTGGTAATTAAACAGCTAAACGTAACAAGCATCTTTAGGGTTTTGATCAATGAGGAAGAAGAAGAATGAGAGAAAAGTGAAAGTAACAAACAAAACCATAAACTTTGTAAGAGGACCCCGTTTCATGATGGGACTGCCTCTGCTATCTCCAGAAAGGTCAGACTCGGACAAAACCACTCCCACAAACAAAAACTCGCCACATCATCCGTTGTTATGATGATCATGGTAATGCACACCATGAGTCATGATGCTGATGACATGTAACATGTGGAAAGCAGATAACATACCCAACATAAAAGGACATCAACCTAACGCGCCAAAAACAAGGAATCGAGTGTATCCGTTAGCCGTATACGACATAATAAACAGCTTTAAACAAAGTTTTTAACATATAAAACGACGTTGGATCTCCGCCGCCGTCACCGACAGGGTCACGGAGTTTCTGTACGACGACAAATTAAACAGCAAAAGCATTTTTCAACTTTGATGATTCAAATGTTCTGTTTTCTGCGTGTTGGTAACGTGTTAGACTACCGCCGTGACTCTTCTATTGCCGACAGATTCGCTTCTAACGGAGAATAGGGAAGAGGGAGGGTGGGGGATACAATCCTCTGTTGCCGCCACGTATACCAATGTGGGTCCTACCATTTAAAACAGCACCCAAATGTACAGCAGTTAGTGCCAAGTACTGTGAAATTTATATAATTATTAAATAGATGATATATAGAGAGAGAAAAGGAGTTTGAAAAAGACAGCCCAAAAAAAGAGAAGGGTCAAATCTTATGTGAAATGACGGCCGCCTGACTGTCTGGCAGCTGTAAGACTGATGATGATGAAGGTTCTGAGTTGCTGACGTTAGTGTTAGGTGAGGCCTGTCCTATGGTGTGAACTTTGCGTGTTTGGGTTTTTTTTCTTCTTCTCTTTCATTTATTTATTGTCTGTTTCATATACTACATAGCAGGGTATTACTTTCGCTGACAGTTTATTTTGGCATCCCCATGTTTTTTAATATTTGCAAATTGGGTCAATTTCTTTGAGCATTTTGTTTATTTATTTATTATTTTGTATTCGTATAACATTCACAACAAGGAAATAAAATAATGGTTAACGAGTATTGCAGGTTAAAACGTAAGAAAAATATATAAATAAAAAAAAATAATAACTTATACATAGTGACAATGCCTTGATTTTAGCCTTTTCGTCGTCGCCACCGTCCTAATTTTTAAAGAAAGGCTAACAAAACCAGAAAAGAAAACGTTGACCAACAAATTATTTCTTGTTGCTCCGGCAAATAAAACTAAAATGAAAAAAATAAAAAATATTAGTATCTTACTTATTTCATAATCTGCATGAAGATTAAAACGCGTTAATAAAGAGGGAGAGTATAATACAATATGTGGTCTTAATTTCTCGAGTTTTTATGGCCCACCAACACTACTAGTATGATGTTGCCACGATACATAAGAGAGTGACATATTCACGAGGTTGGTCTGTAATTTGCATAAACTCATAAGGACGTGTTACATCTCAAACATACAACCAAATACATTTTTTTTGGGCATGTAATTCGAGTTGTAATTCTAAGGAGATTGAGTGGTTTTTAAGAAAATTGAGTAGTAACATGGAGGGATTTAAAGTAAATTAACATGTCAACATGTGCTACGTGTTGTAACCTTTTTTTTTTAAAATTGGAATAAAATATAAAAATCAAAATTTAAAAGCGTTTAGTAAACACTGTTTTTAAGGCTTTATTGTTCTCACTTGTATATATAAGTTTGCTATGGGTTACAGAAGAATAGTTCTCTAAGATACAACCAAGTCTCAAACTTGAAGTTTGTAGACAACAACCTTTTCAAATGATTATAGAAAGTTATATTTTTTCAGTTGAAAAGACATGATTTTTTCAGATTTAATGAAAGACTTACGATCATGTGTATTAGTTTTTAACGAATCAGATCGTGTCTATTTAAAAAACAATTATTAAATCTCACACATTTTCTATTTAAATCACAACATTTTATTTAAATTAATGCATTTTGATTTAATCTCACATATTTTTTATTTAAATCAAAACTATTTAATTTAAACTAATATATTTTAGATTTTTAAACAACTTTTTATTTTTATTTTTTTAATTTTATACGTGTGTTAATTTACTCTTCTATGTAATAGAATAATATGCTAACATTATCAATCAAGATAGAAAAATCAACATAAATTAAAAATGAAAGAATAATAAAAAGAGTGAGAAATACGTAATTTGAAAATGAAAGAGATAAAAGAAAGTTGCACCTTTCAACTTTACATTTTTCTTTACTTTTTTTAAAATAAAAAATTACATTAATCACATTGACATTTAATCCGTATTTCAATTATCTCTATATCGTTTGGAAAATGATGAAAACCATTTGATCAAATCGGATATGTTATCCTTTGACCAAAAAAAATTAAAAATACGAATTTACCCATACATATTAACATTCAAAGAAAATCCGTTCCCTCTCTTCTCTCTACACCGATTTACAGTAATCTCTCTCACGTTTTTCCCAAAAAAAACTCCTCCACGTCCACAAACAAACAAGCACAACATCAATAAAATATTTTTAATATATCAATAGCATGGCAACAACCCAATAGCATGGCAACAACCCAACAACCAAAGCAGAAAAATTGGTAAAAAGAAGATATAGCGTGATGTCGAGCAGAATAGTGATTATTCTGCAGACTGATCGAACAGATAGTTCACAAGGAATAACACAAAAAAAACTCTAAAACAATACAGAGAAACTACTTTGATACTTTATTTTAATTTATTCCAAAAATATAATATTACGAAACCCTAAGACCTTATTTATAAGGTCGAAACAAAATAGGAAAATAAAATTAAAGCTGAAATTAAAATAACTAAAATAAAAATTTCTTAAAAACTAAAAACTGCCAATTTGAAGGTCTAAACTTCGTTTTTTGGCTTAAAAACGATAAGACTTAGTAGACTTAGTATATAATACTAAGTTTTTCCCGAAAGCTCGTTTCCAATCAGATTAGGGTCTTCGGGGTCCAATCCAAGCCTATGGCCCGCTAAACGATGTAAACCGGTTTAGGTAGCCCACTTGCCATCTAACAACTCAGCATCATCTGACTCGGATCCTCCTGCATCAGTCGCCCCAGGTTGGAAAGAACTCGTCATCGAGTTCACAATAGCCACATCGGAATCCCCAAAACAAGGACTCAAGTGTTTCACATTAAAGACCTCAGGCGGCAACCCAGGAAGAAGATCCTCTGGTATCAGGTCAGAAAACTCTGCTAACAGTGGCAAATCCACTCTGAAACCGAGATCTTCATAACGATCCTCCCGGCCACGGTGTTCCCCGAATCGAGCAGGATTGTAATACGGGTTTTCGAAATTGGAATCAGAATCGTGATCTTTCATCTCACGATCACCAAAATTCTACGCCGTTAGACGCTGGGTTAACTTTGCAACCTGCCGCTGTAAATCCTCAATCATCGCATCCTGAACGTTTCGATCACGGCGTGGGGTTTCCTTGTTCGGAACCTGCCTGCGACGACCACGACCACGGCGTGGGGCTTCCTCGTTCGGAACCTACCCGCGACGACCACGACCACGATCACAAGCCATGGAAACTGATGAAATCTCACCCTAGGAAAACGCTGAAGCTCTGATACCAACTGACACCGAGCAGAATAGTGATTATTCTGCAGGCTAGTCGAACAGATAGTTCACAAGGAGTAACACAAGAAAAACCCTAAAACAATACAAAGAAACTACTCTGATGCTTTATTTTAATTTATTCCAAAAATACAATTATGATATTACGAAACCCTAAGACCTTATTTATAAGGTCGAAACAAAATAGGAAAATAAAATTAAGGCTGAAATTAAAATAACTAAAACAAAAAGTTTCCTAAAAACTAAAAACTGCCAATTTGAAGGTCTAAACTTCGTTTTTTGGCTTAAAAACGATAAGACTTAGTATTAAATACTAAGTTTCTCCCGAAAGCTCGTTTCCAATCAGACTAGGGTCTTCGAGGTCCAATCCGAGCCTGTGGCCTGCTAAACGACGTAAACCGGTTTAGGTAGCCCACTTGCCATCTGACAACTCAGCATCATCTGACTCGAATCCTCCTGTATCATAGCGGTACCCCAAGCCGAGAGAGATGATAAAAGACTAAAGAGTAGAAAAATTGTGGATGAATATGTGAAAAGAAAAAAGACACGATGTCAATGGACTTAACCTGTTTACATACACATTAATAACTTTAGTTATTGGGAGTTGAATTGACCCTTCTATCTACGAGCCATATTGGAGTAAGGACTACACTAGTTGCTGACCCACATTAATAATATTAAGATGTGTACAAGCTCAAACAACAAGATCACCAATTAACAATAGCGAGCTCTCGTACTTTTCTCATTTGACCAAATCCGTTGACCCAGTTTTATAAAACCAAAACCACTATAATTAGTGGTAGTCTACATAGAAAAATTCCAACATTTCTCCCACTTAGGCAACGCTAATTATAACTTTCAAAATTTTAAAACATTTTACTCAATTTAAAAGACTCTCGAGTCAGACAACTTGATTTTATTGTGGCCACGTTTGAAAAACAATTTGACCATCTGAGACAATATCTTAAACAATCTGGTCCCATGAAAAACACCATACATAGAATCATGACAGTCGTTGTGCTATATTATTCACACAGGACCAAACCATGGTTACGCATGCAGATGGTTCCACTGACATGAATCCAATGCGGTAGTGTAGCAAGAAAAGCATCCGACAAGTTGATCAAATAATGTATTATTTTCATTGTCAATTCTCAACATGACTCTTCGTACAACATGCCTATTAATAAGCCAAAGAAGTCATTAACAACACGGTATATCTCAAAATACCTCGAGGTTTCAACAAGATGTCAACCACGAGACATACCTAACTAAACTTAAAACTGACACCATGTTTTAAGTTTTCACAACATGACTCTCCCTATAACATACATAGTAATAGGCTAGAGAAGTCATCAACAACATGGTATGTCTCAAAGTATCTCGATATTTCAATAGGATGTCAACCACAAGACATATCCAACCAAACTCAAAATTGACACCAAATTTTAAGTTTCCACAACATGACATGTCATATGTTCAAACGCATTCATATATATATATATATATAAGATAACACAATACGAATGAAAATATGTATGATAATCATCAATCATAATATACAACTATAGTACCCAACACATAATGGGTTCCAAAATTATATAAATCTAATAACCAAAATATTAAAACATAAATAACTCCCACTAACCCAGTACATCAAAAGACTTTGAAACACTCATACTATCAATATGTTTCTTAAAAAATACAATGGGTTTAAGACCTTTGGTTAGGGGATCAACAACTATGTTCTTCGTTTGAATGTACTCAACAACTGTACTGGCATAAAGCACAATTTTCATGGATTATCTTTCAAGATCATTATTGGGATATTAACTCAAACCTAATTTATCCCCTTTCATTATTAAGCTCTCTATGAAAAACCCAACATACCACGAGATCTATCCTTGCGGATCTCAACATCAAGAACAAAGGACGCTCCACCAAGATCTTTCATATCAAACATATTAGACAACAATTATTTTTGTCTCATGTAATAGCCCAAGATCATTACTAGCAACCAAAATATCATCCACTTAAAAAAGAAGATAAATAAATTTACTTCCACTGACCTTTAGGTATATGCATTGATCTACCTTATTCTCCGCAAAACCAATAGAAGTCACTACCTTATCAAATTTTAGGTACCACTAATATACTACGAGTTGAGCCCTTATTCTTGGTTATTGTTCACAGAAAGGGAGACGGATTCAAGACAAGAATGCAACACAGTAGTAAAATGGCAATAACCAACACATTCCAAAATAGAGAATCTAAGAGTATAGTTATAAACTCTCCTTTAGGCAGATAGTACAACAAACACTTAGAAACTCTACACATGAAGCATATGAAGACAATGTTCCAATTTTCGAAGGAATTGTCCTTTTTGGGCAGACATACCTTCTAAACCGATCCATCATCTTCCCACAGTGTTCCATGTATTTTCACATCAACCCATGAAATTTTCTAAAACCGAGATAAACAGTAATTATCTTGCAACATATTATGGTGAAATCCCACAAGTATCAATAAGTTTGCCACTTTAGCAGCTAACACTCACATCAACTCATGAAATTTTTTAAAACCAATATAAACAGTAATCATCCCACAACATGTTTTAGTGAAATCCCATGAGTATCAATGAGTGTGCCACTTAGACAGCTAATACTCACATCAACCCATGAAAATTTTCAAAACCAAAGATAAATAGTAATCATCCCGCAACATGTTTTGGTGAAATCCCACAAGTATCGATGAGGGATGAGTATGCCATTTTGACAGCTAACACCCTCATCAACCCATGCAATTTCCTAAAACCGAGATAAACAGTAATCATCCTGCAATATGCTTTGATGAAATCCCATAAATATCAATGAATGTGCCACTTTGGCAGCTAACACTCACATCAACCCATGAAATCTTCCAAAACGGTGATAAACAATAATGCATTTTACAACCTTAAACGTATGCAAAACGACAAGCATGCATGTGACCATACAGCAAGAGGTACTCTAAACAACATGTATCTCTATGAGTCACCAAATAATCAACAATTGCATCTTTACTACAGGTCTTGAACCAAAAAAAATATATTTAAATAATTGGATCAATTAATTCTCACAAAATTCATATTTTCTACATTTTCTTTTAAGCTGGGAATACAATGAATGAGACAATTAATCTAGCAGATTACCTACTGTTAACAATATCTCAGCACATCAAATAATTTATTGTGAAATAAAATTTTAGATTATATGCACAGATTTTGAGAAATAAGAAATTAATAACATATATTCAGAATATTTATTGAACCCAAAACTTTCAGAAAAATATGATAATTGTTATAAAAAATAATTAATCCCATTGAGTACACAAAACATAAAATTTTCAAAGAATAAAATATTAAGATCTCACTCATCTTTTACCTCACATATTAGCATAGCACAACGTTGAAATATATTTCACATGCTCAAAATTTAATTATTGCCGATAAGTACACCAATTGAGCAAATATGAATTAGAAAATATGTTTTAGAAAATTTAAGAAAGTTATATATTTTCTATAATGTTTAATTTTCATATTTTCTATACACTCTCATAAAAGTATACTTGATTTTATTATTTAACCTACTCAAAATTTCAATAGTAGCACTACTATTATCAACAATAATGAAAACTGTTCGGGACAACTAAAGGCAATATATTAATAAGAAGGGTAATTTCAATAACCAGATTATCGACACATTATTATATACTTCCCTTTGGGCAGAGAATACAACATGCAAGTAGAATCTCTTATATGAAACTAACACATTAACGTATCTCAATTTTTGAAAAGCCTAACACTTTTGGGCAGAAAGACAATCTAAACTTAAATAAATTCCACCAAATGTTTCATGTCAACATCAAAATTAAAACACACAATTACCCCATTTGGACAGGTGATTGAATGTAATAACCTAGATAAACGTCCTGTAACAACACATGAAATAACCTCATAAATATTAGTGAATGTACCACTTTGACGATAACCATCCACATCAACTTATGAAACTATTTAAACCGAGACTGAAAAAATATATTATCCAACATTTATACATATGAAAACAACATGTCTGCATTTGATCATCTCAATATGAGATAGTAAAACCACATGTACCTCTTTGGATCAAAATTAGAACATATGTTGCACAAGTAAAACAAGTGTTGAACTAAAATTAATAAAACAATCATATAAATGATTAATATACAAAAGTAAACACAATTAATACATCAAAGCTCATGATTAAATGTTTTGCGGAAACATCATAAATCATATATGTGAGCATTACAAAGAAATTTCACATATTAATTTAATAATTTAAAGGAGTTCCCATAAAATTAATAGAATGAATTCATACTACAAAATAAATCATCTATCTTATGAGTACTATAACTTCACCCCCCGCCAGGTGGTTGGGTCCTCTTGTTTTGTTCAACAACTATGTTGCAAAAAATATCAAAATTTCAATAAATCCAAGTCCCATGTCACACAACTTTTTTTTATGAATTAATATCTCATCAAATTTTCATATTCAAGCATTTTTTCAAAATATTGAAATTGAAAATGACTCAAATTTATGAACATACCTCAATAACCATTTTTCTAACTTCTGCCGATTGATGAATCCCACTAGTGTATTCTATATGCCACTAATAAGTATTACTACCAAAAATTAAATATCTTCTTTTCATAAGTTCAAAATTTTAAAATCTATTATGTGCATATCACAACCTTTGGGACAGGTATAAAACATTTACATGAAAAAAAAAGTTACAGGAATACTTATCCAACACAGAAGCTACCTAAACAAAACAAAATTGTCAATGGCTTTTTTTTTGTTTGAAGATTGCTCTCCGTTGCTTTTCAATGGCATTTTTCTTTTCCTTTCACATATTTAAGGTATCATTTATATTTTTAAGCATCCATTGTGGAGTTTGGAATTTTGATTCCGAGAACATCTGAAATCTCGTAAGTTTAATTGATAAGATACAGTGCCACATATTCTATTGAAATTTGATTCTTGAAGAAAGTTGCATTCAATCTCTTCTGCCAAAGATTATATTACCTTTCTGCGTACCTATTTCCCAAGAGTAACGCTAGACAGTTTGCTTCCTAAGTACACCTGCTTGAGAGTGTTATAGGTTCGGGTCCCTGATCCCTTTATTTACTAAGCAAGATTGAAAACCTAACCTCTCTATCTCTTACAACCTAAGCCAAGGCCTGGGGAAACCCAAAACTGATTTTTTTTAAAGTATATTGAAGACGAGATCAAGCTAATAAGTTAAGTCACTCCAGAAATAAAATATTTTCATATACCATTGATAATTATCATATAAAAATGTGATAATTATAGGACAACTGTAAGAAAACCATGCTGAAGTCACACGGAAAATGCACCGCATGTGTATTTGCGTGTAAAACTAAAGCAAATGACAATCTCCGAGGCCTAAATCAAGCAAGCACCCTTCATTAATTCAACTCGATGTACCCACCGTTTAATCATGGGTGGGATTTATTTTCTGAAACTTAGGAAAGTAGAGACCCTTGTTATGCATCTGAAAGTCATTGCAATCATGGTTTTTATTTTTAAAATAACCATTCAACTATTGCAACACCAAATAAGAATCTTCAAACCCGCATATCATAGTCTTGTTCAAACGTAGTCAGCTCATTAGAATCACTACCGAATTAATCCAAACTTGACAAAAAATAAAGAATTAATGACAACGAATAACAAGAACTGACCTTATCGCTGAAACCAAACATCACAAAAGACCCAACTTCAAAAGTAAACCCATCCTTTTGATAATACCCAGCTCGCTCCCATCAAGAGTCACAATTAAAACTAAGATTTACATCTTACCATCTAAGCAAAGGATCGGGCCTTAAAAGGGTATTAAAAATTTAAGACGACGATGATGATGATGAATTGGATGCAATAATTTGAACATTTTTATCATAATTTGGAAGACAACACCCCTCTTTCCAACATAATATTGAAAATGTTGAGAAGCAAAAAAAATTTGTTTTTCAACTTTTTCAATATTATGTTAGAAAGATAAATGTTATTTTTTAAATTATATTAAAAATATCCAAATTATTGAAGAAAGCGTTAAGAAAAGTGGAGATGAAAATTTTTCACAACTGAACTGGCCCGAGCTTTCCTACAACCTAGAACAGACCGTCGACACACTGATTCCAAAGTACTATATCCAATTTTTCTGGGAACTTCTTACTGTAAGAATGTAAAAACAGAGTAAATAGAATTCTACAGATACTCGTTTGAAGAAAATGACTTGATGCCGTTTACTTTGTATTCACTTGTATGTATAGAGATTTACATAGATTTATATAAAACTAATTGAGTAACTGAAGGAGAATAAAATGGATATTACAAGTTATTTGAAATTCAAACTAGCTAGACTAGCGATTCTGCAGGCTGGTAGTTGCTGCAGAATCTTTGAAATCCTCTCCTGATCTTTCGTTTGTTGTTATGTCAACTAATACTCTAACACCCCCCTCAAACTGTTGGGGAGGAAAGGTACACACAGTTTATTTCTCATAAATGTAAACCGAGTGGCAGTATGACCTTTTGTAAAAACATCTACAATTTAGTCTTGTGTTGAAATGTGCTTAACTTGGATATCACGATTAACCACCTTCTCCTTAATGAAATGGTAATCGATCTCTATGTGCTTCGTGCGTGCATGAAAAAGGGGATTAAAAGCTAATGCAATGGCATCTATGTTGTCACACCATAAACTCGGGGAAGTAGGCAATGTGATCTTTAAATCCGGAAAAATCATACAAAGCCAATACAACTCAGTAGTTGTATGAGCCATGCTTCTGTACTCAGCCTCAGTGCTTGACCTAGAGACAACCCCTTGCTTTTTACTACTCCACGAAATGAGATTATTGTCAAGAAATCATAGCCAGTAGTGCTACATCTGTCATCCGGTTGATTGCCCAATTTGAGTCTCAATAGGCATTCAGTTTTATTTCTTCTGGAACATAATGAAAACCAAAATCTACAATGCCTTTTAGATATCTTAAGACACATTTCACAGCCATCTAGTGCATATCACGAGGAGAGGGCATAAATTGGCATAATTGGTTTACCGAATATGCAATATCTGGTCGTATGATCGTGCAGTATTGAAGAGCACCCACAACTCTTCGATATTTAGTTGGATCATCTAACATGTCACTAGTAATAGATGATAGCTTCGAACTAGAAGATGATGGACAGTTCAAAGGCTTCGCACCAAGCATATGTGTTCTGTCCAGCAGATCAGTAATATATTTAGCCTGTCGCAGGTGTAAACCATCTTGGTTTTTTAGTGCTTCAACACCAAGAAAATAGCTCAACTCACCCAAATCTTTAACCTGAAACTAATTCTTTAGTTTATCAATAAAGTGATGGATTGCCTGATTGTTGGAACCTGTGACAATTATATCATCAACATACACTAACATAAAAATGTGTAAAGTGTTATAAATGTATGTAAATAAAGAATAATCCATCTTGGATTCTGAAAATCCAAAATCAATTTGCTGCTATGAGAGACGCTGAAACTAAGCTCTAGTAGCTTGCTTAAGATCATAGAGTGACTTATGCAGGCGATAGACATGATATGGAAAGTTGTCATTTACAAAGCCCTTCGGCTATTCTATATACACCTCTTCATCCAAAATGCCATGGAGAAAGGCAATGGAAACATCCAACTGCTTAATATTCCATTTTAAAGAGACAGCAAGAGCCAAAACTAATCGTATAGTAGCAGGCTTCACTTCTAGAGAAAAAGTGTCATAGTAATCAATACCAAAAGGTTGATCAAACCCCTTAGCTTCAAGCCTTGCTTTGTAGTGTTCGATAGTTCCATTAGAACTTCTTTTAATCTTATAAACCCATTTGTTTTGAACGACAAGTTTGTTCAATGGTTTTGGACAAAGAGACCACATTCCATTAGCCATCAATGCATCAAATTCATGGCCCATTGTTGCTCATCATTATGGTTTAGTCACTCTCTTTGTAAAACAAGTAGGTTCAAATTCAATAATAATGCCGGACAAAACACATCGAGGGTGGCGGGTAGCAAAGAATGTTTTAAAACCAGGGAATTCTTTAGGCTTGAGTTTACCTGTTTTAGATCTGGTAACAATTTCTCTAGGTGGAATAGAAGATGGCTCAAGGTGAGTTTCGAGAGGATTATTTGTATGAATAGTATTCGAATGCAGGGAGGAAGGTGCAGGTAACTCAGTTTCTGTTGCAGGAGACGTGGAGCTTAGTGTAGCATGTGTTGGTAAGATTGGACTCTCAGGTAGGACAATTATTTGATGTATGAGGTCTGAGCGTGTAACACTTGGAAGAGAATTTAAGTTTTGAACATTTGAAAGTAAAGGAGATGGAAGAGGTATAGAAGGCATACCGAAAAACTGATTGCTCGTGTGGTTAGTAGAGAATTGACATCTGTCCAAGTGAGGGAACGTGTCTTCATCAAAAACCACATGTCTCGAAATAAAAACTCTGCCCGTGTTATAATCTAAGCAGTGATACCCCTTTTGTTGATTGGAATATCCTATGAAAATACACCGTTTACTTCTGAAAGCTAATTTATGATCTTCATATGGTCTAAGACAAGGGTAACAAGCGCAACCAAAGGTTCGAAGTTCAGAATAACTAGGCATTATTTTATAGAGGACAAAGTATAGTGGTAGATTCTTAAGAACCTTGGTTGGTTAGTGATTGATCAAGTATACTGACGTTAAGAAAGCATCTCCCCATTAACAATTAGGAAGACCAGATTTTGCTAAAAGAGTTAATCCTATCTCTTGGATATGTCTATGTTTGCGTTCAGCTATACCATTTTGCGGAGATGTATAAGGGCATGTTAATCGATGAAAAATGACATTGTTATCTAAAAATATTTGAAAATCTTTAGATAAATATTCTCCGCCATTATCAGATTGCAATTGCTGAATTGAACAAGAAAATAAATTTTCAACAAGAGCTTTACATTTTTGAAAAATTGAAAGAACATCACTTTTGAAACGCATGGAATACATTCATGTAAAACGATTGAAATCATCAATAAATAAAATATAATAGCGACAACCTCCAACCGAAGTGATAGGAGATACCCAGGCATCAGTGTGGATCAAAGCTAAAGGTCTTGTGGACTATCTATGGGAGTCACTAAAAGGTAATCTTTTAGTTTTTCCTAACTGGCAGGAACAACAGACACTAGACTTGCTGGTTGACTCTTTTATTTGCAGGAAAGAAGATAAATAATCTAGAGTGGGCTTGGAAGGATGACCAAGGCGATCATGCCATTGATCCCTGGTGGCCTTTGTCCCTAACTTGGTGGTTAAACAACGGAATTTATTGGTGTAGCTCTTGTTCCCATTGATTGGATAGAGTCCATCCTCAACCAGCCCATAGAGTAGCATAGAGTAGCAGTCGACCGGTCTTGTTCTCCTTAACACAAAAATCAATTCCAGTAAGAATGAAATAACAGTCATTATCGAGGCAAAATTGGTTAATAGATAGAAGATTGGTTGCAGCTTGAGGACAATGAAAGACTTTATTCAACCGAAAGGAATTATGAGCTGTATTTATAGATGAAAAGCCAGTGTTTTGGATTACCAAACCTGAACCATTGCCTGCTTGGACAGTTTCAAGACCATCGTAGGGCTGAAGAGTTGTTAAATTTGCTGCATTGGTAGTAATGTGAGAATTAGCCCCACTATTCGCATACCAAGTCTGCTATTCAAAGGTGTTGTTAGCTTCAGCAGCCATTGCTACCAATTCAGAAGGTGGCCTATTGCCTTGAAGAAAAATTAAAGCACTGGAAATAATCCAAAGCAATGTGACCATGCTTTTCACAAATCTGACATTGTGGTCTTTCATATGGAGCTGCACGATCGTTGCTGGAGTAAAATCTTGGAAGGCCACTAGGCTGTGCTGATGCAGTAACTTGTTGAAATTTTGGAGCAGTACCTACAGGCTTCCTTTTTTGATAATGAGAAATCTTTGCAGCAAATGCAAAATTCTGATTTTGCATCGGAGTAGGCTCTTAAACCAATGTTTCAAAACTTAAAAGTTTAGATTGAAAATCATCAAGAGATAATTGCTTATCCCTGCAAGCAAAATTGTAAGATGTAATAAATGGAGTAAAGGTGGCATGAAGACCACTAATTAAAAAGGTGAAGAAGTCCTGATCATCCACAGGTTGGCCTGCGGCAACAAGATGATTAGCCAATTGCTTAGCATCTTCAATAAATGTAAAACATGGTTGATTGCCTTGAACGATAGTTTAAAGTTGTCTCTTAAGAAGAGCAATACGGGACCTTGAGGTAGCTGAAAATCTAGTCTGAAGAGAATCCCAAACTTGTTTGGAAGTTTTCAGACTAAAGACAGTAGATACTAGCTTCTCAGAAATAGAGGCTAGTAACCAGCTCAAAACACAATTGTCTTTCTTGAACCAAATTGCATAAGCTGGATTAGGAGACTCATCTGAAAGAAGCTTGGATGGTGCTTCTTCAGAACCATCAAGCATACCATTCAGATCATGACTCCGAAGAAAAACTTGAAACTGAACACTCTATGTAAGGTAATTGTGTTCTTCAAGTTTTTAACTGACGAGTTGTGAAATAGATTGAATCTGTTGAGTAGATGGAGATGAAAAATTGATGGAATCAGAGGAAGCCATAGTAGAAATAGAGAGGATGAGGAAGATGTTTGTGCGGAAGCTGTTGGAAATGATCAGGTGTTTGCCTATTTTGTGACTAATACCATGTAAGAATGTAAAAACAGAATAAATAGAATTCTACAGATACTCATTTAAGAGAATGGCTTGATGCCGTTTACTTTGTATTCACTTGTATATATAGAGATTTACATAGATTTATATAAAACTAATTGAGTAACTGAATGAGAATAAAATGGAGATTACAAGTTATTTGAAATTCAAATTAGCTAGACTAGCGATTCTGCAGGCTGGTAGTTGCTGCAGAATCTTTGAAATCCTCTCCTGATCTTTCGGTGGTTGTTATGCCAGCTAATACTCTAACACTTACATGATTCCCACCATTACTGCAATCATATAAAGCTTATTCAAACATTTAACACTCACAAAACACCTCTCTAAAAAGTTATGCAAATCATTTTGATACACTTGAATCTGTGTTGCAATCTTGTTCTTCTTAGCTCACGTGTTCTGTGACATATACATTACTTATAAGGACTGCAAAACGTGTGTTTTTCCTACTGAGATTACTTCATGATTTTCACTCAAACTTATTGCTGTAGTGTCACATTGAGACCATTTTTGGAATAATTTGTTGCATGATGTATACTCTCATAAACAACTACATCATTTCTCTTCTCCCTTAATCGCTCGCACATATTTAATTCTTTTTATTGGAAAACTATATTATTATTGTTGTCTCGCTTGTCTTTCTGCTTTTTCTGAGATATATTTGTATGCTAGTCAAAACAACAAGATTTATCCTGTTGGTGCAATCTTGGACTCGATAATACAAGTGAATCCGAGGTGAGTTGTATCTATCGTGATTGTTTATTTACGATTGTAAACTGTAGGACCAGCTCAAGTGCTAGAGAACACAATCCCTTGCGACCGAGCACTCTTTGATCCAAGTCAAAACCAATAGATCGCTAATATGCTTCCCTCTTTGAGCAGGTGTTACGAAGCAAAAAAATATACACCAACACACTTTAAATCATAGTGATCAAATTTGATTTAACTTAAACCACAAAGGACAAATATTTTTTGTCAAAATAAATAAACGTGGATTGAAAAAAAAGAAGATACTATCACCAAATGGCCAACATTTTGATCACTTTCTTAATGTTCCCACTACTTTTAGAATTCGATCAAGTAGGATTCCTCTTATTTTTTAAATGTTTTGAATAATTCTGATCATAATTTTGATCAAATTTAAAGCGATGCATGTTTACTCATGTTCGACATTTACAGTCAGGTATAGATTTAGGATGGCATATATGGAACACCTGTCCCTCCAATTATTTTAAAAAAATATATTTTTAAGGATTTTTACCGACAGTTTTATAGGCTATACTATCGGTTTAAACCGCTAATAAAGCTGAATTTTTTTAGTATTTTTTAACTTTTAATTCCCCAAATTTTTTTCTTCCAAAATCACTTAAAAAAATATGAAGTAATGATTTTTTGATCATATGAAAATTTTAAAATTTGAGAAATTTTAAGTTTCATGATTAAAAAAAAAAATTAATTGAACAATTTGACCTTTTGGAATGGGCTTGGATCCGTCCTTGATTAACGTCAACTAATGCAACTCTCCCACTGCCATAAGAAGGGAGAAGTTGAAAAAAGAAATAGAAAAATTCTTTTGCCTTTCTATATTTCAACGGTACATGAATTGATCGCGAAAATGTCTCATTTATACAAACAACTGTACTTTATGATCAATTTAATGAAATAAAACTTCAAAATAGCTATTAAAAGCATTCTTAAAATAAAGTTTTTTATTGAATCGATTTTGTGACTTAAAAAAGATATTGAAACCATTAAAGTGAGGTGTTTTGCTTCAACGAAACGAAGTGTGAGTTTTGAGACGTTGGGATTTAAGTTTCTTACAGTGTTAGAACGTTTTGAAATTTTAATAAAATAATAATAATATAAATAATATAAAAATAAATAATTATAATTATAATAATAATATAATATAATTAAAATTAATTAATTTTTAATATTTTTATTAACTTTATAACATATAAATTATAATTACAATTTTATAAATATTAATATATATTTTTATATATATTATTTTAATATTACTGTAACTTTTAAATAATTTATAATTATTATTAAATCAAATAATATATAATAAATATTTATGAAATACAATGATATTATAATTAAAAATAATTAACTCAATAATTAATGCTGATAAAAATTTGAGTCTTAAAATTATATATATATTTTTTTAAATTTTATAAAAACTTGTACGTCTCAGTCTCAGTCTCAGTCTCAATCACTAACTTGAAAAAAAACAATTAAAATATTACGTTTAGGACTGTCTAAACCAGTCCAGAAAAAACGTCTTTAAAAACAATATATTAGAAATTCATGATGGTTTACTGGTTTTTTTTGGGAGTTGACATGTCTCAATCGAATGTGTAATCGTCGTCTTGTTTACTTAATAAATTCTTTAAAAAAACTCATAATTTGATATGTTTCTCGTTTAGGTACCTCTTAACAGAGTTAAATCGGTTTATGTTTCTTTATAAAAAAAAAAATATATAAGTGAAACATCTTTAGAAAACATTTACAAAACTGTTTTCCAATACACTCCTATCTTACGTACTAGAAACTGTTTTAAGTAGACACCAGACAATAGTAATTAATGAGAGAGTTTTAAATTTTATTTTTCTTTTTGAGGTGGTCAGCAGCAAGCAGAGATAAATGGACCACAGATTCCGAGAAGACCTAAAAGCCGGCACATGAACAACACGCCCAATTTCCTAAAAAAAAAAATAAGTTAAAACGACGGCTTCTTTTAAAACAACTTTATCCATTACATTAATAGTTGTAAGAATTAAATAATCCTCTAAAATCCAAATTATACTAAACTCCTTTAAGACACCACCTACGTGGTCCCCAAAACACGATAATATCCACACGCTAACACACTCCTAAAATTCTCGTACCATCTCGTCACCAATTTTTTTATTAAAAAAAACGCACAAAGGGTAGTTCGGTCATTTAACTCGTGTTGCTTACACGCGCCTAAAATATCGAGTTGGTCTAATTTTCACCGAATATACCACCCCCTGCTGGATTTATCAGAACCAGATATCTCGACTTAGCAAACCATAAAAGGAAGGCCCATAAACACGAAATTTTTTTGCCAGTCAGATCCAGGAAAAATGTAGCATAGGATATCTTCTCGTGAGATAAATCTTTTATCATATCTTTCATGTAAAAACTTCACCTAAGACACGCTTGCTTCCTTTTCTTTTCTTTTTTTTTTACATTTTAGTTTAAAAGTTAAAACAAAAACCGTTTGCCTTTCAAATAAAAAAAGAAAACAAAAACCGTTTCACTGACCGGCGCGTGGGTCAAGCGATTTGCTTTTCGTGTGTACCTTTAAAAAAAAAAAAATCTAGAATCCGTAGAGCTTTTTTGGTACCAAACCAGACTCCATACTCCATAAGTCTATGTTTGAATCAGTGCGCCAATAGTGTCAACGGTCGGAAAAATGGTAGAATCAACGGTGGATACTGGATATAATATAAATTAACAAATCACCGATTATCAGCAAATAACGAAATTAAAAACTAAACACCAACTGCGAATATAAGATAAAATAGAAGTTTTTCATAGAAACAAAAAAAAAAAACATTATAATATACACATGATGTTCTCGTTTTCTTATCTCCCCCAAATGATTCTCCTGATGATAATGATTTTATTTTGTTACTCCTTTGTTAAAACAAAACAGTAGCTGACGATAAACCAAAAACTTAAAAAAGGAGATGATAAAAAATAGTAGCCCAAAAAAAGAAGAATAGAAAAGAAAAGTAGTAGTAAGAAGTACGAGGGTAAGTAAGAAACGACGCCGTACAGAGAATATCTCTGATTCACAGCCACAACGGAGGGGGCTCGTTCAAATCTATGGGCAACCCACGTCTGGCGATCCCCAAAAATGATGCCGCCGTGGAAGTTTCAGGCATCTGCGGTCCCACACCAACACCACCAGAGACAGAAACACCACCGCTTCCCTTTGAAGACGACGACCTTTCACCTCCACAGAAGCTCATCTCCTTGAGAACCCCAGTTTGAAGGAAGTCTCCTAGAACAAGGCGGTTCTGGTGGAGGGGCCCAGCAGAGGGAGAGACCCATCGATGATTATTGTGAAGCTGATGATGATGATCAGACGGGAGGTTGAGGTCGAAAGAGAGGCCGGTAACGGGAGCTGAGAAGTTGGTCTTGGCCTTTGCCCCACGGAGAGACCTGGCGGCACCGTCGTAGGCGAGTGCAGCTTCTTCCGGTGTATCAAATGTACCCAACCAAACCCTAGTCTTCTTCCACGGGTCACGTATCTCCGCCGCGTACCTACCCCATGGCCTCTTCCTCACCCCCCTGTAGTGTCCCTCTCTTGAAGACGCCATAAGAGAAAAAAGAACTTGAAAGCTTTTGGTCTGTTAGATAGAGAGAGAAAAGCTTGAGCCCTAAAAGAGCAAGAGGAGAGAGAGAGAAGAGGGAGTGCTGGGGGACGAGGGGGTTTGTATAAAAGTAGAGGGACCCACTGAGTCACCCGTAATCCTCGGCTTGGACGGCACGAGCTCTCTCTCCTTTATACCATCTTATGAAGCACTACAAAAGAGAACGATTTTGACAAATATAATCTCTACCGTCTGATTCCGGTCATGATTACGTGTTTTTGTTCAATCCTGATCATAGGTGTTGATTCGGTTGGAGAGATACACGTGAGAGAGAGGAGTGAATATAATGGAAGCGAGTGTGGGGTCTACGTGCATGAAGGAAGAAATAAAAAAAGAAGCATAGAGCCGCCGTCTGATTAGACGTGAGAGCAGAGAGAGAGAGAGAGAGAGGAGGCTGTCATGTGACTACTCCCAACTCTGATGCTGACGTAAGCCCTACCCCATCTTTTGTACGGCGCTGTTGAGCGGCGCCTGCTTTTTTATTTTTATTTTTATTTATAGTATAAAATATAAATATAATATACATAGTATAAAATATAAATGTGTAAGAATATGATTGTGATCAGATAGCAGGGGGTGACGTGTCGGATAGTGAGTGGAGGGTAGCTGTATGGTTTATGCAGAGAAGAGAGGGAGGGTCTGGCAGAGACCCCACGTGGACGGTACATAGGTGGTGTCTGAGTTGCAGGAGACAGGACCGAGTTTTTGGGTGACTGAGTTTAAATTGGATTTGGCGTGTTTGACTCGGTTTTCTGGGCTGTAGAGGGGAAGAAAATTAATTTTTTTAAGAAATGAAATGGTGGTGGGCAGTGGGCAGTGGGCACTTGTGGTCCAGAGGGGTATAGAGAGGGAAGGGGTTAGTGGGGACTGCTGAGGAGTGGAAGGTAAAAGTGAGATAAAATTGTAGTAATAGTACGTGGGTAAAGGTTGATTCTTTTAGGTGACTGACACAAGGTCACGTGAATATTTGGGATATTTTCTTCCTTTTCTTTTTGTATCGACCCTTTGTTTTGAAATTATTACATCATGAGCACGTGTGGGAATATAAGGGTTTTTTGTTGTTGTTTTATCTGTTCTTTTTTCTGGTACAAATTTGTTTGGGAGTTGGGTCTTTTTGGGGTTTGGAGACAGGCTTGCATTTGCTGCTATTGAATGAGACGCCTAAAGCAAGCAAATACTATTTTGTAGGCAGTAAAAAATTTGGGTGTAAAATTATCAATTTTGATTCGGATGCTCAATCAAATCAAAACAGAAACACTCTCACCTGAACAATATTTATCGCACTTTTGCGTTTGAACTGTGTACATTCGTCTTCAGCAGTATCATCTATATCATTTATCTATGAATTGTTCATCCATATTCAGGTTTCAGCCTCTACCTGCAAACAAACAAAAATTACAATTATATCAAGTTTATGCTAAATAATTTTTCACTTTTTTTCCTTTTCTTTTTTTCTTTTATCAATTCGGAATCCTTGGTATACCCCGCAGAACATTGGTCCCTCCTCCCCATTATATACATTCCACCTGCTTTGATCTCATTTTCTTTTTTGCAAGGAACAGTTATGCTACTAAACTTGCCAAGTAATCGAGAACACTCTAAAGTTAAGATAGTAATTTATTCATAATGAGGTGGAAATGTCAAATAATTTAAAGTTTTACACGCAAAATATGCTTTCTTCACTTACAATTGATAAATTGTCTGACACAGTTGGGAAAATTTTCATGACACACTTTAACCTTACAAATATCCTGAACGCGATGTTTCAATTAACTGAAGCACCAAGAGGCTTGTACTTATAGCATAGATACTAATCATGGATCATAATTTTCCTTGTGCTCTGATGTTTAGTAACATCTCCATTCGTAAATCATCCACACTAGAAACTAGAAAGAAGACACTAAATGCGCTTTTAATTGTGAAAAATATCTTATCTCCTTTTGTTTTCCAATTTTTTCAATATCATATTAAAAAAAAAAATGTTGTTTACTTTAGAATACATAAATTGTTCAAAAAAGTGTTGAGAAACAATTAAAACGCACCCTAAGCGAACACAACCGCAAGACACTCCCAAAAGGAACTTTTGATCTTGCTTAAGAAACTAATAAGAAGCCCAACATTTGTTAAATGGTTCAATTCATATCTGTACAAAATCACTTGTTTTACATTACAAATAGGAGAAATACTGAAACTATAATAACCAATAAGAACAAATAAGTAAATAGACGATATCAAAGCTTACAATGGTGATTGTGAAAAGCATTCCTTCCCTCTATCCCAGTAAATGGTCCTTTAAATGGGGCCAGCTGGGATCCAAGGACATTACAGCTTAGTTTCCTTTCAAACTCCACAACAAATATTAGATAAATCCAGGAAAACATATCAATTCCTATATCCATGTGTTACAACAGCCATTTTTTGCCGAAATTGAACAAAAGAATTAAAGCAATTTACAAGATGTTTCTCTTTGTAGCTTTTATGCCACAAAAGGAGGACATGTTGTCTCACCTCTTATAAGTGATTCTATTGGCTTTTCCAGCTTCACCGAACAAGATTTTAAAGGAATGGGAGAGCATTAGGCAGTACCACAAGTTGAACAAAAGCAGCAACACCAAGTTACAAGGTCACAGTGGGACTCATGCTCTGAAAAAAAGAAATCAGAATCAGGTGTATAACAGGAGCATACTTTGACCCTATCGCAGGCGATGTCTGCTAATCATGATAACAAGCTAGGTCCATTCTCAGCTGCAGTCCGAGCATGGCTGATATTATGATGCCTTGCCATTTGGATATCATGAGATAAGTGGGTCCTTGCTTTTGCATAGGGAGCACCTCTTGCTGTACAAGTATAAAATAAAGGGAGATCATAAGTTTGGGCTGATTAGAATACCTGTCAAGCATGTGTCTATATGAACTTTGCTGCAAGATTTAAAATAATTTTCTTCTCCCTCAAAACCCAAGGAAGAGAAGAGGATAGTTAGAGGGTGTTATTACCTTTCCTGTTTGACGTTACATAAGATTTTATAAACATACTTAATCCAGGGAATGTACCATTAAAGGAAGTTCTAAAGCCAAAACCTGTTATTGGAAAAATTCTTACATGTTCTCTGTGTAGAAATTTCTCCTACCTAGCATGTAAGAATTTTTCCTCTTGTTGGGTGCATTTCTGAGTTTCTCATGCTTGACTTACCTGCAATTTGCTGTGCTCGGAGAATATTCTGCCTCCTTTTCCACCAACACATTGAACATACAACAATCAGTAGGAACGCCACACAAGCACCTAACGCAATGCCAATCTTTGCACCAGCAGAAAGGTGGTGCCCACATGCTCGTAGTCCAGGGATACCACATAGACCCGCATTATCAGTGAAACTGCAGAAATCCACTAATTATTCGGTAATGGACTCGGTAACAACTAACTTGTAGAAGCATCTTCTTTCTTTGATTAAAAAGGAAAATCTACTTTTTGTTAACATGTTGTGATAAGTTTCTCAGAGCCTGCAATACTTTTAGACCAAAATTAGTGAAAACATACTTGAAGCTTGCTCTGTGCAAAAGCCTTCCTCCTACTGCAGCTGGGACTCTTCCAGATAGAGAGTTGCCATTGAGATTCCTGCACCATGACAACTTAAATTTAGAGTCCCTATAGTCCTCTTTGTATTTTGATTTCATGGATCATTCAACTGCTTGAAAGATCTTACAGTCTTTGCAATGCTGTCAACTGCCCTAGGCTTTCAGGAATGGATCCATTAAAAAAGTTGTAGGAGAGGTCCCTGCCAATCATTGAAACATAAATTATGCTTAGCCATATTCCAGCTGGGCAGCAGTCAATTTTCACCGAGTTTCAGTCTTTCCCATATTGACAAACCATCGAGAAAGACAGGTTTACTACATTATCACCTTCTACACTAATACATGTTTTATCATAGAAATAGTATCATTTGCAGACATTCTATTACAGTATAGAAACACAGATAATCAATCGTGTCTGAAAAGAGAAAACCCGTTAAGTTACACTTACAATACTTCTAAGCTAGTTATTGTTCCAAATGAGGATGGAATAGTCCCACGAATGCTGTTTCCGCTTAAGTTTCTGCAAATGTACAAAGTACAACATATAATAAAGAAGAGAAATAGGCTCCAATTCCAGACAGGTGTTTGATCTAGGGGCTAGAAGCTTGACTAACTAAAGAAGTAACCAACATAAGAGCAACAGTCCAGTAAGCATATAATGACAATCATTCTATTTAATATGTCATTATTTCGTCAATAGCTAGTGCATTCGTGGCTGCATGGAAGTGGAGGAGGACATCTAGAACTTACATGCTCTGCAGATGACGTAGATTGGAAATGTCTTTCGGCAAGAAACCCTTCAAACCTTGGTTGTCAAGACCACTGATCACCCAGAAGTTGAACATCAAATACTTAAACCATAATGATATACAAAATTGTAAGACATCCAAATATTAGCATCTTTAACATCATGATAACGCACGAATTGACCACTGATCACAACCATGTTCCAGTAAATGCTTCAAAACACACAAAAGGAACGCAAAAAACAATGAATTCCTTCATTTGTCTATAAAATTCCCAATCAATTTACTCATGAAGTGACTACAGAAACAATCACGAGAAAAATGAACACGCTACAACAGGAGCACTTAAGAGGTTGAACCACGACTAGACCCACATTTATTGTTCTTTTTATAAGTAAAAGTTTAATAAGAAGGCACCAAGGGGGTTCCAACATATTTACCAAATCATTTACAAGACAACAACTATGAAGTCTATAAACTCTTCTTCATTTACACAAAAATATCCATTAAAACAATAGTTTGCACTTTTACTATGAAGGCGTTTTTCTTTAAACAACACAATCGACTTCCACTCTATCGAATGCCCTCCTATTCCTTTCATTCCACAGTAGCCAAAAAATAGAGAATGAAATTAAAGCAATATCTCATTTCCATTCTTTAGACCCATGAATTTCTCACCAAGCCCTAATCTATTTTTTATGGTTTCGGCCCCTACTCAACAAAAAACCCAAGGGCTTCTGCACATTTATTGTTAAAAAAACAAAATATCTTCACCAACATTGAGGTATCACAAATAATTTATTCCCAATTTCAAACACAAATGACTCTAAGCAGAACTTCAAAACAGCAACGCATAACACATTTGAGAAACCTGCTCCTTAATTCAGTCATATTTGACTCAAGGTTTCAGCCAAGAGCCTTTCCCAGTATCCTTTCAACATAGATACAAATCAAAGCTGCAATTTGACAATAAATATCACACACTATTACCATGAAAGACTTCCCACAGAAAATTTTGAGAACTAACATGTTAAGTGAGTGGGAAACAATTCAAGGAAAGAACATTTAAGAGAATGACATAAATAACAAACAAAGAGATACAAATGGAAAGATTTTTAGATATAAACATGGCTAAAATATATATAAAAAAAGTTATGGAACAGTTACAGAAAAGATTTTATATGCTTCAATAATTGCAACCATAGAGTAAATTATGTTTGATGGTGCCAAGTACTTTCCAAATGCAATCTTTAAAATATCCTCCATAAAATTAATAGAATTCCCTAATTAATTTAACTTTGATATAAGTCACGCATAAAGATTGACAGTATGGAGCTGGCATGAAATAAGTGGAAACCCAAAAATGATTTAACACCATTAACATCTAAAGCAAATATAAGTCAAATATAAAGCATAGGATAGAGAAAGTACAGTCCATCGATGAACCACTTGCTGCTAGTTCTGTCAAAATGACAATCTGCTCCACTCCATGGATGTTGTTGGGGAACACATGGATCGCCATTCCAACCAAACCTAAGAGGAAGCCCCAAAGCACTCTTCAATGTCTGTAAAGCCCTGACTATAATAAAGAAGGATGAACAAATAAGTAACAAATAGTCAAAACTTAAAAAAGGTAAATTGTTAATACACTAAGCGAGAGCAACTTAGAAGCACTTAAACTAATGAAAGCAAGTTAGAAACATCAAAAAACATCTCTAATGGTAACTCCCGCAGAACTCACCAAAAAGTTTGTAAAATATGCTTATAAACCACATACAATCCGTTTAAAGGAATTCCTAGCACCTGCTTATCATTTAAGCAGGCAAAAATGGAGGAAGAAAACTACAAAACAAATGTCTTTCTCCCTGCACCAATTTTCTGCCTATTTATCGTTTCATTCAATTAGTATTTCAAAATTTAATTTCGCACATGAACGCTTGAGACAATCACTTTTAACCAAGTTTCTTAAGCAAAACATAAACAATGTTTTCCTTTGATTAAGGGTTTTAGCCATGAGGAATAAGAAGAATGAAATAGAATGAAGCAAAGATTTGCAATAGTTGAATGATTAAGGATGAAAAGTAAGTAGATACTAGGAGATGCTCCCATTTGAATCCCTCAGAGGATTACCTCTCTCTCTCTCTCTCACACGCACGCACACAATCATGCATGTGCATGCACATTCATTTAGCAAGCTTTACTCTAGTACCGAATTTTTGCAAAAGAAGGAGCAAATAAGAATGTAACTTCAAAAAATAGTCTACCTTCATCTGGTAAAGTTTTGTACTCAGCAGTTACAACCTCGAAAACTTCAATGGCGTTGATTAGGGCATGACTGCCTTCTTTAGGGTGCAGGGTTATTGTCAAAGTCCTCCCATTAACAGCAACGGTTGTGTTAAGCACAAGCGCCGTAAAACGATCTCCACTCATTTTTACAACATCAATATCTTCAAATGCGGTGTCACCATTTATCAGGATGTCGAATACCCTTTGCCCCACACCAGTGACTGAAGAATCAATTTCCGCAAAGTGTAACCATACAGAGTAGTTTCTGTTGGGGTCTACATCCATAGTATATGCTAAATCTGGCTGATTATCGGTACTAATAAGTGCTGTCTGATAAAGTGCTTCTGGATAAAAATTTGGTGCATTTGAGGCATGTTTAATGCTACCTTCCGTAGATCTAGTTTGATCAGCATTCTGACCAAAAGTTCTAATGGGATTCCAAAATCTGTCCCCACCCCAGTGATCCCCACTATAATCTTCATCAAACTTTGGCTTCCCAGTACCACAAGTCAATCTTGTAGCCGTTCTAAGGATCACCCCATGACCCCAATCTGGGCCAAAATAGTATGCTCTATCATCAACTTGAAGAACTTCAATGGAAAGGATTGCTGGATCTCCATGACCAGTACTGTGGAAGCAGATAGAGGCAGAGCCACCCATAAGGAACACAAGGGCTTCAGAAAATACTTGGTCTACATGTTCATGCGTACTCCAACCCGATTTCATAGAATAAATTTGGGTGCCTTCAACGGATATGTCAAATAAAGGTTCAAAATTAGGCTGTGCAACCAATCCAAAGAAGATCCTTATAGAATAGTGTCCCTTTGGCACTCTATTAAGATTATAGCAATTATTTGGACCTTCAGATAGGGGGAAATAACGTAGTGTTTTGAGGGGGGGAGTTATGCGACTTGGACGTGTTGCATTCAGAGGAATTCCTCCTGTATATGCAAAATCCTTATACCAAAGCGTGTAAGTGGGTGGGGTACGGACATTTTCGCGAGCTCCACAGCTTATGCGCATAGCAAATGGTGCTGTAGTAAGAGAAAAAAATTCTATAAGAACAAAATTCTATAAGTTCAACACAAACTAAGAAGAAAGCATAGCCAAAACACAAGAAAACATAATCTCCAACCCTCCAAGCATATGCTACTAGTTGTAGAACTTCATTCAAAATGTCAACATCCAGCTAAGGTGTTCCTAATTGATGCAAAATGCATGACTTACATCCCAATTATGTTCCCTCCACCCCCTAAATCTCCCCCTTTTTTCACAAAATAAATAACTGGTTCGCAAACCACACATTCTCCCTATATAGCTTAATTTTGAAAAGAAAAAGGAAATTGATAAGAAATCTAGTTCCTCTGTAATGGCCTGGTCAAAAGAACTAAAAAGTCGAAGAGTCAAAAATAACAGACATTTCATACTACCATTTTTTGTCACTTAGAAACTATAATTTTTTCAACAGTCTGAGTCATCAGGTAAAAAAGAACAAAAAACTTCAGGCATGAAATACAAAATCAATGTTATTCCATGTTTTCGTATCCAAAGTATGATGACCTCAGATAAACCAAAGCAAAATTCTTTTATCAGGCTCTACCAACTGGACTTCTCTTCCGTTGTAATATTATATTTAACGAAGGGAAGATTAAATTAAGAATTTCTTTTCCCACATTTTCTCACCAACCAAAATGACCCAAACTGATCATGCCTTATTCATTCTATCCAAACACTAAAGTGTGCAATTGCTTCAAGGACAACAAAAGAGAAACTCTTATTTCCAATTCTGTTCTCTTGTTGCATCAATTTCAAAACTTATCATCATCAACGCGAAACTATAATACCACGCAACATTCAGTAATCGAACTAAACTCCAAAAAAAAACAAAAAACAGCCAACAAACATCAACTCATCCACAGAAACTAAAACACTCGTTTATAACCAAATCAACCAAAATGCGAATGAAATTCACTTCAAAGCCCCTAATTCAATTCTCTAAGCACCAACAGATCAATCTCTACTTTGAATAACACACAGGAAAGGAGAGAGAGCAGAGCGAAAGCTAACCTTGTCGAGCAGAAGAAGAAAAGGGTGCTAAACAGAAAACAAAAAGCCATAAGAGAACAAATCGAAGCATCTTCAGCTTCTAAAAATGCTCTGCTCTATCTCTTGATTTTCTCTTCCAGTTCTAGAATAATCTCATTTCACATACTATCAATCTTTATTGTTGCTGTTTTAGAGAGAGAAAAAAGAGAGAGACAGAGAGAGAGAGTGTGTGTGTACAGGTAAACACTACTAGTAGATTTAGTTGTAATTTATTTTTCTTCATTTAATTGACTAGTGAAAGGGGATGAGGTATTAATGCACTACTGGTGAGATTCATCAAGGTTGATGGACTTTCTAATCCGACAGTGCACATGGTTGATTAAATTGGGAAATTAAAACCGCAAGTCCACATCAGATCGTTACGTAACTACGTTTATTATACGCACATTAGATTTAGCTTTGGAACCCAGCGTGGACGGTGATGATGTAGGATGCATGGGACGTGAAATGACGTCATGTACAGTGACATGTTGGAGCATATAGTGACTTCTTTGTGGGGTTAGGTAGTTACTAAATTGCTATTACCAATTGGTATTCTTTTGCTATTTCCGCGTAGGTATTCCTTTGGTAAGACGACAAAGGCCACGTGACGAGAAAAAATCTCGGGGAAGAATCAAAATTCGTGTGGCTATTTTTGTTTGACGTAAAGCCCCTCGAAGGGATCTAGCGGTTGAGGATACTCATCAGCTCATTGAGGTCTTTTTGAGTTTTGGCCAATGTAGTATTACATAAATTGGTGCGCGATCAACGGAGGCAAGCATTCTGCGCCGAGTAAGCCCTAAGCAACGTATATAAAAAAATTAAAAATTAAAAACTGAGTCAACAAATTTGGTAATATTTGTGTTTAGATGAATAAAATTTTATTTAATTTTAGGGTAAATTATATTGTATTATTTTTAGATTTAATGAAATGATATTAATATATCAAATTTTTTAAAAAAATATTAATTTTCAGTGTCAAGCAGTTCCAAAATAAATTCTTTTTAAATAATCAAAATTTTAATTGGATATTATTTTTTATAATTATCAAAATAACTTTAGTGTGGTGATTATGACAAGTTTAATAATTCTATATATTAATTTTTTTCTCAAAATTGTTTATAACACAAATTTTTAGATTATTTGAATTCAATTTTTAAAAAAATTAAAATATGCAATATCATTTTAATTTTTAAAATAGAAAAGTTTTTCTTTGATATTTGTGTTAGGATAGTCTTTGATATTAATTTATTTGAGATGTAAGACTATTTAATTTTATAAAAAAAATATATCAACAAACTTTTCGTTTAAAATATTTAATTTTCTTTTGTGATGGTATTTAATTTTTATTTATTTGAGGACGCAATAAGCAATGATATCATAACATTTTTTAAATAAAAAATATATAAAGCAAAATTTATTTTATATTATATAATAGAATATAAATCCTTTTAAAATATACTTTTAATAATTTTTGAAAAAAACAATAATAATTTTTTTTTAGAAAAAAACTTTAAAAATTCATTGTTAAATATGTTTTATCAATAATACTTCTATTTTTTAAAAAGTAATCTTTATAATACTTCTGTTTTTTAAAATGTAACTTTTATTATATTTTATTTGATATTTGTTTAATTACTTAATTCATTCACAAAATTCTTAAAACCGCGTAAACCAGTTTAACTCGAAATGGAATTGTAATGAACATATGCCATGAAATCCTTCTCCATGTCTAGCGGCCGTGTTAGAGGTGGAGCTTTGACCAAGTGAGAAGTGCTTTGATTAAAGATTCAGCGAAATCCTGTATTAAAGAATATGATGTGTGGGTGTGTATATATATATATAGAGGTGGAGCTTTGACCAAGTGAGAAGTGCTTTGATTAAAGATTCAGCAAAATCCTGTATTAAAGAATATGATGTGTGGGTGTGTATATATATATATATAGAGGTGGCGCTTTGACCAAGTGAGAAGTGCTTTGATTAAAGATTCAGCAAAATCCTGTATTAAAGAATATGATGTGTGGGTAATTTCTTTATTTTCACATAAAATAGGTTTTCTCGCTTTCTTTTAATTTCTTTTTTGAGATCATAGGAATTTTTTTATTATTAAAATGATGACAATCTAAATTGAATTTGGAACATGTATTGAAAATATGTTTAAAAATAAAAATAAAATATTTTTTTATAAAACAAATTTGAAAATAACTTTCAATTAAAGATAAAAAGTCATTTTCAATATTCTCAACCAAAAATACTGAAAACAAGGGGTCTCAGTTTTTTTTTTTTTTTCGAAGTTCTACTAGTACACCCGAGTTCAAGTCACCAAATTGCATTAATTTATCACATTTACATAAAAAAAAAAAAAAAATCTCATCCTAAGCAGGTTCTCTCAAGCTTTTTCGTTCATAACTCTATTTTTTTTGGTTACTCTTTAAAACCCTAAAAAATCAACTGAAAGTTTTTCCAATGACATACTTAAGGTTACTCTTTTTTCTTTTAACATGTGTGTGATTTATGTCAAGATGTTCACTTGCTACTTCTTTATCCTTTGTGTGTTTGATTGTATCACTAATTTGAAAATTTTTTGGATAGTAGAATTTTATGAAGAATATGTATTCTTGCTATTGTGATTTATTGCGTTTTTCATTTATTACTTTAGAATTTCCTTCATATTTTTCTATTATATTATTTTTAAATGAGAGTTTTAGTTTTTTGAACATGATGTGATCAAAAGAGATAATTATATGTTAAAAATTTATTTTGAAATAAGTCTTAGGATTTGTTTGATATATATATATATATATATATATATATATATATATATATGTTTCACTGTTTATTTCTTAAATGATAAAGCAAATGTTTTAACTGATGATTCTTTAAGTAGTTTAGTGTTTGACTATTTTAGTGTTAAGGTTAAAAATAAATCGTGAAAATGTATAGTAAAAAAAGTGTTGAAATTGTCAAAAGGGCATGGGATCAGGAATTCAGGATATGAGTGTTGTTATTTATTTGGCAGACTGGTTATTCAACCAAGCTTCATTTTAAAAATTTATTAAGCTTTTCTAAATATAAAATTAATTAATTTTATATTGACATGACATAAAATAAACAATCCTAAATAAATTAGAAATAATGATACTTCAATGGTATTACATTGGAAATTATACTATTTTGCTAAAATTTAACTGCTCGTTAGTGTTTAATTACAGTTAATTAAGTGGAAATTGATATGATTTTAATAAATTACAATTTGAACATATTTAAATGTTTACAAGTTAAATTAGTGTAATACAATAATGACTAGATGGGTTTAATATTAATTACTAAATTAATGTTAATGACAGTATATTCAAAAAAAATTATTAATACCTAATTCAAACAAACTTTAAAAGTAAATTAAACTAATAACTTACTATCAAAACTAACTGAATGTTAACTTTTATTTTCATAGTCCAAACCAAAAAAAAAATCCAAACCTTAAAAGCAGATTTTGCCATGTTAAGCTGTGCAGGCCATCGAATCGGGAATAAAACATAAAAAGTTGAATGGTATATGAAGAGTGATGGGAAAGAAGATCATAGAAGAGGAAGTGAGACAGTGCTGTAAGGGGGAATGTTGATGCCAAAAAACCGTTGTTACTGACGTGGCATGGGTGTTGACATGGCCTGACGCTGATGTGGCCTCGGTGCATATACGGTCCTGCACAAGTAATAGAGATGAACTAAAGACCCTCAGAATGAGGAGAGGGGGAAACCTCTAAGGATGCTCCGATGCTCAAGTAAGTACGAGGGCTTAAGAGAGGCTGAGGCTGAGGGTTAATTCCGAAGTAAATCAAATGTAAATAGGCGAGTGTGAATATCAAAAAAATGTTCCCCCTAGACTCGCGTACCTCAGGATATTTATAGCCCTCTAAGTGGAGGGCGCCCGTGTGGGGGAGGTATGGCCCTGCTCCTACGATCCCGGGCTTCAGAGAGAAATCTTAATCTCGTGTTCAGAGTGTTGAGTGTGTCAGGGGGTCGCTTGTTCAGAGTGTTAAGTGTGTCAGGGGGTTGCGTGCTCCAAAGGGAGTTAGGCACATTAATCACGCCCTGATGTGGAGGTTGTGTGAGCTACCCGTTCCATGTGTGCTTGGCCAGGCTGGGGAGGCTTGACACGTGTCATAGTCCAATCGGTGGTGTCAGATTCCACGTGTAGACGTCTTATTGGATGTTTGTTTTGTGGGCTCCATCACATGCCCCCCACTTCCTCAGGTACTTGTGCCTTGAGGAAGTAAAACGTGATGTTGGAGCCGTGGCCGAGCGTTCATACTTAAGAGATTTAGGAGACTGCCGGCTAGTGCCTTGGAGATTCCTGGCCAGGTGTAAGCAGCTCATACACTAGGCCTCAGACTTGGAGATGCCTAGCAGAGGGTATGACAATCAGCTTATACGCTTGGCCTTGGAGATACCTGGCCGAGCGTATGACAAGCAGCTCATACGCTCTGCCTCGAGCTTGGAGATGCCTGGCCGAGGGTATGACAAGCAGCTTGTTGGTATTTGTCTAAGGTTTAAACATGGTTCAAAGATGGTTAAAGTCTAAATCAAGGTTGGAAGATTAAATTTTAGCATGTTAAAGGAGTGCACACATGTGTGTGCATCACTTTAGGTGTGTGTGTGCACACCCCTATTCAGCAAGGCAAAGGAGTGTGCACAGCTGTGTGAAGGGCAGCATCAGTGTGCGCTACACTGCTCATTCACCAGCACCGCACCGCCCAGCAAGTGGTGAAAAGGGTGCTTTGCCTAGCGCCGCACCGCCCCGCCCCCTGTTCAGTGCCACAACGCTAGGCACACTTAGGCACACATGGACAGCTTGTTTAAGCCTCTTCTTAGGTGCGTGGATGCAAGGTTAAAATGCACAGCACCACTTAGGATTGATGGAGGGCCATGGTTAAATGGTCATCAAGATCTAAGGGTGGAGATTGACTCTCAAGATTGGACAAGAAGTTGGTGCACTATATAAAAGGTCACCTAGCTTCATTCTCAACACAAGTTTGTAACATACTTTGAGATCAATTGTAAAGAGTGACAAAACATAATACAAGAGAGAATTGTGTGAGAGTGCAGAGACATAAAACACAAAAGGGACTCATTGTAGAGAGGCTAGTTGTAAATAAGAGAGAGTAGTATAGATAAAGAGCGTTATAATAGTTCTTATCTTTTTTCTTTTCTTCTTGGTTTCTTCAAGAACTTGAGTTTTCTTGAAGAGGGTTGCTGTAATTGTGAAGAACCATTGATTTAGTGCAGAGAGTTCAGAGGAACTCATGGGGACGTAGGCTATTGCCAAACCTCGATAACAAATCACTTGTCTTCTTTTCTTTTTTGCTTTCGATTACTGTATTGCTTTCGATGATTTCCAACAGTGGTATCAGAGCTAGTACAGCTAAGTATTGGAGCAAGAAGAGAAGGTGTCGGAGCAAGACTCCAAGAATCGAAGGTCAACTTCTTGGGTGATTCAAGAACGGAGTTAAGATCTATATCTGATCATGTTCTTGAGGTAAATCAAGAATAGAGTTAAGATCAATATCTGATCGTGTTCTTGAGGGTGATTCAAGAACGGTTTAAAGATCAAGATCTAATCGTGTTCTTAAGGATGATTCAAGAACGGTATTAAGATCCATCTTCGATCTGTGTTCTTAAGGTTTAGAAGAAGTTGAAAAACATTTGTGGGTGCTGCATAAATCAAGGGATCTTCTCCGCAAGATAGGTTCAAATTTCAGTATTGAGAAATTTGATGGAAAAAGAGATTTTTCTCTGTGGAAGCAGAAGATCAAGGCTGTTCTTGTGCAACAGAAAGTGGACTTGGCTCTTTGAGAAGATGATGTTTTTCCAACAAGTGTCACGGAGGACCAGCGGATTGAGATGAAGAAGATGGTATACAACACCATTTTCTTACACTTGTCAGATAATGTCACAAGGGAGTGCGGAGACTCGAAAGATCCAGCTACAATTTGGAAGAAACTAGTTGAGTTGTTTCTTGCAGAGACTCTCCCTAATAAGAGGTATCTTCGTAAACGAAACTTTGCTTTTAAATTTGATCCTAAGAAAGAGTTGCAAGATAATCTTGATGCCAAGATGAGGAGTGCATCAAGTGGAGAATGATTGTTCTCTAAAAGAAGACCAGCAACTTGTTATGGCAGCAACCATGGCTACTACTGGGATAAAGGTAGAGGTGAGAGCCATAGGAGAGTGCACAGTAACATGCATAGCTACTACCGGGACAAAGGTAAAGAAGAGAGCCATGGGAGAGTGCACAGTAGCATGCATAGCTACTATCAGGACAGAGGTAGAGGAGAGAGCCATGGGAGAGAGCACTCCAAACCAAGATTTAGAGGGAAGAGTTGCTACTACTGCCATAAGGAGGGTTATGTCAAGAAAGATTGCAAGAAGATGAGAGGGAAGAGTTGCTACTACTGCCATAAGGAGGGTCATGTCAAGAAAGATTGCAAGAAGATGACGAGGGATAGAGGAAGAAGTCATACCAAGAATGGAGAGGCTTCGGTTGCCAAAACAGAACAGCAAGATGGTGATGTTCTTGTTGTGTGCTCGGATGTGAGCAAGGGGCAAGAAGGCAGCGAGAAGTGGATCTTGGATACTGGGTGCACTCATCACATGTGCCCTCACCAGAGTTGGTTCAAGAATTTCAAGGAAACCAATGATGGAAGGGTTTTCTTGGGGAATGATATTTCTTACCAAGTGAGGGGCACAAGAGACATCCAAGTGAGGATGTTTGATGGAATGACAAGGCTACTGAAAGATGTGAGGCATCTCTCGGATTTGAGGAGGAATTTGATCTCATTGGGGCAGCTGGATTCCATGGGATACACATGCAAGATAGAGGAAAGAAATATCAAGGTAGCCAAGGGATCTTTGGTAGTGATCAAAGCAACAATGAAGAATGGTCTCTATGGGATGATCGGAGACACAGAAATCAATGATCAAGTAGCAAGCTTGATGGCTGAGATGGATGAGGCAGTCCTTTGGCGCACTCGCTTGGGACATATGAGCGAAGAAGGCCTATAAGTTATCAGCAAGGATGACCTACTTGGTAGAGACAAAGTAGAATAACTTGATTTCTGCGAGTGTTGTGTTCTTGAGAAGCAACACCGGGTTAGCTTCAACACCGGAATGCACAAGTCTAAGGGCATTCTTGACTACATTCATGCGGACCTTTGGGGAAACTCAAATGGGCAGGGTAGTTAAGGTGTTAAGAACCGATAATGACTTAAAATTTTTTAACCAAGAATTTGATCAATTCTGTAGGTTAAATGGGATTATAAGACATAAGACGGTTGTGGAAACCCCTCAACAAAGTGGAGTTTCTGAGTGGATGAATAAGACCCTTATGGAAAAGGTTAGGTGCATGTTAGATGGATCTGGATTACCCAAATATTTTTGGGGGGAAGTGGTGTTTACTGCTGTGTATTTGGTTAATAGATCACCCTTTAGGGTTGTGTACCATAAGACTCCCGAGGAGATGTGGAGTGGAAAACTCTCTGAGTTGGACAACCTTAGAACTTTTGGGTGTGCTACATATGCACAACAAAAGGATGATGAACTTAGCCCAGGATCTAAAAAATGTGTGTTTCTAGGATATGGGGAAGGGGCTAAGGGGTATAGGTTGTGGTTCTTAGAAAGATTGAAACTCATAATAAGTAGGGATGCTATTTTTAATGAATTGTTATTTCCTTACTTGGAGAAAACTAACCCTGCAAGGGCTAGTGAGCAAACCAGTTTGGTTCTTATGGAGCATAGCATCAAGGAGAATTCAGTTCAGGTAGAGCAAGGAAGGTAAGATGGTTCGGACCAGGTAGAGCCCATTGATGAATGCCAAGCTCAGGACACTCGTGAAGAGGTTGAACTGGAAGCAGCTTCTTGGATAGAAGGAGAGATGAGTGACCAAGAGACTTACATTGATGCCATGGGATGTAAGGATTCGCCAAGATAGAAGCTAGCTATAGAGGAAGAAGTGGATTCTTTGAGGAAGAACAACTTCTAAGAATTGGTGCACATTCCAGGAAATCAGAGAGTTTTGGATTGTAAGTGGACTTACAAGATCAAAGAAGGTTACCCTCTAGGAGATAAAGTCCGGAACAGGGCTATGCTGGTGGAGAATAGGTTCATAAGAAGAAAAGACATAGATTTCACAGAAACTTTCTCACCTGGACACAAGGTGGAGAAGATGGTGAGTATCCTCATCTATGTCATTGATGTGCTGTTGGTTTGGAACAATAGGAAGAGGATGAAAAGGTTTACATCTCAACTCAGCGAGGAGTTCGAGAGGAAGGATCTCAACCTTACACAAAAGATCCTTGAGATGTGTATAATCCAAGAAAATGAGAGAAACTGGTTAAGGGTTTCTTGAGCAATGGGTGTTATCAGCAGATTTGTGAGTACTCTCGGAAAGAAGCATTGACTTGGGATGAAGTGATTGCTGAGGTACTTGAAGGCTCAGTGGCAGCCGGTGGTAGCACTCATAACAACCAGGGCATAATACATAGTGGCTTCGGAAGCCATAAAGGAGGCTATAGGGTGCAAAGGGTTGTTGGACGAGTGGGAGGTTCTAAAAGAGCAGGTGGTGGTATCTTTGGATAGCCAAAGTGTATGGCACTTATGGAGGAATCCAGTGTTCCATGAGGGGATGAAGCATATGGATGTTCGGTATCATTACATTCCGAAAAATGGTACGAAATGATGCATTTATGTTGACAAAAAGACCACGGAGGAAAGTGATGCAGATTTAGGCACCAAGGTTCTACCTCTAAGAAGGTCCAATCATTGCCTTGGAATTCTTAGGATTGGAGTCGGTTGAATGATGACTCAATATGAGTTTAGATCCTGAAGCTCTCTGCACAATGGTTCAGGTTTAAATACTTAGACAAAGGTAAAGATTGTTAGTATTTGTGTAAGGTTTAAACATGGTTCAAAGATGGTTAAAGTCTAAACCAAGGTTGGAAGATTAAATTTTAGCATGTTAAAGGAGTGCACACATGTGTGTGCATCACTTTGGGTTTGTGTGTGCACACCCCTATTCAGCAAGGCAAAGGAGTGCGCACAGCTGTGTGAAGGTTAGCATCAGTGTGCGCTGCACCGCTTCTTCACCAGCGTCGCACCGCCCAGCAAGTGGTGAAAAGGGTGCTTTGCCTAGCGCCGCACCGCCCCCTGTTCAGTGCCGCAACGCTAGGCACACTGAGGCACACATGGACAGCTTGTTTAAGCCTCTTCTTAGATGCGTGGATGCAAGGTTAAAACACACAACATCACTTAGGATTGATGGAAGGCCATGGTTAAGTGGTCATCAAGATCTAAGGGTGGAGATTGACTCTCAAGATTGGACAAGAAGTTGGTGCACTATATAAAGGGTCACCTAGCTTCATTCTCAACACAAGTTTATGACATACTTTGAGATCAATTGTAAAGAGTGACAAGATACAATACAAGAGAGAATTGTGTGAGAGTGCAAAGACACAAAACACAAGAGGGACTCATTGTAGAGAGGCTGGTTGTAAATAAGAGAGAGTAGTATAGATAGAGATCATTGTAATAGTTCTTATCATCTTCTTTATTCTCTTCTTGGTTTCTTCAAGAAATTGAGGTTTCTTAAATAGGGTTGCTATAATTGTGAAGAACCATTGATTTAGTGCAGAGAGTTTAGAGGAACTCACGGGGATATAGGCTATTGCCGAACCTCGATAACAAATCACTTGTCTTCTTTTCTTTCTTGCTTTCGATTGCTGTATTTCTTTCTACAAGTCATTCTAGACTTGGGTGTTTGAAAGATTACCAC
This sequence comes from Bretschneidera sinensis, assembly GCA_023935145.1. Classification (NCBI taxonomy): domain Eukaryota; kingdom Viridiplantae; phylum Streptophyta; class Magnoliopsida; order Brassicales; family Akaniaceae; genus Bretschneidera; species Bretschneidera sinensis. The sequence goes on along the minus strand of CM043700.1, from coordinate 16,285,096 downwards.
CTGGGTATCTTGTCAAGGTGATTTCCAATACAGCTCATATGCTTGGCCTTGGAGATACCTAGCCGAACGTATGATGAACAGCTCATACACTCGGCCTTGGGCTTGGAGATGCCTGGCCAAGGGTATGACAAGCAGCTCATATGCTCGGCCTTGGAGATACCTGACCGAGTGTATGACAAGTAGCTCATACACTCGGCCTCGGGCTTAGAGATGCTTGGCCGAGGGTATGACAAGCAACTCATACGCTCGGTCTTGGAGATACCTGGCTGAACTTATGACAAGCAGCTCATATGCTCGGCCTCGGGCTTGGAGATACCTGATGCTCGGCCTATGTGCACTATTGCTAGGACGAGGCCGAGGGTGTGCACACATATGCCTTTGCTCGGCCTTGGGTGTGCGCACGATAGCTTGGTCATGCGCACTGATGCTCGGCCTGTGTGCACTAGTGTGCACTATTGCTGGGACGAGGCCGAGGGTGTGCACACATATGCCTTTGCTCGGCCTTGGGTTTGTGCACCATAGCTTGGCCGTGCGCACTGATGCTCGGCCTGTGTGCACTAGTGTGCACTATTGTTAGGACAAGGCCGAGGGTGTGCACACATATGCCTGCCTTGGGTGTGCACACAATAGCTTGGCCATGCGCACTATTGCCCCAGCCTGTGTGCATTAGTGTGCACTATTGCTGGGATGAGGCCGAGTGTATGCACACATATGCCTTTGCTCAGCCTTGGGTGTGCGCACCATATCTTGGCCATGCGCACTGATGCTCGGCGTGTGTGCATTAGTGTACACTATTGCTGGGAAGAGGCCGAGAGTGTGCACACATATGCCTTTGCTCGACCTTGGGTGTGCGCACCATAGCTTTGTCGTGTGCACTAGTGCGTATTGATGCTCGGCCTGTGTGCACTAGTGTGCACTGTTGCTGGGACGAGGATGAGGGTGTGCACACATATGCCTTTGCTCGGCCTTGGGCGTGCGCACGATAGCTTGGTCGTGCGCAGTGATGCTCGGCCTGTGTGCACTAGTGTGCACTATTGCTGGGACGAGGCTGAAGGTGTGCACACATATACCTTTACTCGGCCTTAGGTGTGCGCACCATAGCTTGGCCATGCGCACTGTTGCGCACTGATGCTTGGCCTGTGTGCACTTAGCAACTGCTCCGACAGGGGCATGTGCACTACGACGCTCGGTCATGCACATTTATCAACGGCTCAGACAGGGACGTGTGCACTACGGCGCTCGGCCGTGCACACTTAGCAATGGCTCGGACAGGGACATGCACACTACGGCTTGGTAGTGTGCACCCGAAACTCCAAAGTGTGCAACATGGTGTCGGATGGCTTGGCGTTTCAACAGATGAGCTTTTTAGATTTCTTCGCTTTTATTGTTTAGCGAGAGATGGTGATTTCCCATGGATGGCGCCAATCTGTTGATGCCAAAAAACCGTTGTTGCTGACGTGGCCTGGCGCTGATGTGGCCTCGGTGCAGATACGGTTATGCACAAGTAACAGAGGTGAGCTAAAGACCCTCGGAATGAGGGGAAGGAGAGACCTCCGAGGGCGCTCCGATGCTTAAGTTAGCACAAGGGCTTAAGAGAGGCCGAGGTTGAGGGTTAATTCTGAAGTAAATCAAGTGTAAATAGATGAGTGTGAATATCAAAAAAATGTTCCCCCTAGACTCGCGTACCTCAGGATATTTATAGTCCTCTAAATGGACGTCGCCCACGTGGGGGAGGTATGGCCCTGCTCCTGCGATCCCTGGCTTCAGAGAGAAATCTTAGTCTCGTGTTCAGAGTGTTGAGTGTGTCAGGGGGTCGCGTGCTCCAGAGGGAGTTAGGTGCGTTAATCACGCCCTGACGTGGAGGTTGTGTGAGCTGTCCGTTCCACGTGTGCTTGGCCAGGCTAGGGAGGCTTGACACGTGTCATTGTCCAATTGGTGGTGTCAGATTCCACGTGTAGACGTCTTATTGGATGTGTGTTTTGTGGGCTCCTTCAGGGAAGAAGATAGAAATATATATAAAGAGAAAGAGAAAGAGAAGGAGAAACAAGATCGAGAGAAACGAGAGATTAAAATTATTTTGGGAAAGTTATGTTCCAGTTCTTTAGGTTTTTAATATTTTAATTAATCTTAGGTTTTTTTAATTTGTTTAGATCGATTATTCATGTTTTGACATTGCATCAATTTGAGTTTCTGTTAACTCATTAATCCGTATATCTTAAGTGTTGATTGATGTAATGTCAAAACTTGAGAGATCTATCCATACAATTAAAAACTCATAGATTAATTGGAATATTGAACAAATTTCAAAAGCTAAAACACAGTTTTCTCAATTATTTTTCTGTTACATATATGTTGTAATTTTGATGAATAATTAAGGGTTATATTATCATTTATTTTGTCAACCATACTTATTAAAAATCTACTTATTTAATAATTTTGAAAGTAAAGGATTGATTACCTATCAATTAGTCAACTTATTGTTGAATAAAAATGCAACTTATTTCAAAATTAAAGCAAATTGTATATTTCATGAGAAAAGAAAAAACATGTATAAGTTTAAAGTGGAAGTTATATCAACTTATAAGCAAACACACGCCTAATAGCCAAGCGTTTTTAAAATAGTTGTACCATGTCTCAAAAGTTTTAAATGTACCTAATTTCTTTATTTTTTGGTAACTACTTAAGACTACAGTTCAAAATAATTTATATGCAATTAAAACTGAATAAATAAGTTGAACATTTAGTTAATAAATAAGTTGAACATTTGAAAACCTGAATATAAAAAACTTATTATATTTGTCGCCATGCGGTAGTTGCAACCCAAATTCAATTAGCAAAAATCAAATAACACGCATACTTAACGCTTTGATTTAAACAATTAAAACCATTAAACTAATAAAAGTTAAAAAAAAATCTCAACCATTTGCGTATTTTCAATTGTCTAAAAGGCCCTCAACATAAGATGATTTTTAATATCTCTTGAGACTGATTTCAATGGGTCTATGCTGGCCCAATAGATAACCAATTTGAGTCCAACACAAACAATCCTTTCTTCACGCGGCAATGAGCGCATCAGGAGAGAAGTGCAGTGGGTTCGGATTTTACGGGACCCGCATGTCCCACATAACATCCAGTGGCGTTATCAGACATCACACCCAGCACACACAGCTCAGCATCAACGTCACAGGGAAGAAACCGTAACACATCACCAGGTTTAAACTCCCCCCCCCCAAATCCCCAACCCAAATGCCTTCCTCCGCATCCGCCGCGTCACGCGCCGACGACGACCCTCTGCCGCCTCCTTCACTTTCTGATTCAGATATTGAAGACTTGGAAGAAATTGAAGTCGAAGAAGAAGTAGAAGTCGAAGAGGAAGTAGAAGTTGAAGAGGATGAAGATGAAGAGGATTTGCCCGATTCACCAAACAAAGCTGGCGATGATCAAAACGGTTAGTGATTCCATTATCGTTTGATTACTTGATCAATTGATCGATCAATTGATTGTCCTTGTTTGTGCTGTATTATATGTTGGTTAATGCATACTACGTGTTTTTGTATTGGTTTATGCGTTTTTGCTGGACAACGGGTTATTTGTGTTTATTGGAATTATGATTTTATGAAGAAAAGAAAATGCTAGGGTTTTGGCGCTTATTATTATTATTATTATTTTTAGGTTTTTGCTAGTGAGTAGGGGCTGGTAAAGAATTAAAGAAATGCTTTTTTTTGGGTGACTCAAATCTGTAATTTGTTTTATAGTGGTAAAACAACGGATAGAAACAGATTAGTCTCTCCTTTTTTTTTTATCAGTGGAAACGGATATAGTCTCAAGATTAGACAGTCAATATGTGAATGTAATATGTTCATTTTAGCAAGAAATTATGGTTGTTAATGGATGTATAAACGGTTATTTAGAGGGAGAGTTGAGAATAAGAAAATATGGGACGAAATACTTACTACTACGCTCTGTTTCGTATTACCTCTTAGCTTTAAGGAGGAGAATTTGTCAGGTGACTAGCTCAGGTGAAAGGTGGCGACATATGCTGCTCTAAAATATGCTTTGAGTTACATTGTTAGGGTGAAACAAGTTCGTTTTTTGTTTCTGATGAATCAGTTGTTCTATGAGGAGCTTTACTTTTGCGACATAGTTGTTTTTGATGGGGAGAATATTGGAATATCTTTATGCTTATTTCTTAGGTTATAGAGTTGAATCTCGTGAAAACTGAAAAATTAATCATGACATGGAGTTGTAGCATAAGGAGAAAGTGAGGCAAACCTTAGCCGGATATCAAGGAGAATAATAGTGATGTCTAGAATTTGAGTTAAAAGAAGGTAAAAAGAAAAATCTATTTCAAAATGAAGGCTTAGTTGAGCTATATATTTTAGCTAATAACAAAAAGTAGGAGGGGGCAACCGACATAACAACCTTTCTTGGGTGTGACCATGGGAGCCCTGTTAGACATTGGAACCACAGACTTAGAGCTCGCACCCGACCTTGGGACTGCAGGTGAGCCTCAAGGCGGGTTAAGCCATTGCTTGACCTTAACATCATCAAAGATCAAGTATCCGCATTTTGATAGGCGAAGAACCTAGGATTACCAAAAACGATCGGCACTGTCACTCCTTTACTCCACCTAAAATCCCTACAATTTTGCATATGTCCTTTCAACTAGTAGGATATCCTCGTGATGTATATAAAAAATAAGAAGTTATTAAGTGGGACAAATATATATATATATATATATATATATGTATTTTATAAGTAAATAATTTCATATAAAACCCATATACAAAAATCTATTTACAAGACAAAAATTCTAAGAACTTTACAAGCTTTTTTTCATCCACCAAAGAATGCCCATTGAACTAAAAATTTAGGGTATTGAGAGATCTATCTTTTACCAAGAAAAACAATTTTTAAACCCCATCATATAGCCTCCTATTTCTTTCATTTCACATGATCCAAAAAATAGAGAGAGGTATCAAGGCTAAGGCTCTCCTCAACTCCTTTGGCACTCGAATACCCCATATTAGTTATGCCTATTCTCTTTATGGAAGCTTATGAAGGAAAATGCCTTTGTAGAGGTACTTGCATCTCCATTAACCACCCTATCTATGGTAACATACTTGGGCTATTTGCTCCGGTGTTTTTGTCTTGAAACGATATATAATATGGGTATGTTATTAAATTTTGTTCTGACATTTTACTTAAAATTCAGAAATGGTTCATTTGTAAAAGCACAAATTTGATATGTGTGTTTGCGATATATATACGTATATATATGTACATATACGTATATATATGTACATATACGTATATATGTAACATGTGTATATATATATTTGAAAAATGAAAATTGTATTAACAAAGCGTCAAGATGATGCAACTTTAAGCCAAAGGCTATTTACAAGAAAGTAAATTTAAATTATCCAAAAGGTCAATGTTGTTTACAAAAAAATTCCCTTTAAACCAAAGATTAAAGGTGTTGAGCCAAGCATCTATAATAGAGTCAATATATTTCTCACTACCATTGAACGTTCTACGATTCCTCTCATTACATACTAACAAAAAAATTGAGCGTAGAAGCAACAAAAAAGCTTTCTTAACCTTCTTTGACGTAGGCACCCCACTCCAAACCTAAACCTCATCTTTCACGGATCTTGCTACCACCCAAGAAATCTCCAAAATCCTATAGGCCATCTCCCACAAACTCCTAGCCAATGGCCACTCTACCAAAAGATGAAACACGGATTCGGCGCAACATTTGCAAATATAACATCTATTAACCAAAACTTTTTCCCTTCTTTGTAAGTTATCTAACGTAAGAATTTTTCCCAAGAGGCCTCCCACACAAAAAGACAAACTTTCTTCGGGCACAAGGACGCCAAAAAAACCAAACGTAAGTTTGTGAGATATATATATATATATATATATATATATATATATATATATATATATATATATCATGGAGCTTATTGAAGAAGTGGTGTTATTTTAGTTATTGTGGGTTAGCTAAGTGACATCTAAATTTCATTGGCAATTTAAAAATCACTTTTGGGGCTTTTCATGTTTTTATATTAGCATAATTAAATGCTTTCATTGCTCCTTTGCGCACTTTTTAATGTTGATATGAAGCGACTCACTTTTGTTGTCTTGCAAAAGTACTAAGTTGACAAGGGCTTTAGCCTGGTGGTAAGGGTGGGGTGGGGTATAGGGCAGGTCTAGGGTTCGAGTCTTGTAATTGCTTTCCTTCAATGTACCAAAAGAGAAGAAACATATTCTAACCAAAGAAAAAAGTGACCTACTTAGCCTCAACATCCTTGTTGATTGCTCTAGATTTGGGTAGAATTCAAAATTAGTCATTTCTTTTTTAAAGTATAGCAAGTCTTTTGGATTAAAAAACAATCACTATGGCATTCTTTCAAGAGAATTGGCCAGTGTTAAGAGAGGATATTCGTAAGACTTTTGAGGAGTTCCATTGTTAGGAAGAGTTTTTTTAATAGCCTTAACTTTACTTTTGTGGTCTTTATTCCTAAGAATAGCGGTGCCTCTTGTATTAAAGACTTTCGGCCTATGAGTCTTGTGGGATGGGTTTATAAACTCGTTTATAAAGCTCTTACAATTTGTTTGAAAGGGATATTGGGCAAGTGGTGGGACCACATGAGAATACTTTCATTGAGGGAAGACAAATTGTGGATGCCGCTTTGATCGCCAATGAGGTAGCGGATACCCATTTGAAATCAAGATGTAAGTTGGATTTGGAAAAAGATTTCAACGATGTGTGTTGGGAGTTTGTCTTGTATTTGCTTGAGAAGATGGGTTTTTTAATTGGATTAGAAAATGCATCCCATCTGTTTCTTTTTCCATTTTGGTCAATGGTTATCCTTACGATTTTTACCATGCATCTAGAGAACTTCGTTAAGGAGACCTTTTCTCTCCCTTTCTTTCCTCTGTTGTTATTATGGAGGCTCTTAGCAAATTGTTGTCTAGAGTGTGGATGGAGGGCTTGTGAGGGGGTTTAAAGTGGATAGGGATAGGGAAAAAGTTGAGGTGTCACACCTTCTCTTTTGTGGGGCAAAAAGAGAACAGATTCTCAATCTTCATTGTGTTGAAGCGGTTTTCAAGCTTAAGATAAATTTAAGCAAAGGTTTTTTGATTCCTCTTGGGGAGGATATTGATGGAGATTATTTGGCAAGCTTGTCGGGATGTGCCGTTGAGTCTCTTCCTATTACTTATTTGGGTAATCCCTTGGGAGAGAGGTTCAAAGAGAAAAGTATGTGGGACCCCATTGTTGAGCGGTTTGAAAAGAAGCTGGACGGTTGGAAGAAATACCACCTTTCTAAGGGGGGAGATTAACACTTATTTAAAGCACTCTCTCCAGTCTTTCTATCTATTTCATGTCATTTTTCTCCATCCCGTGTGTGGTTGCTTAAGAGATTTCTTTGGTGAAGTTTTTGGGGATGATTTCAAATATCACTTGGTGAATTGGGGCATTGTCACTCAACCGATTGAGAGAGGTGGTTTGAGATTTAAGCCACTTACTTTCTTTATTAAGGCTTTGCTTGGTAAGTGGTTGTGGAGATTTGAAAATGGAAACAACCTTTTGTGGCGGCGAGTTATTTGTGCAAAGTTTGGTCTTGATCATTGGGGTTGGACCACAAAAGAAAGAAAAGACGCTTATGGGGTTGGGGTTTGGAAATGAATTAGAAAAGAATGTGATAACTTTCTCCCCTTGGTGTCTTTTGAGGTGGGAAGAAGAGAGACTATTCGTTTTTGGTATGATATCTGGTGTGGGGATATTCCCTTGAAAGACCAATTTCCTTTGGTCTACTCTATTATAAGAGAATCGGATGCTTTAATTAGTAATTGTGCATCTTTGATGAATGGAGAGGTTATGTGGGATATTTCGCTAGTCCGTAATGCTCTTGATTGGGAACTTCAAAGTATTGGAGATTTTTTTGAAGAAATTTACAAAGTGAAGATTGATTTGCATAGAGAGGATTGATTGAAGTGGGGGCGTAATGGTAATAGAAAGTTGAAGGTTAGCTCTCTTTTGCCTATAAAAGGGAGCTCCCACTTCCATTGGAAACCCATTTGGAAGACTTGTACTCCCACTATAGTGCCTTTTTTTTGGAAACTTCTTGGGGGAGGATTTTGACCGTCCAGAATAGAGGAAAAGTGCTTGTGAATCTTTGTTACCATTGCAAAGAGGATTGTAAGCCTGCGCTTCATATATTATTAACTTGTTCTTGGACCATACAACTTTAGAATATGGCTTTTCGGTCTTTGTTGGGTGAGTACCGGTTCGGTTGAAGAGAAGGTTTGGGCGTGGAATGGAATTCGAGCTTCAAGAGAGGAAAAGAAGATCATTGCCTTGATACCACTCTCCATTTGGTGGTTGGCTTGGTTGGCGTGGAATTCGAGCTTCAATGGAGAGGTTATGTGGGATATTTCGCTAGTCCGCAATGCTCGTGATTGGGAACTTCAAAGTATTGGAGACTTTTTTTGAAGAAATTTACAAAGTGAAGATTGACTTGCATAGAGAGGATTGATTGAAGTGGGGGCGTAATGGTAATAGAAAGTTGAAGGTTAGCTCTATTTTGCCTATAAAAGGGAGCTCCCACTTCCATTGGAAACCCATTTAGAAGACTTGTACTCCCACTATAGTGCCTTTTTTTTGGAACTTCTTGGGGGAGGATTTTGACCATCCAGAATAGAGGAAAAGTGCTTGTGAATCATTGTTACCATTGCAAAGAAGATTGTGAGCCTGCACATCATTTATTATTAACTTGTTCTTGGACCATACAACTTTAGAATATGGCCTTTCGGTCTTTGTTGGGTGAGTACCGATTCGGTTGAAGAGAAGGTTTGGGCGTGGAATGGAATTCGAGCTTCAAGAGAGGAAAAGAAGATCATTGCCTTGATACCGCTCTCCATTTGGTGGTTGGCTTGGTTGGAGAAGAATAAGAGAGCTTTTAATGGGGTGGAAAGGTCGATTGATTCTCTTAAAGATCGGTGGCTTAACACCCTTGTGTCTCGGTTTTTGATAATTCATTTGTTCATGGGTGGCACCCCCTTGTGCCCTTTTATACTAGTATAAAGAAAATCAAGAGAGAAGGGTAGGGAGGTTCGAGTTACATGTTGACACTTTAGGTAAAGGTTGGATGTGACAATAGCTTATGGGGGATGTTTTGGAACCCGAGGCTTTTGTTAATACTTAGAGATCATAGCTTGTTTTGACGAGTAAAGCTAAGATAATGCAGCGCTCCAACGATACTATGATACTATGAAGGATATGGAAGCAATGTGCCATCATAAAGAGACAATTTCTTTCCAAAAGCTATTGGAGTAGAAACTGGTTTGCAATGGAGCATATCTTGACGAGAGAGCAAGGAGAGAACATACTTTTATTGGGTCAAAAGTAAGTGCCGTGGCATATGCAAAGCTTCACCTCCAAGAAAGTAATGAAGATCTCTTAAGTCTTTCATAGAAAAACTATGAAGAAATTTTAGAAATTAAAGATTTCAATCATGCAGGAGATTACAGTCAAAATGATATCATCTACATAGAGGAGAAGAATGACGATTTCTGAAGAAGACTTCTAAATAACAGACGGATTAGCTTGACTGCATGCAAAACCTACAACAGTAAAACTGAAACTTTGGAACCAAGTTTGTGGTGCTTGGCGTAAGTCATAGATAGCATGGTGGAGCTTCCAGATATGATTAAGTTGAGTAGAATCAACCAAACCTGATTGTTGAGCCGTAAAAACTTCTTCATGCAACGTGCCATGTAGGAGGACACTTTTCACATCCAGATGCTTAAGCTATCCACAAGTGATAGCAATAGATAAAACAGGCCGTATAGTAGCTGGCTTTGGTCCCCCTGCTTTTGGTGCATTGGTAGAGGACACCTATTTCCTGCCTAGTGGGTCGGGTTCGAATCCCCCTCCCCCATATCATGTAATAGTTTCTTCTACTATAAAAAATAGTGGCAGATTTGATGACAGAATTAAAAGTATAGTAAAGTCGATATCTTCATGCAATCTTTGGCCACAAAACGTGCCTTATACTCATCCAACAACATTCATGTTAGGCTCATACGACACTAGGATCCAAGTATTGTTCTGTTGAAGCGCCAAATACTCATCCTTGATAGCGGAAACCCAACAACTGTCCTTGCTAGTTTCTTTAAATGAGGTGGGATCCAAAGAGGCAAGCAGTGCTATATATTGAAAACGAACCAAGTGAGGAACAGTTGTTGCCGAGTAGAGGATACGTGAGCGCCATATAGTATCACGACTCCTAGTTATCATAGGATAAGTAGATCCAGAGGTAGACATAGAAGGCAACACAAAACTAAAGAGATCCTCTATCGTAGGGGCTAAAAGATGAACAGTAAGAGGTTCATTTCTAGGAGGATCTGAGTTAGCGGTCTTAACTGTCGTAGTCGTTACAGAATTTAAAGTAACAGGTGAAGCGGAAGGAATAGAAACATGTGTGGAAACTACTCCATCGGGAACATTAACAGATTAGAGGCAGTGGGAGTCTCATTGGGTGTGCCTAGTAACCTAGGTAAGGTGGATCTAGAACGTTCTGCAAAAGGAAATGAGTCTCATTAAAAACCATTTTTAAAGTTATGTAAACCCGATTGGACGAGGGATTCTTACAACAATAGCCTTTATGAACCGAACTATAGCCAAGAAAAACACATTGAAGAGATTTAGGGGAGAGTTTATACTTTTTATAAAATCCCAAATAAGGATAACAAGCACAACAAAATACTTACAAATGGTGATGGTGTAAGACAGAACCAAAAAGAACCTCACGACACCGATTACCTAGTACTGGTGTTGGAAGTCGGTTAACCTGATATACTGCCCAGAAAATGTTTCAAGCCATAAGGAGTGAGGAAAAAGGCTTGGAACAACATTGTGAGATCCATCTCTTCAATGTGTTTGTGCATTCGTTTTGCTAAACCATTTTGTTCATGAGTATGCAAACAAGTGATTAGGAGAGAGATATCATGATGATCTAAATAGTGCTTGAAATCTCCTTCAAGAAGTTATTTAGCACCATCACATTGAAAAAGTTTAACATCTTTGTCAATCCTTAACTCTATCACGATGGAATCAAATATAATGAGAAAGATATTTCACACTTGTTGGTAATGCTAACTTTTGGGATTGACACATTATTTATGTAGATTATTTAGTTTAATATGTTTTAATATGAGCTTAATTTATATAATGAAGAATTTGATTGCAGAAATTAAAAAACTTTCCTTAGTGATTCTGAATTTAAGTACATTATAATTAATAATTTCATTAAATAATTTGTTTACATTATCCAAAAACATATGTGCATTTGCTTGACCTACTTGACATAAATAAAATAATTTGATGGCAAAACTTATGATATATTTTCATAAGAATAAATTTGAATTTTATTATAAAAAATTAAAAAATTATTTGAATGCTTAATATATGATTTTTCTTATAGTAAAAGAATGTATATAAATAAAAAGGCACTAAAAGGGTGCCACCCAAGTTCAAAAAAATATATCTACATGATAGAATCTCAAAAGGATCTACAATATCTTCATCCTTTAAAAAGAAATTCTCATTAAACCAAAACCCAAAAGTATGCAACCACTCATCCTTAATAACGGTTAGTGGTTTTTACTTGCCATCAAAAGCTCTCTTATTTCGTTCAAGCCATATAATGGAAAAGGGGATCAAGTAGTAAGCTCTTTTCCTAAGCTTGGAGCCTCGCACCCCACACCTCATCGTGAACCAAGCCAGTAGTCACCCATTGAATTCCTCAAGCTAAACGCCAACTCCCAAAGGTTCCTAGTGTAGGAGCACCCCAAGAGAAGATGAAAGATAGACTCCTCCCCCTTCTTACAAAGATAACACCTATTAACCAACACCTTCCCTCTTTATGCTCTGAATTTTCTGACAAAAAAGTTTCGTATAAAAAGACCCCAAAAAATCCGTCGGGATTCAATCTCCACGTAACCTTATCTTCTTTAAGCAAGTTCATTTCGCTTTGTGAAAGCTTTAAAAGAAACTAATCACATCCCCTACTTCCCAATCATGAGCATTTCGAATAAAGGCAATATTTCACACAAGCTCCTCATTATGAATACACACAAGAACTCACCAAAGCCTCTTTATCTCGAACAAGAGCATAGACGGATGGAAATCGCTCTTTCAGAGGAGCCTCCCTAAACCACACATCATACCAAAACCAAATAATAAACTATTGCTGCACTCAAAGAAACTATAAGAAACAAAAGCATCCCACCCCTTTCTAATCCACCTCCAAACCCCAACACCATAAGTACCACGTTTCTCTTTAGAAAACCACTCATTGCCCTCTACCTCATACTTAGCCACAATAACCTTGCGCCACGAATTGTCTTTTTCCACCATAAATCTCCAATTCCGCTTACCTAAAAGAGCTTTGTTAAAGAGTACCAACGATTTGATACCAAGATCACCTCTTGGCAACCTCACAAGGGACAGGGAAAAGAGACATAAATTATATGGGAAGGCTATCAAGTTAATCGTCCACCCTTGGATAGAAAGTGGCTTTTCCACACGGCTAACTTCTTTTAAAATCTTTCCACAATGGGCGCTCACATACTTGTCTTTAAATTTAGCGTCTAGCGGGAGTCCCAAGTAAGTTATCGGGTGGGATTCGATTTCACACCCAGCATAATTGCGAACAACCCCCTATTATCCCTTAATATATGATTTTTTGATAAGTTAATGCTCAATTCTTTATTTGTTTAATTTTAACCTACTTTACATAACAGATAATTAATATTTTGGTCACAATAATCAATGAAACTTTCCTTAAATACATATATAAATTTGCATAAATAGAAAGAAATGATTGAATTAAAATTCTTGAAAACTTAAGAAATGCCACATAAGATTCCATTGCCACATAGAACCATTTTGTTCTAATATATGTAATATATAACATATTTATAACTTAAAAAATGGCTCAGTTATCATATTAATAATTAAATAATTAGTTGAAATTTAAAATATATAGTCATTATGTTGCTTGTTAAATAATAATTTAGTGGAAATTTTAAAAAATTGTTTAATTAGTATATTACTTATTAAATACTAATTCACTTATAGACTAAAAAAATTAGTTTAGCTTAGTTACTTATTACGTCACTCATTAAGTAATAATTTATTTGTAATTTAAAAACTTTTTTTATTTTTATATTAATAATTAAATAATTAGTTTCTATAAAAAAATAATAATAAATAATCATTTATAATTTAAATTATTTAATTATTGTATTGATTATTAAATAATAAATTAGTGATTTTTTTAAAAGATTTAATTATTATATTACTCGTTAAACACTATTTTACTTGATTATAGAGTAAAAAGGTTAGTTTACTTTAATAATGAATAACACTAATTTTGAGTGCTTAATCCCTATGAAAATACTCGCTTTATTTGGATTAATGGAAGGTTAACCAAAATACCAAAGACTTTCTATAAAAGGGCTTAATAATGGTAACTTCACATGGTTTATATGAGGAAATATGCCCTAATGATTATTTTAATGAATATTCAAATCAATTCTTTATGAGAATTAAGACAACTTTCACTAACTATTCAAATAGTGAAAGTGAACGTCTTGCATATTCTTCTAACCCAAGCATATTGAAATACCTCCTAATCAACATTTCTTGTGACATAAATCTTGTATATATCATAACATATCATCCACCAAGAAAGTTTGAGTAAAAATTTACACTTGAACGATAAACATATTGATTTTTACAAAGAGTGATGGTATTGAATTTTAGAACCAACACATCAAGAGTTATTTATCTAAAAAAAATATGGTCAATGATATCTAATATTATATATAAACTAACGATTTCGTAACAAAGGAAACTACTCAAAACAATAAAGCAAAAGACGTAATATATACTGGGCGCTTAAAAGAGAAAGCAAGAACTATTAATTGTGTGCTTAGTGATATTAGTAGGTTAAATGAATATAAGGATTAGTAGGTTAAATGCATATTAATAATAAACATATGTTGGGACGAGATTTGGCGTTATGTTGAGATTTCGGTGGGCAATGAAGTGAAAACTCGACTTTGGTATGATATATGGTGTGGGAATTCCCCTTTAAAGGATAGATTTCCAAGTATTTTTAATTTGGTGAGAGATAAAGAAGCACAGATTAGCTCGTGTTTTTTTATTGAATAATGAAGAAGTCTATTGGGTCGTGCCTTTTATTCATAATGTTCAAGATTGGGAAGTTGAGGAGGTTGCAATGTTTTTGGACGCCTTATATTCTTCTAAGATTGTGGTAGGGAGGGAGGATGAGATGAGATGGAGGCCTAGACTGGATAAAGGCTTTTTAGTGAAAGATTTTTATTATATTCTTGTTGATAAAAGCCTTACTAATGAGCATCCTAATTTTCGTTGGAAGGCAATTTGATGCTCGTGTTCCCAAGATTTTTTTTTTTTTTTTTTTTTTTTTTTTGTGGGAAGACTCTTGGGATATAATTCTTACTATTGACAATCATCAAAGAAGGGGGAAGATAATGGTCAATAGATGCTATATTTTCAATGAGAAGGCCGAGTCCGTTTATCATCTCTTGGTGGATTGCTCTTTTGCTATAAGCTTGTGGGAAATGGCATATAGAATTGTGGGGTCTCTTAGGTGGTTGCGGGGCTTGTGAGAGATAAAATTAGGGTTTGGAGTGGTGTAAGGGCTTCCAAGGAGGTCAGAAAGGCTTTAGTTTTAATTCCACACTCTATTTGGTGGATAGTGTGGAGAGAGAGGAATCAGAGGGCCTTTGATGGTATTGAAAGACCGATTGCAACTATTAGAGATAGTTGGTTCAATACTCTTAATTTTTGGATTAGAGAAAATTTCTTTGTAAATAATGAAGATCTCTTAGATTTTGTAGATTTTCCGCATTGTAATTAACCATTGACTTTGTGGTGCATCCTCTTGATGCTTTTTAATAATTTTTTTACTTATAAAAAAAATAAACAGAGGAATGGAAGGAGTAAATAAATAGAAATGGAGCAAAGAAATATAAGTGGCATTAATTACGTGATTAGATAGTAGGCTTTGGGCGGCTAAATATGGGGAAATAAATAGATGGAAAGAAATCAAATGATGATATATATTGCAAGTGTTTATTGTATATATCAACTGGTTCATAGGCGGTAAAAGTTGGTGTCAGAGTGATTATAGTGTCTAATTGTGGTAAGAATGTGAAGCTTCATGTAATGGAATTACACATAAATTGGCCCGCTTTGCTGAGAATATTTCTGATGTCAGTATGGTTAGAGATATGCTTTTTTTTTTTTTTACTTCTAATTGTTTTCTATTATAAAATTTCTGTAAAAAGTATAAAATAGGTTAGTAAAGCGTTTGATTGACCCGAGCCTCTTGGCCTAGTGGAGCCGGGTCACCTCTGGCTCTTCCATATAGGAGATTCGGTTTCGATCCCTCCTCCCATTATTGTACCCAAAAAAATGTGGATGATTGCATTGTAATGTGTTAACTTTTGGGAATATGCATTGTCGAGATATGTTAAGACATAGTAAAGTTAACAAAAATAAAACAATTTGGTTAATATAAGTCAACACTAAATTAGGTTAGCAATTAATGTGATATTATATTTCCTAAACATGCATCAACATACCTTATTCAACACAATGTCACTATTTAATAATATGATAATTTAAATAATTTTTAAAATTAAATAGGTATGAAAATGTAGATAATGCCACATAAGATTACCTTCCCCATAGGAACACTTTGTTTTAATATATATAATAGATAATAGATATCATTTCCAGTCACTTGGGTCTATGTGCAAGCCAGATTATACTATTTGGCTTGCATGTGAAGGTGGACTGTCGGAGTTTATAAATAATGTTATCATCAACTTAAGTTTTTGAAATCGTATAATTATTTTTTTCAGTTTTTGAAATATTCAGTTCTTCAACAGATTAACACATAAACTTGCTTAATAAAAAAAGCTAATGTTGGTAGCCTAAATATTGTGTTGTAAGTGCGAACTCATATGAAACAAAACATGTTGGCAAAGCCACATGCCCTTGAATATCCTAAAGCAACCCAACTTATTTTATGGCTAAAATTTGTAGGAAAGATTACCCTCTATGTCCCTGGGTAACTAACCAGCTAATGGAATATGCTTGCTACCACTTCTCTTATCGTCAGTCAGACAACATCGTAGGAAAAATAAATTCTTTGTTCACACTTTTTCTCGAAATTATGTTTCAAACGTTCAATATAAGTGCCCCAAAGCCCTTTGTGGGTTCAGCGTGATACAAACCCCTGCAAAGAGTTTACTTCTTCTTGGTTAATGTCAAACATTTGAAAACATAGCTCAGGTGGTTGGGTTAGGGTAAAGGTAGAGGTCTTAAGTTCGAATCCCATGTACCCGAAAAATAGAAAAAGTTTAGAACATAATTTCATGAGAAAATGCTCTTTTATTTACCTTCAACATCAGTAATTTGCTCCCCCTCTTTATGGCCTGTTCCCTTTTTTGCTTCTCGCAATGAGGTTTAGATATTCAGAGAGTTGGTAGCCTCATTATTCTTAGCTTCGAATACGCTTATCATATTTCAAATCACAGTCCTTGATTCTGCCTTGGGGATTGTTTATACTTTATTGGCACTTATTGTTTACTATTATATGGACACTTGATTGTGCAATGCTGCAGTAGTGCAGGTTCACAAACTTCTATGCTAAAAAATCACATGGATAGGTATCAAGTGTTGAGTTCTAAATAGTCTTTTGGAGTTTCTAGTACATGATCTAACATTGTGTACTGGCTGTAGACCCTTGTTATAAAGATGAATATTGCTTTAGCTTCATTTCTTGATTTAGTTTATCTTCCATGTAGATGTCAGTGAAGATATGGAGTCCGAGGGCCATGACAAGCACTTGGGATCCGGCTCTTCTCCAAAAGAGCTTAAAGCAAGGCCACCATTGGATTCCTATGCATCTGATTTGAAGTTATCTGGCCCTTCAGATGAGAAACCGACAACAAAAAAGGAGTCATGTCTAAGCTTTGAGGATTCAAAGTATCCAGAATCTGGAAAAGATCTGGTTTTTAGTGAAAACATTGGTAGTTTAGAATCTATGGTCAATGAAAAAGATTCTGGGGGCCTTCCAGAAAAGAGATCCCCTAACAACCACAGTGAACTGCGTAGTGATAAGAAGGCGCATTTGTGTAATACTGAGATTGTGAATGCTGGGATCACTAATTCATTTAGTACTGGGGAAGAGATGGCTATTTCTATTAAAATAAGAGATCAGTTTGGTGAGAGGTCTAATGGTGTTCTGGGTTCTGAGGATAAGCAAATTGCCATCAATTCAGAGGATGATAAAAGGAGAATGGCATCAAGGTGAACTATTTTAATGTGTTCTTCAATTTTACTGATAATACAACAGAGAGTATCAACTTATACTGCTTATTATCTCCTCTTTGGTAAGTTTTCTGCCTTTTCAAAAATAATACTTTCACTAGTTGATATTAACCATTAGGTTTTGCCAGATTGGCTGCTCCAGAGATAAGGATTAGAAGTCTTTCCCCTGGTGAGGAAATTAAGGATGTGAACAAACGCCCAGCAATCATATGCGACTTCTTTGCTAAAGGGTGGTGCATCAAAGGGAGTTCATGTAAGTTTCTTCATATAAAAGATAACAATACTAGCCAACAGCCTCGGGCCGACACTGCTACCGGAAACGGGAAAAGAGAAGTTCAGCTTGATGAAGGTATATATATATTAATTATAGAATGGATTTTCAAGAACCTTCTTAAATGATGGTTCTTATAAGTTGCTCCTCTTGTGTCAGGTTTGAGAAATGCCACTGAAAGATCAGGTTCTTCTGGTTTTCTGAGGTCACTTGCTTCTTCAATTGGAAATGATAATATTTTTTCTTCAGAAAGAAACCTGACAGGGGAGCATGGAGATCACCAGAAGTTGCATAAGTTACTGGAAAATAGTGAGATCTCATCACTTCAGAGAGAGACATCTTTGGGCATTCCCCCTGACTCTCAGCGATTACATTCATCTAAAGATGATCTTCGTTCTGTCTCATCATTAAAGGATGTAGGAGGAGAGAGTCTAAGTCGAAATTGGCCTGTTGATGGTTATGACAATCATGCTTCACATATTAATAGAGGTAGTTCCCATATATTCAGGAATACCGTGCTTCCTGAGTATAGATCTTCTTCAAATGGCTCAGTTATGTCATCAAGCAATTACCACAGTGGGAATCTATCTTATGCAAGCAGTCTGGAGGGACCGTCATGTATTCAAAGTAATTACATGTCCATTGATCATCCTTCCCCAGTTTCAAGCCTTTCTTTGATTTCAAGCTTGAGTACTTCTCTTCCGACTACTGGTATTTTGCCTTCTCATCATATCCCAGCATGGACAAGATCATCGACTTTTAGTTCTTTCTCTTTGAGTGCAAGTCCTCTTGGTGCTCAAAAGCAGTTGGACAGTGATAAAGAATACCATACTTCTAGATCGTTTTCGTTGCTGCGAAGCTCTTCCGCTTTCTCTGGTCCTGAACCAGAAAACTTTCCTCTAAGAAATTCTGCTGACTACAAAACAAAAATTTCTTCAAATGATTGGGAACCATCTGAACCTTTTCGGCCATCTTTTTTCATTCCCCCTACTAATCTATCATCTCCTGGAAGCCTGTATGACCCTGTTCGTGATAGCATTGACTTACCTAACATGGGAGACCGATGTTTGAATACTTCTTCGTCTAATCGAGAGGCATCCGTCCTGAATACATCACACCAGCGGACATCTGATGATCCTACATTGAATGGGACCCAGGCCCCAGAATTTAGTGATGATAAAAATAGTTCGTGTCTTAATAAATTCCATGAGAGCGTGTTCGACAAGAATTTCCATACACCTGGAAATTCACTCACAACTGGAGCAGAGATGGTGGGTACTTCTGTGGTTGATGAGCAAATCGTGGCTATGCGCAGGGAGGAGAATTCCTCAATGCCTGCTAGTGTCAAAGACATTCCAAAAACAAACAAAACTGGTATTAGTCGTGATGCTAGTCATCAAAATGATGGGTCTCGACGCAAAAGGGACTTAAATGCAGATAGGGTTAAACAAGACAATGATATGGATGTCGAAGAGAAGTCAGATGGGGGTATGCACAAAGAATCAAAAGTGATGAGACATTTCCGTGCCACACTTGTAGATATGGTTAAAGAATTGCTGAAACCAGCTTGGCGTGAAGGAAATCTCAGCAAGGACATACATAACATGATAGTCAAAAAAGCAGTTGACAAGGTTCTTAGCACCTTACAGTCCCACCAAATTCCACCTACAATGGAATTAGTTAACCAATATCTGTCTTTATCTCGACCAAAAATTGCAAAACTTGTTGAGGTGAGTTTCTCGATTTTTGAAATAATTTATGTTAGGAAGTCATGTATATTAGATTTTAAGTGTGAATCATTCGTGGCATTTGACCATTGCTTCTTTGATTTGCAGGGATATGTTGATAAGTACCGCAAATCTTGAGAAGCTAGGCCAATGCTTTTTCTTTTGTACAGTTTGGGCCTAATGAACAGTTTGTTCAACGCTATATTTAACATAGCTAAAACTGAGGCTCACCTGGAATATTGTGAATTTTGTTCTGAGATGTTCTCCTTCCTGGATTCTGTGTTTCATCATTTGGTTTTTAGGGAAAAGTGTAAAAAATTTCTGCCTTTGTCTTTTTTTTTTGGAAAGAATTTCTGCCTTAGAATATTGTGAATTTTGTTCTGAGATGTTCTCCTTCATGGATTATGTGTTTCCTCATTTGGTTTTTAGGAGAAAATATAAAAACTTTCTGCCTTGTTTTTTTTTTTTTTTGGCTTGAAAGCATTTCTGCCTTGGTCTTAATAGTTTATTATTTATTATTTGTTCTTTTTATAGGTGAATTAATCCATTACAAGGGCACCAAGGCTGCATTGGTCTTAATAGCTAGGGAGGATTGGAATAACTTCTTATGTTATTCATTGTATGAGGGAAATTGGCTAAAAGCTTGAGTTAAGCTTTCGTTGGCTTCTATTGGCTTGGCTTAATGATTATATACTGACTTTGTTTAATTCATTGATAGGCATCTGAAAGTAACTGAGTTAAGCTAGTTTTGAACTTGTGACCTACTCAATGCTACTTTTGCAATTAGAGTATCAATATCAAGAAGCCAGCAGAAGCTGTCCTCAAGCCGTTTTGCATTATATGTTTCAGCTTTGTGGTTTTGAGGCTCAGGTTATCTATGATCCTTTTAAACTTTGGCTTCCAGATCAATGTAGTCAAAAGTTACAATGTTGTTGGTAACACATTTTGAAGTTTACGTTTGTTTAACTATTTCTTCTGGCTGTCATGATTTCTAGTTGTGGTTTTCAGATTCCTGTGTTTGTGGATGATTTGTGCATGTTGCTTTCTACATCCTTTTCATTTTCGTGGGTGAAGAAAGTTGTGGAGTGAGGTACTTATCTCATTTTGTTAATCATATTCCCTTTTTTCTTTTAACATTTTAATAGGCATTCCTCTACTCTTGCTAGTTTCTAGTAAGTTTTCTATATAATATTCTGCAGTATCATGTTATGTTGTTGTTTAAAAATATACATTTAGTGTCAGACTGACCTCATAGTTCATAAGTTCTTTGATAAACAAAGTCAACTTTGAACTGCTGGATGTAGAATTAGCTGAATGCTTTTTACTAATAAAATTTCGGTTTAGTTAGATTTGAGAAAGCACCAGTTTTGATGTTGAGTGTCAACCATAGCCAGTTGATGTATTGGAACATATTACAAGAAATTAGTTGCAAATCATTGAACCTCTGTAACTCCTGACTGTGCTTCTGCTTTGGTATATAGTTAGAACTTAAAACAGTTGAGAGAAAAATGAACAAATATCAAATTATTATAGGCTTATTGCTATCTTTTGTAGAATTGATAAGAAAGATTGAATAAAAATATTTCAGAGTTGCTATATTACCTATATATAGAGCTAAGAATATAAAACTTGAATAGGAAAACCTAAACCACTAAGGAAAACCTAATACATATACAAGGAAACTATAACTTAACACTCCCTCTCAAGTTTGATACAACTTGTTACAATTGATCCAACTCAAGTTCAAAAAGACCATAAAAACATCGGGTCAACAAGACTCCAGCGGATCAACAAGACCCACATACACCAAACAATAACAGGTCGGGTTGCTACCATGGATTAGATCTACAAAATGGGTTGGGTCAAGTCTTCTTTAACAACACAAAACTATATCCGGGTCAAATAAGCAAATCGACAAAGAATACGAATCCGGATATGAGTGACATGGGTCTGGGTTGAATATCATACGAAGTCATGAAAATGGATAATGAGACAATCATCTTCAACAACGAACGAGAAGCTGCTGCAATTGAGCTGGAGCGACATTGTAACTCGTAAAGGCTTTGCGGTCAGAGACGAATCTACAGCGGGAATGGAGCTCCAATAGAAATGGTGATTGGGCTCGATGTTGCCTGTGTCGGAGATTGACATCGCGAATGCTATAAAAGGAGAGAAAGGGAAATAATTTACTCACATAACACACCGAAGGGTGACTAGAGGATGACTCATGGCTAGGGTTTTGATTTTTTTTTTCTTTTTTCTTTTTTCTTTCTTTTGATGGGGTTTACTTTTACTTTCAGGATTCTAAGGATGCTCTGATATCATGTTGTAGAATTGATACGAGATTGATTAAAAATATTGTAGAATTGTTATATTTTGTTGTGTGGACAAACCTATATATAGCTAAGAATATACTCCATCCATTCCATAAATTTTGTCCATCTTTGGAACTACTTTTTAAGAGAACATTTAGTGCATTGTTACCTTTGACTTTTCACATCACATCTTGCAATGAAAATACTAAAAAAAGTAAGGTTAATTGAAGAAAGGTTAACAAAAATATACATTCTTTTTAAAGTGGACAAAATTATGGGACATCCAAAGTGAAAAGTTGGACAAAAAGATGGGATGGAGGGAGTAAAACTTAATTGGAATAGGAAAACCTAATTCATTAAGAAAAACCTAATACATATATATCGAAACTATTTCTCAACACTATCAATTACTTTTAAGTTGGATAGGCATATTCAAGTTGAGGCCCCTTAGTGTTTGTTAATATGAGACAAATTTGTTTTAGATCATAAGACTAATTAAAGTGGAATCTGAGGTTGGGGTTCCACACTAGGAAAATCTTAAATGCAACTTGAATATCTCTATTTTGAAAATATTGGATTGTTGAGATACTACATGGTAACAACTGAGTGTAGTTGTTCTGTAATTAGACTAAAGCAAAAAACTGAATCAATGAGTGATTTTGTTTAATTTAGAGGAATGACTGACAACCTTTGATTGGACAGAAGCCATCCCTTGATATGGTTGAATGATGAACATAGGATTGTGTTCTAACCCAGCCAATTCAGATAAGGTTCTGTTGAGTTGACTCAGTGCTGAAATCGTTCAATTTTAGAAAATAAAAATCATGCCTGCAGATTTTATTTGATTATGCTAACTGCTTGTAACAAGATTTGTATTGAATATGTTCAACACCGGACTTGAAACTCTTCATCTCAAAATGGACAAAAAGAATCACTGGAAAGTTCAATTTCAAAATATTGGGAAGAACAAAAGCCTTGTATTAATGTGACTTGACATTTTCCTGTTGCACGGTATGTGCTGTCATGGTTGGCATGACTGCATGACATTCCCTGCATGGTGAGGCAAATGACTGAAAGAATTCCGGCCGAACAACGAGCTTGGAGCAGTGTACTCTGTATTGGGTTTGTTTTGCACTTTGTGATTTGATCTTTGAGAAGCTTCAAGGAATCTTTTTCGCTTTCACTTGATCTCGTTATACCTCTATGGGATGCCGGTGATGTGCCCTCGTAGGGGAGCTGATTGGTTGCTTGAGACTGTTGGAGATTGTTGTATCAGTTGGGGAATTCTTGTCTAAATTATGAGCAGTACTCCTCTCAGGCGTAGCAGGGCTAAACTCAAATTCTGGGTCTTCTTGGTTACTTTTCCTAGCTCTGTTTGTAGGAGGGATTGTTGTTGATTGCATAGGAGGCCAGCATAGGAGAGTGAGTCGAGTGAACTGTTATCAGCTGCAACATTTAAGGTCATCTTGTTTTGCTGGCGGGTTGCCATTGATTTTTGTTATTGGAATTGCAGAGTTTATATACACAAACTTTGTGGGATTGTGAGATGTTTAGGTGTACCGTTTTGTTTTGATCTGCTTGTTTTTCCTCTTCCCGTAGTATTTTGGCCGTGTTAAATATTCTTTTTTCATAGCAAGTATAAAAAATTTGAAATGTCTTTTATTGGATTTGAGAGTTGGATTTTGTCTGATAAATTGAAAGATAAAAAGAAAAAGGAAAGGCTACACTAGATTGGTTCTAGAATGGAACAGTAAACTGCATAACTTCATATAGACAAATTTCGGGTTGAGGGTGGCATTGTTAGAATCTAGAAATTGATTTTGTTATTTTAGTTATGAAATCATTACAAAGAGGGAAAAAATAAATACAATGGAAAAATTATTTGGAAATTTATAAGCTTTTTGATGGGTAGAATTGGATAGAGTTAAAAGTTATTTAAGTTTGGTAAAGGTAAAGTGATATAAAACTTTTGGTATCTTTGATTGATCAGTTGTTAAAGTATATTTAGACGTTGAAATTATAAATAAAAAAAAGTAGATATGAATATCAATTGATTGTCTGAATGTGAAAATATATGTATAACTCTGTGTTTTGATTCATTTTCATAATAAACCACGAGATTTTTTTTCGGTACATAACAAATCTTGTGGTTTTTTGTTAACTCCACTCTTTATTTATATCTATTTGGATGTGAGATTGATCCATTTTGATGTCCAATAAATTCTATAAATCATTTGTAGAACATCTTACAATTTTAAAGATTTTTTCACTCGTGTACTTTTTTTTTTGTATTTTTTTCATTCCTTAATAGTAAAAAAATAAGAAAAAATATTTTTAGTAATAAAAAAATTCTCATATATTTTTTTTCATGGTGAATTACATTTATCTTTATATGTCCATAAAAAATCATATTCAAATTCTTTTTGTTGTTAAGTTTTTAAAACAATTTTATTTACGAATAATGTTTAAAATGATTACATTGCAACTGAAACCACATGGTTTATTATGTACTGAAAAAAAAAATTTGTTATGAAAATTGATTAAATCACTTGATTATGCATGTATTTTAACCTTATTTAAATGTTTAAATGACTTTTTTCATCAAATTGATTTTATATTTGTATGATAAAAAATATTAATTTTAATCACAATAAAATCTGAATGACATAAATAATAATATTATTTATAATTAAATTAATAATATTCAAGTTAAATAATATTTATATAGTAATAATGATGTAAATACTTTTGTATGTCAAGATCAATTTAGGACAATAATATTAGTCAAAATTGATTATATGATTAAAAATTATAAAATTCAAATATTGATTTTAAATCTAAATTAGTTTTTCTTAAATTGTTTTCAAATTTTTCATTCGTCGTAAAAATCGCTTTAAAAAAAATATGTTTGTCAAACTTTTACTTGCCAGCAAAAACAGACTCAAAAGTTAAATCAAACGAGAGCTAAGATAAACGGACAAGCAAAATGATCTCAGGTCATCGGTAATTTTTTTGTACTGGTGGATTTACCAATGAACAAGGATTAGTAAAAATAAGCTCATGTCGATTATTCTCAGATGTTAATGGATTCTAACAGATACTTTTGAACTAAAAATGTTTGTGCGATGTACTTCCAAACATTGCTATATGAGAACGAGGATTACAAGTTGATCACTTTAAATAAGGATTAGTGAAATGATGTGCGAGGTGAGTTGGTATTGTTTACTCTTATTTGCTCTAATATGAATTTTGCTTCAACTAAGGACCAGCGAGATTAGTGGTGGGTTTTGTTGATGTTGAAAATCTGCTGTTAAGTTGGAGGTCTGGAATTTCAAGACCTGCGCAGAGTAAGAGTGATAAACTAAAGAGTCACTGGAGGGAAGGGGGTAGTACCTCCGAGAACTCTTTGAAGCATTTGTTAGTGCAAGGTTTTGAGAAAGCAAAGAGGATTATAACATTAATGACGATAGTGTTTTTGGTAATGAACTTGTTCTGAGCTGAGATTTGCGTACCTTGGACTTTTTATAGTGGTTTAGGGACCAAGTTTATCACGTGCTGAGGACGGTGCGATCCCTGAGATCCCGCTTTTCTTCCAAGGGGTCTTGTTGCGTGTTCAGGGATGGCGCAGTCCCTGAAATCTTACTTCCATTTTTGCGTGTGAGAAGTTTGTGAATAATTACGGCTTTGTCATCTGACATACTACGTGCCCGTTATTGACGTAGCAACGTGTCATCCGGTCATTGGAGGGGGAGTTATTCACGTGTCACTAGGCTGCTGGAGAGTGAATTATTTACTACATCAGAAGCCCCCCACTTCCTTAAGTATATTTATGTGCTTGAGGAAGTATATTGGAACTATGTCGATGGTTGCGTGCTTCGGCCTGTGAAGCCTAGGATCGAACATATAAGCAGCAGTCAAAATGCTCGGCCTTGGGGACATGAGACCGATCATTTGAGCAACAGTCAAAATGTTCGGCCTTGGAGACATAAGATCAAGCATTTGAGCAGCAATCAAAATGCTCAGCCTCGAAGACGTGGGACCGAGCATTTGAGCAGCAATCAAAATGCTTGGCCTCGGAGACGTGGGATCGAGCATATGAGCCTCAATCAAAATGCTCGGCCTTGGAGACGTGGGGGGGTTCGGAGATGTGGGACCAAGCATTTGAGCAGCAGTCAAAATGCTCGGCCTTAGAGACATGGGACCTAGCATTTGAGCAACAATCAAAATGCTCGGCCTTAGAGACATGGGACTGAGCATTTGAGCAGCAATCAAGATGTTCCGCCTTGGAGACGTGGGACCAAGCATTTGAGCAGCAGTCAAAATGCTCGACCTTGGAGACATGGGACTGAGCATATGAGCCTCAGTCAAAATGCTCGGCCTTGGAGACGTGGGATCGAACATTTGAGCAGCAGTCAAAATGCTTGGCCTTTGAGACATGAGACCGAGCATATGAGCCTTAGTCAAAATACTCAGCCTTGGAGATATGAGACCAAACATTTGAGTAGCGATCAAAATGCTCGGCCTTAGAGACATGGGACCAAGCATTTGAGCAGTAGTCAGAATGCTCGGCCTTGGAGATCTTTGACAAGGAGTGAGCTTAAACAGTTTCTTGGGCTCATAGAAGTCTTTTTTGCGTTGGGCCCATTGGGGGCCTTTAGACAATTTCATTTGCCTTTGGGCCCATAAAAAAGCCTTTGGGCTGTTCCAGAATTCTCTGTGGAGATATTCAATCCTGGAGCGTTGGGTCATTCTAGAATGTTAAATGTTGGGCAGTTTCTAAAATATTAAATGGAGGCATTAAATGTTGGAGCGTGCGCTGTCGTTTTGGGCAGTGTAGCGGCGGTACATGTCCTTGACGGCACGCCTTCAGCAGCCTTAGGAAGTGTAGCAATACTTTGGTTATGCCAAACGTCGTGTCTTTACAGTTGGGGGTGGAGTTAATTTCCTTTGTTAATCACGCCCGAGCTTCTATAAAAAAGAGGAGTTTCCTCTCAGTTCTTCACTTCACTTCATATTTTAGTATTGGTGGATAGAGGTGAAACTTTTAGTTTATACCCGTTTTTTATTTGTTATATGTTATCCAAAACACGGGTATGGACATGAAAAATAAGACCCATTAAGAAATGAGTATTTTTATCTCGTACCCGTTGACCCACTACATGTAAGATCTGGTCCATATCCAGCTCGGGTTGCCCTTTTCTCACCTAAATAGGAGAATTTTTACTAATACTCGTTTTTTACCTGTTACCTGCTTGTTAAAACACGAGTATGAACGTGAAAAGTAAGACTCGTTAGAATCGAACATTTTTAACCTGTACCAATTGACTCATTATCTGTAAGACTCAACCCGTATCTGACCTGACCCACCCGTTCCCCTCTTTATGGTGGATGGTTTGATCATTTGCCGTATTATTAATGGTATAGCATTTGGAGATTCCAATCCCATTCAAGAGAGAAAGGAAAATGATTCTATTCATTTTTTTTTATAGAAATGGCAATATTAGAGTATGCTCCATTTCAGCTCATAGTGAAGGCCTAAGAAAGAAGGGGGGAAAATGACTCACCCTGCTTACGAAGCTCCAAAATATTTTATACCGGGACGGCAAAGCTTTGTTGTTGTTGTCTATATCACAACCATAATATGCGAGCCAAAATCAATTTACCGAAAAGGAAGAATTTTTTTTTTGTGTAAATATTCATAGGGTAATTTTTAAAATGTTATATAACTTGGTTTGGAGGATTTAATTATTATAAACTTGTGAACTCCATAAAAGTGTATATGAAAAAGAAAAAAAATTAGTACTTTATTAATTTAACATCAATAAAAAAAATTAATCATTTAATTAGATAAATAATAATGCAACTGAACAAAAAAAATATTAGATAAAAGAGCCTTAATCAGACTAACCACTATTTGACAGAGAAAATTTTGTTTACTCTAGAATAAGTTTACACTGGATTTTTTTTAATGTTACATTAGAATTATGCTTTTTATAGAACAAAAAAAAAAATATAACTTTTTAAAAATTGAAAACTTATGAATTAAGGGAGGATATATGACCATTAACATATTGTTTTATCACATAAAAGAGCATATCAACACGTGTATAGCTTGGTGATTCTAACTTGATTGTTCTTCTCTTGATTTTTTTTTGCATATTTAGTTTTTTAATGGAGAATATATGACTATTAGCATATTATTTTATCACATAAAAAAGTATCGTATATCATCAAAATCCAAAATGATATTAAAATAAATGGTATCATCAATAAGAAAGTGACTTGTCTATGCGCTATTTATAATCTTGAATCGAAATTAAATCATTATGTCATTGTATTTGTATAATATTACTTAAATAACACTTCGTTTGGTTTAAATGAATTTTAAAGTTTTTGTAAAATTCATTTAAGTTCTATAAGTTATTGTGTTTGGTTTGTTAATAAAATGTGGAATTCATTTACAAATGAATTGACAACATGTTTGGTATGTTAATAAAGTATACAAATGAATTGATCACATGTTTGGTTTGTTAATAAAAGCATGGAATTGATTTTCAAATGAATTCTAGTAGAATTGAATTAGTTATGGACAAATTCTATCAAAATTGATAAATTTACAAATGAACTCTAGACATGAGTTTTTATAAAATTAGAAGCATAATTATCATTCTCTTTTCTTCCTCCTCTCTTCATCTTTTAACTCTGTCTTTCATAATTGTTTGATCTATATTTAGTTAGGAACACCAAACTTTTGGTTCCTTTATTGTTTTAAAATAAAATATAAAAAATAGGTTATAAAATTAAAATAAATATGTTACTATATTTATTCAAATTGATGTACATTAAAATAAAACAATCATTTTTTTAAAGTGGGTTAAATTAACATTTATTTTTCATATTTCATCCAGCAAAAAAAATCAAGATTCTATTTTTGAATTATAAATTCATCGTGTGAATTGAAAAGGTAAATAGCGTTAATTTTGTTGAATAATATCAAAAATTAAAATTTATATGTTAAATAAATTAAAATGTAATGTAATTAAAGGTATTAAAAAAATTTAAAAAATGAATTGAATTCTTAGTTGATCTCAAACATAAAGTTCATTTTAATTCTACTGACACCAAATGTGTAAATTCATTTGAGTTCATTTACAAATGAATTTTAATTTCAATTCATTTGAAAATAAATTCATTTGAAAACAAAATATAAATTCATTTACAAATGTATTCTAGTTTCATATCATTTTAAATGAATTAATTCTAAATCAACTTAATTCAATGTTTAGTGGTCCTAACTTTGTTTTTTATAAAATTACAAAAAATATATATATAATCTATTCAAACATATAATCACACAATAATTAATTAGTAATTTAAACGAAGAAAGAAGGGAACTCCACCCAGTCAAACCTAAATCTCCACCAACTCCTCTGTCTCTCTCCACGGGCTTTTAACTTTTGGCCTTTTGGAGACTCATCCCTCTCCCTCTTAAGAGCTCTATCTACGTTTCTGATCAGGTACCTACTTATTACATTTTCTCTAATTTTCTGTTAATTCTTTCATTTCTTTGTGTAAATCATATACTTTAAATATTAATGTGAAATAATGTTTTGTTTCTTGCAGTGGGTTGAAGTGAAAGCTTTGAGAAGGGGAACAATCAATTGTCTTGTACCACGCTGAGCTGCTGAGGACTTCCTATTTCTCCGATCAGGTTTCTCTCTCTCTATTCCAATGCTTTAAGCATTAAACACGTGGCAGGTTGTTTTGATTAATTTCGTTCAATTTTTCATTCTGTGCCTCTTTGATTAATTACGTTTTTTTATTCAAAATTATCAAACTAGCTTTGATTTAAACTCCATACATCAGATTATGTTCTGGATATATGGACATGTATTGAATTATTGATGCTAAGGGGTTATGTTAATTAACTTTCTTAGAAGAGATTTTCAGTGACTTACCATGAAATTACAGGTTTAACCTCCTGTTTTGACATGATTCATGGATCAGAGATTGAAAGAAATGAGAAAGTAATGAAATAGTTGTATCTTGCATTCAACCTTTAAGACATGATTGCGGGGCAGGAGTATTACTAATTTAGATGTATCTATGAGAATAATTTAGATAAAGAGTTGTATGCACAATAATTGTTAAGAAGAGAGCATGAGTTTTGACAACTATTAAAATCAATAAACATAATTTCTTAAAACATGAGTTTCAATTAATTTATCAAAAAACATGAGTTTCAATTAAATTATGAGCATTATCTCCTCCCTTCCTTGAATCTAGAACTCTTTTAAAAAAAGAATTAGCTAATAAAATAATCCTTATCTAATTATTAAGAAAAAAATTGGATTGCCAATTTTGGTGATTCGGTGCTCAAACGTACTACAAATCGAAACGTAAGTTCCAGATCATGGTTCTAAGGGGAGTATAAGGATCTTTGTAATTATGGGCAGGTCTAGTTGCTTGTAAATTGTTCTAATTATGGTTAGTTGCATTGCTAAATCCAGAAGAGGGAGAGGGAAAACAAGAAACCATGATAAGGAGGTTGGGAAACATGATGGACCTTTCTACTTTATCAATACTCTGAATTTGGAAAATTATTATTTTTTGCTTGTGTAAGTATTGACATTTTTTAACATCCACTTGTCATCCTTTGATAAATCTCGGTTAGTCCTTTATGGTGGGACATAAAAAGTTAAAGATCATGTTCCTGGAAGAGTCTTGTGCAGAATATGGGTTTACTTTTCTGTGAACAAGGCAAGAAATTCGCTTCAGATGGCAGATTCTCTGTTGGTTAGCAAACTTAGCATTATCTGAACTTCTAGTGGCGCCATTTGGTACAATCTTCTGTTTTTTTTATTTTTTCTATGCTTTTCTTTTTGGAAACTCCACATTTTCTCTTTAGTTGTTGCATCATCCAAATGTAAGAGAGCTGCAGTGGATGCAATACAATCATTCGTTGAAAACAAAAGTTAAGAATACAACTAATTCTATGTAGACGAAAATTTTTATAGAGAAAGCTCGCTTAAAAAATATACACATTTCTTTGTTGTTCTTTTTTAGTAACTATTTTAATGTAATTATATCCCTTTTTATTTAGAATCTCATTTGTTAATAGTATTAGTTAATGAGAAAGCTATAAATGCTCAACACTACAAACATAGCCACAACACTATATATAATTGAAGATGTGGAAACAAATGTTGCTGCATTGAATATGACAACTGGAGATTGCTTGATAAAGGGCAATCTCTTGACCATGACAGGAAAAAGAAAAAAAAAAGTGTTGTTTCTCCATTGTAACAGTTGACTAGAGATTCACCGTTTCTTGTTGGTGCCGTCAAGTTGTTGTAAGTCAGCTTATCTTAAGGCTAGCTCGAGTTTTCCCATTCATTAATTGAGCCAAATTTTCTAGCTGAGTTCAAATTACTATTTACATTAACTAAGCTGAGATCGATCAATTCGTTGCATGACTCACCTTGAAGACAGCCCCACCTAACAGGTTTACTGGACTATTGCTTCCCATACTTGGCTAAATTTTTAATGTTGGTTGTTTTTCATGAACTTCTGTTATTCTTGGCCTTGGTTTTTCCATGAATTTTGCTACCCTCCAATTATAACCCCTTATTAACATTTCTAACACCACATTCGAACTTTTCTTACAGCCCTTCCAACTCCAAAGACCGAAAAGATGCGAGGACACCATTGCCACTCAGCTCGCCCCGAGTCCAACACAGAGACCGACTCCGACTCCGAGACAATGCGGTGCATATCATGCAGGGAAGAGTACAGCACACATGATGCCGGCACGTGCAAGGAGTGCTACGAGGAGGCCAGCGAGACCAAGGAGGAGCTCAAGCGAGAGATTGAAGATCTCAAGGCCAAAGTCGCGTTTTTGCGGTTTTGGTCGCCGCTTGATCACAGCCACAGAAGATCCAGTGGCCCCTGCTTTACTGACGTCGTTTTGGTCGCCTCTGATGAAGGCTTCAGTGGACACCCTGTCCCTGTCTCGGCCCATAAAGCTGTTTTGGTTAGTATCAGTCCATTTGTTTAATTTGCTTTATTATCTTTTTTTTATAAGTTTTTTGAAATGCAGAGAAGGTATTGGGTACTGATGTACGATTGTTCTGGTGAATACCCATTTCATAAAACAGCCCAAGGCTATTTTACTTGCTACCCATTTGGCTAAATTGGTTGATTACCTAGTATTTTTTATTATATTGTTTTGTTGATATCTTGATAGTGATCTATTAGATTGTGTTTCTCAAGCGAATAGCCATTTCATTGAATGAGTTTATCAACTTGTTTTTGCATGTCTAGTTGAGTGTTTAGTTCACCGTGTAACCTGTTTGATCTGGTATATTATTTTTCTTTGTTTATTTTGTAATTGGGTTGTTTTTTTTATATTATATAGCCTCACAATATGTATGATTTGAATGAGTGTTGCATGTTGAAAACAATGCATATGAGATAAATAACAGAAGTTCTTGTAATGTGGAGAAGTTTGTGGACCCATTGCAAATGTGTTTCTTAGATGCTGAATTATCTAACTATCTATTGAAGTGCACCAAACTTCTATTTGGATCTCCTTTGCCGGTGGAAAAATTACTCACAGTTAGAAAACACAACTTATACTTTGTAAATTTTGAAGAGGCAATTTTAAAAGTATTCGTGCTTATCAAAGCAATTTTTTGTAAGTATTGGCAATTAGGCATGATTGGTAAATTCAAAGCCAATACATTTGCAGATTTTTCTAAATGAAATAATAAATATCAAGTGCTTAGATTGGAGCTTAAAACTCTAAGAAGTTTGTTTTCAATTATGACTTTTTTCTTTTATTGAAGCGATGCTATACAAGTACAATGATATGATGATTTGATCACAATATTTTAGCACACAATAGCATAACCCACATAAATTGGGAGAAATAATCATCCCATAAATTGGAGAAATAGCATACACTTTGAGACCAATGGGATTCAAACCTGGACCTTTAGCCTTGGCTTTTTACCACTGAACCAAGGCCTCATTGGCTCAGTGATGACTCATTTAATACAAGACTGAATAATTTATCCTCCATTTCTCTAATGTATTTAAGGCTTGTTGTCGGACAAATATCTTAGATAGTTCCTCTGCTCACATTTGCAGTTATAAATGCAAACAGTATGAGCTGCACTAGGTCAAATGATCCAAATGTTCAGCATCTCAGGAAATGATATGCATGAATGAATATAGCAAAGAAGACAGCACCAGCAGGCATGTCCATGGTGTTGTGACAATCTACTTCGTTGGGGATGAGGCACTGGAACTATTTCAAACTTTCATTTAAGTTAGCCAGCACAGATTCTAGGTCGTCTCTGTGACATGCACTGTCTCTCTGGTGCACTTCTGCATTAGCAGCGATCAATTTTTGTTTTCTTTACAGGAAAAAAAAAGTAATTTTATTGCATTTGATCTCTAGTTTCCACCTTCAAGTTTTACTCTTTATCGATTAGATCCTAGATACATGTGATCCAAAATCACGTAGCCATATGGAAGAATTTCTTTGATTGGTGTGCCACTTCATAGCATTGT
Organism: Bretschneidera sinensis; assembly: GCA_023935145.1. Taxonomy (NCBI): domain Eukaryota; kingdom Viridiplantae; phylum Streptophyta; class Magnoliopsida; order Brassicales; family Akaniaceae; genus Bretschneidera; species Bretschneidera sinensis. The sequence continues at coordinate 16,251,739 of CM043700.1, read as the reverse complement.
ATGTCATGCATCCACTAAAATTGCTCACAGTGAGTCCAGCACATTTGAAAAAAATAAATAAGCGATTCATACTTAGCTGCTCTTCTATTTGCAATGTTGGGTTGACATTGTTCTTCCTCCAAACTCTTTGGCGCGCCTTCATATTAGGTCAAAATACTGTTGCGGTCATACATGTGAAATCGACAAAACTTGGAAGTTGCAAGCTTGCGGTATTATTCCGTTTATAATTGTTTACTTTGAGCAGTGCATTTTCATGTACTTGCTTGCTACATTGGATTGGATGATATCCTGGAAAGCACAATTCATTTCTTTTAATTTCTTTTGAATGCTTTCATTTGTTTATCAGGTGAGCCGTTCTCCAGTGTTCAAAGCAATGCTTGAGAATGAGATGGAAGAAAGCCGGAGTGGCACAATCAGAATCAGCGATGTTTCATATGATGCTCTCCGTACTTTTGTCAACTATTTGTATACTGCTGAAGCATACCTTGATGAGCAAATGGCCTGTGATCTTTTAGTACTGGCTGAAAAATACGAGGTGAAACATCTCAAGACTTACTGTGAGAAGTTCTTGGTATCCAAACTGAATTGGGACAATTCTATCATGAGCTATGCTTTTGCACATCAGCACAGTGCAAAGCAAATGCTTGATGCAGCTTTGTCAATGATTACAGACAACATGGACAAGCTTACAAAACGAGAGGAGTATATGGAGCTCGTGGAAAATGATCCTCGGCTTGTAGTTGAAATTTACGAAGCTTATCTCTCCAAACAGGTCAATACTGCGGCCCATAAAGATTCTTCCTTGAAGCCTTAGCAAGTATAGTTTGTGTGTGCTGATCAGAAGCAAGGATTATCTTCATTCGGGTATATGGGTTGTTAATCAGTGTTATTGTCTGGTGAATCTTTGGATGTAGATGAACTTCTGATATAAAAACAAGTTTCATTATCTATTGATGTGAAAATTATTATGTAGGATCGATGCATACCACTGGATCCTCAATTTTTTATTTTTTGTTTCAGTGTCCTTCATCCGAATTTTTCTGCATCATTTTGTTTCATTGCCTTGAGGATCATTTTGAGATGGCAGCTTTCCTCTTGGTTGCAAAAACATAAATTTAGTGGAATTTTAAAGGGTTTTTTTAATCAAAATGAGTAAGAAAGGATAAGGGTAATGACTTCAAGGCACGATCATATCGTAATCTTTAAGGTTTAATTCGTCTTTCACTGATGCAAAAATATTTTTGGTGAATTTTTCCTAAGATATAATGAAGCTTTACTGTTGTTCTGCATTACATTCATGAAGAATAACTCACATTAGTTTTTATGAGTTTTATGGATTAAGAGCATTTGTGTTTGAAGAATCTTGCAGAATTTTTAATTACAAGAAGATAAGTATTTTTTTATAAAGAAAATAGAACAAGATTAAAGAATTCTCAATAATTCAATCTCTTTGTAAAAATGACAGCTATTTACTATATTTAACAAGAGATTTTAATTTAACAACCCGTTTTAGAAAAATTCAAATTTTCGTTTTTCCAGTCGACTGGATATTTTTTACCGTCGATTGTATCTTCATAAATATATCAAAATCAATCAGGTATCGGGTTTACAGTTAACTGTACTTGTAGTACAATAAACCGGACAAATTATGAACAAAACTTAATTTTTCTTTTTTCTTTTTTCTTTCGATTTCTCAAATCATCTCAAGCATAAAACAACAATTTTATTTTAAAAAACAGCAACGCATAACAACAGTGACATTTCTCTAATAAGTTACAAAATGGATCTTTTGATGAAAACAATAAAAAGATCTTCTAAAGAGTTAAAATGTGTGACTTGAATTAGTAGATTAAATCAAAGAATCGAACATAATGGGAATCTTAAAATGCCATTTTTTTAGTGCCGTGACGACGACTTGAACGAACGGATGTTTCAACCATCAAAGTTTTAATTGGGTGGTAAAAACTTTCTTCTTTTAACGATTTAATATAAATCAATATTGTGTTTAAATTATGTATGTTTTAACTTAAATCAATATTATGTCTAAATTAGGTGCGTGAACATTCACATTGATGGTAAAAATTTTAAAATAAATATCAAATTTATTTAATTTTTTTATATAGAAAATATATTCAAGTTAATTATAGTAAGACATTTTTCATGTCATTTTTTTAATTGATGGTGAATTTGATGGTAAAGTTATGAAATAGTTTATATTTTCTATAAAATATAAACAGAAATTAGCCAAACATCACTTCTTAAGAATTTTTTATAAAATTGATTTTCCTTTTAAAATTGTGGTTTTTTTTTATAAAATTAATCATTTAAATAACTTCATAAACTCGACTAACTAAACCATAAACCGATTCCAGTTGCAAACGGACCTACCAGGGTGCTTGTTGGGGGTTTCACAGGGTGTATTCGATTGAATTTTCTCGTGAAAGAATCGGGGCCTACCAAGCATCGATTCAAATCAACATCCCAATATGAAGAAAGCATCGGGACCCACGTGTCAAACTCAATACTCAAATTCCCATGTCTTCAATCAATGTGGACCCCGCATTACTCCAAAGAATAGGACAAACATTGTAAAATCCAACATGTACACTTGGCAAGCAAACCCCAATTCACTCTCGTCAGATCTTGAATGAGAATATTAATCTTGCAACCTTGTGGGCCCCTTCTCTTACAAAGTCTTCATCCTTATCCGGAAGTTTATCTATTTCCACTCATTATTTTACTATTTGCAATGTCACTATGGCGTAACTTCTTGTCGTCTTACTCTTACATAATAAAACACGTATACTGATCTCACTTGGAAGTAGAAAATAAAAAGAACCATCTGGAAAATGCAATAATTCATGTGACACTGTGCGCCAGAGAGATTTAAGGGTACCAACCTCTATATAAAATGAAGCAAAACGATAGAGCCCGATCCATTAGTGACAATCAGTGAAGCAGAAAAAGAAAAATGGCTTTTTTAACGAAGCTGTGGGACGATGTCGTTGCTGGACCTCAACCTGAACGTGGCCTTGGTAGGCTTAGAAAGATCAACCCCAAACCCTTGAACATCAAAGGTATCTATGCTACTAGATATATATCTCTTAATTGGGTATAGCTAATTTTGAATAATTTAAAATAAGTGGTTTTTTTTGTGGGTGGGGGTGTTTAATTAGATGGAGATCAAGGAGAGGGGAGCAAGCTCCAGAGAGCGATGTCGATGCCGGCGAGCCCGGGGACACCTGCGACGCCGGTGACGCCCACGACTCCGTCGTCGGCGCGTAAGGACAACGTGTGGAGGAGCGTGTTCCACCCAGGCAGCAACCTCGCTACCAAGGGCATTGGTGCTGAGATGTTTGACAAGCCACAGCCCAACTCCCCCACTGTTTATGACTGGTGCACATTTTACCTCACTTTCATGCATGCTGTATCTAATGCGCGTGTCATTCACGCGCTCGTAGTGATTTCTAATTTTACCACAAACCATCTAACGTGCTCTAAAATGGGTTGAAGAAACTTCGTGTAACCCAAAACTGAAAAAGGGAGAGGAGGAAACTATTTTTGTTCTTTCAATTTATTCATTTAAATTTAAATCTTTTCTGATAAGGAAAATTGTGAAACCAAGCCTCAAGGATCTTCGTTCCTTTTTTTTCACCATTTTTCTCAGCAACCAAACGGATGCTCAAAGAAGGAAGGAAACCGTGGCTCTCTGTTTAATAAGCGCGTGGAAATAGATCTTTCGAGTAAAAACACTTGTGCATGCATTCAAGTACAAATCCCATGGTATATAATAAACTAGAACACTGAAAACCACTGACTCTACATCGGAGTTTGTTTCTTTTAATGGTGATGGACTGATTTCATCATGATATTGTATCAAAACGATTTAAATCTGCTTTCTGTGTCTGATTCTAATTGTACTAATATAGTGCGTTGCATGTGATCACAGGCTCTACAGTGGCGAGACTAGGAGCAAGCATCATCGCTGAGCTCTGTTGATACGGTGACCTGAGGTTGCATGTAAATATCGTCTTTTTATTCTCGATCTCCGCCACGTGTCCTTACCCATTTAAATGGTATTCTGAGTTTGTGACGTCTTCGTGTCGTAAGTAGGGGATGGTGTTAGCTAACTTTTACGGAAGCTTTTTGTGAGTGATGTTTAAGTTGTGGAATGGTGGCACCGAGTTGATGTATGTTTTTGCGGGTCAACAGCTGCCTCTGCAAGTTGTAATGTTGATCTGCTTTATCATTAAATAAATAATCTTGCCTTATGTAATTAAAGTTCTCTAGTCTAATTAAAATAATCCCTTATGTTTGTCTGCTGAGCTAATTAAGCATTAAAAAAATAGGTATCTTGATGCATTATCGACAACATTTCGAATGACAATTTTTAATTTTGTTTTTTGAGGTTTTAAAAGTATATTAATTATAAATATAAATTATCATAAAATCATTGATAAAATTAATTAATATTATAATAAAAATGTAAATACTAAAACAAAGTTAAAACAATGTTATTTTAAGAATTACATTAGAAAAACAACATTGTTAAAATATATTGGAACAGAAAACAAAACTTTTTTTTTTAATTTATTGTTAAAATCAAGACTTGGGGAAATGTAAATCAACTCATTGTGAGTGTACCCACGAGACGGATAGGGTGAGGAGTGGGAATTTTGATGTCGGAGAAGTTACTACGGAATTTGGTTTCTGGTCCTAATGTTTATAATCAATATCCACGTGTCTGCTAAAATGACTTTTGGCCAATGGCCAATGGGTCACTCTTGGGCAAATTAATCATCAATAAAAGACGGGTATACCCCAAGGTGCCATATGTTGCTACTTTCGAAATTTTAGATATATACAGTGTATCTATATCATCGTTCTTTAATCATAAATTAATATTACACTCACAAAATTTGGACATTAAAATGTTAATGATCCAAATACCACAATAGACATGAATGTGGAATTAAGATCCAAATAGATAAAAGGAAAATAAAAATTGTGAGTGAAATTTGAGAATATTTTTTAGGATGTAGATATGTTAATGGGAGACGGAGAGGGAACTTACAAATATATGGTAGGCACTTTAAAATGCAGCCACATTTCGTACCTAGCTTGCCTACCAATGATCTACACAATCCCCCAATTAGGGTGGACTCGATCTGAGCTGAATCTGAATACTAAAAAATTCGAAGTGAATTAAGCTTGATTTAAAATTAACAAGGTTTATGTGACTGTCCATACTCCAAAGCCCTATTCACAATTCCGGAAATGGAAATAGAAGAGCAAAACGTATAAACAACTGCATTTAAGCAAATAATAATCACAGCATAAATCTTTCTTCTCCAACTTCTTGATAATTTCTTTTTTAAATAAAAAACCTCTTGTCTACAGTAAACTTGCAAATGATCGCCCTTTACCTACTTCTGAATTGCTTATTCTTTCTGTACTTCTAAACCTCCAAAACAAACCCCCTACTGTTTCTGTGTGAAGATCCCTTATGCTGAGTGTGTATTTATGTACTTTCCTTTTGTAAAGACACCATGTAACAGTTTGTTCTTGACAGAGTCAGTAGCGAATTTGTTGCCACCACTTTGAGCTCCAATACTTTTTTGATATGCCAGAAGCTGAATAACAAAGACAAAAAGATTAATAAAAAATCTTTTTTTTCGTTGAAAAATGTATATATAAATAATTTTATTAATTCCTACATCTGCATGCTTCTATATACATAATATGCATGTGAGTGAATCTATGTATCAATGCCAACTCTGGAGAAAGAGCTAACCAGATAGCCATGACTGAAGTTCCGCGTTTCAAGTCCTGTTAATGTTTCTCCCTCGTTTAAAACTTGCAACTTATCTTTGCATGGATCTATTACACTGGACTTAGAACTTGAGACACTAAAAAAGGTTGAAGGGTTGAGTTTGGTTCCCAACTCCTTTACTAAGTAAATTTCAATTTCATCAGCTTGCACTGCAGTTTGGAGAGCAATATACTACATAAAACAGGCAATTAAGAACAAATTTCAGTGACAACAGAAGCTTAAAATATGTAATGAGCTCCTAACAAATTAAAAGCAAGGATTAGAGAGGAAGATGAACTACCTGGCACAGGTGCCCAACTGACATAGTAGGCTTGCAGCAAAGATAAGGCCGCTGCAAATTGGGTACTCTTTGTTCATCAAAAGAAACAAGCATGATGTGGATGTCCAACTGAAAATGACAAGAAGCAAACAGTTGATCTAATCATTTCAATAGTGAAAATGAGAGCTAAAGAAGCAATTCTCATCCATGTAAACAATGATGAGATCATGACCTCAACAGTTATGAAGGGTCTGTGAACTCTGTGACTCCAAAGCACTGATTAAAAAGATTAATTTTGGATTCAGTTTGTTCAAGAGTATGGGAAGATTGGAGACAAAAAATGGGGAGCACTATACCTTTTCATAGAATATCACCACAATAAAATAAACTTTACCTCATTATTCTTCTCCTCTAAGTTCCGAAAGTAATCTACCAACTTAGAGATGCGGCTGTTCTGGGCATTCTTACCACTGCCACCACACACACTGCCATATCGTGTGTGACTTCGCATGCCACCTTTGCCCCATGAAAGCCTTTCTGAGGAGTTAGCAGATGCGCCCATGGAGTCTCTATTCAGTTCAGAACCATTTTCATCACCACCTCTATCAGCATTGGCAGCTGGGCAAGGATGAGAAGACTGAGCTCCTTCTAATCTCTTGCTTCTTTTAGGCTTGAATTCTGTGTCGCGCTCATCAGCAGAAATTGAATCTTGGCCTCCATCTCCATTTGCATCCTCGTTGTGATCAGATCCTTGAAGTTCAGTTCGAAGGTTTCTCCTTGCCCTCAAAGGAGTATCTCGAAAGCGGACGTGTGATTTCCTCAAAATTGCAGCGGCTGTTTCCTTAGTTGTTTTCTTCCTACCAATAGCTTCAGATTGTCGCCTAAAAGTCTGAGCAATAGAAGCTTGAATCTGTCCGGATGAACCCAAAGATTAAATCTTTCAAGAAATAAAATAAGCATAAAGGAATACTCCTATGCAAAATTACTGTGAAGGATACTCGAGTTGTCAAATTGCTGATCGACTGGTAATCTCTCAATCAAAAGCCATGTAACAGGATGCAGTTTCATTGAAGATGTGAGCCCAAGGATTTATTTTGTTAAAAAAAAAAACTTATTTAAGTCGAAAAAATGCATTCATTTTAGGCCCATAGACGCAAAACCGAACTTGGAATAACTCACCTGCTCATTGCGAGCCTTCTCCTCCTCATGCAAAGCCAACTCCTAAACCAGAAATTCAATGATGAATGCTTAAGTATTTAATTATAATACAGCCAATCCATATTGCAAAATATCAGCCAAATAATACCTCTTCCTCATACTTGTCAATATCCGGATACAAAGCTGCAATCAGGGCATCATAGTTTGGATCATCTCTTGAAGAGCGACGGCTAGCACAATGCTTGCGGCAAGCAGGGCACTCATTGTTCCTGCAGTGAATACCCCCCCCCCCCAACACAAAAAAGAATCAATATACATTTTCAATAAGAGAGGTTTCAAGCTCACAGGTCAAAACTTTAACTTGAACTTCCAAAGATTATAAAAAGCCAAAACTGGGTAGTAGTTTAAACATACCCAAGCCGCATAGATTTGTCAATGCATTCTCGGCAGAAGCGATGCAGGCATTCCATTACAGTTCTGGTTTTGCGAATGATCCCTAGACAAACAAAATGAATAATCAGTACTTTATCTATACACTCACACATCAATGTAAAAAGGGGGAGGCCGCCATGCAACTTAGTACAAGTGAGTTAAAGCAATCATATGCTCTTAGCAAGAACCCAAACAATATATTATGGACCAAATCAAACTATTACTAGGACATTATTTTGAGAGACATTAGGACCTTTTGTTGCTTCTAAAGGTTTTATTTGTGAGGTTGCAGTAATTGAATGCAGGTAGCCTCATCTGATTCATCACCTCCTTTATTCCCCCTAAAATAGACAACATTTTACATCCAAATTCTGATACCAAGAGTTGAATGTATCAGACAGCTTCCAATCTTTGGTTAACTTTCACATTAGACACAGCTGGCAAGCGTGTCTGGCACAGGTAATATTGTGTTCAGTTTTGAAATACATGGGTTCCAAATGAAGGTTATGAATCACTTTAAGGTAGCTAGTCTTGTAATATGGATAATTTGATCATAAATCGTACAATCGCACGCACACTTACAAAGCTTTATAATCGACGCAAACAGTCAAATTTTATTTTATTTTCTTGGTATATGTCATGCCGTCTACTACATCAATGAAGTCAGTGGACACGTTAGATCTTCAGAAACAGCACAAATGAATTGACCCGATATTTAACCAGTTTAAGTGATTTAGCATAGCAGAGTGTCCTAGAAAGTGCTGAACAGTACATTGGTAACAAAAGATCCAACTAGCCAACCTGAGAAGTTGGGCTTTACTTTTCCTTTTCGACGACTAGAATAAACTTTCCCCTTTCAAAACAGAGTAGATCAAATCTTTCTACCCACAAACAAGGGGGTTGGAGGGGGGGGGTTGATTTTTGGATATGAGGTGGGATAAATTAAAATACGAGTGTTCAAAATGTGATATTCCGAGAAATGTTATTTCGTTGTATGAAACCGGACTCATTCAATCCAAATGAGCATAATGTGACAGCCCCATAACAATTTGATTGGTATGATGGTAGACTGAAATCTTTTAAGTGACAGCAGTCCTTAATGACAGTTTTCTTAATCCCAATGAGACCCTCATAGAAAATAATCTCATCGAAAAGCCTACTAAGAGGTCAGAATCAAAAGACAAACAAAATGAGTAGAGGTCAAATTTCTAGTGCTCCTTAAACATTACATTTGCAATTATTACTAGAGTCCACTTATAGACCTACATTTCGGTGTTGTATCCATCACTTGTTTCGGTAAAACAAAGTACGGAGACAATTGAAGACACAAGCATGGATGGTAACATATCAATAACCAAAGATGTTGCTCAACTTTACATCTAGCATAGAGCATACATTTTACAGAAAAAAGAAATGAAGTCAATAATGTCCATACTGAAATTTCTAGCTAAAATAACAATGCCACTAGGAGCCTTAAAAAATGCAACCAGAGATATTCATCAAATATTGCGCAGATGATACTTGGGCATTGAAAAAATGCTTCCAAATGCATGTGGTTTCACACAAACCACCAAATTGGTGAGATTCACATTACTGCTTCAGCTTAGGAGGCATGACACACCAAGAGGATAACTACGTTAATTCGTACACAACAAAAAAGATATACACAAACATGTATGCATAGGCATTTCAGACGAAGTTATCTCAATAACTATAAATTAGCATACATGCGTACAAAACACTCCAGAGCTAGAGTATTAACCTTCCATGTGGACATAAAATGAGCAGCAAGAATATTAGTAATAGAAATATAGTGTACGATGCTATCCCAATGATGTTCATAACAAAAAAAAATCCCAAAAGCATACCTAGACAGATTGGACATTGTACTTCCTTGCGTATGTCAGACAATTTAACTACAACATACCTGCAAACAAACACCAAGGCAAATGAAGTAAGCATATTTCACAATCAATGGCCTATATATAGATCCATTATCCTAACTTTCTCTTCTCTTTTTATACAGAACTACTAATTCTGAAATCTATTAACAGATCGCTGAATTATACAAGATTCATGAAGGTCCACCAATTGATCAATTGGAAAATGCAGATGCTCTACAGATAGATCTTCGAGTTAAACAACCCTCTTCCACAAAACAATAGGACAGATCAATCTTCCCATATACTTAGATTTCAATCTAGAACCTCATTACACTGCAATTTCATGGAATAAATCGAGTATTGCTATGCACTACTTAGTCACTATATGCTGCAACATTGTGCCAAGAAAATAAAAGTCAGCAAATTTTAGATGCATATAAACGTATTCGTCATAATTGTATAATATCTTAGATTAAAAGAACAGTAGAAAACAAAAGGAAGGTGTTGTATGTTCCACTAATCCATCTAAAATCCTGCAAAATGTTTTGCTGCTTTCTGGTCAGATAACAGAGGTACAAAGGAGGTCCCTCCATAGTTTTTCATAAACAGGAAATTTAACCAGTAAAGTTTTCTTTACCATCAAACCAGAGCACTAAAGCATTCATTAGAATATGCTAGCTCGTCAAGCACATGCCAGACCTCAGAGCATCCAGAAAACATAGAATAAAATTATACCCTTTCAGCAAGTTGGAACTTAGAGAGTTGGCTTCTCCTAAACGCCAATTTGATCCATGTTTGTCATTACAATCACAATAAAATGGAGTATAAATTTGCCAAATAGTTGTTTTTCTTTTTGAATAGATTTATCAAACTAAAAGATGGGCTAGTGAGAATTATGTGCAACAATGACTATACATAAAGCAAAGACTTGCAACTTTAATCCATGATAGTAATATAACAGCTCTAGGTAAATGTCTATCATTAAACCCTTCCCCATTGACCATTATTCATCAAAATTACATTTCACAGTTTTCACTCACAAAAAGTTCAATAAAGCCAGTTGTGGGTTCTGATCAAATGGAAAAATCATAGCAATAACATCTCATATATATCTCCTCAAAAATCATAACAGTAATTACCCATGAATCAAAACAAAGCACATTGAGCATATTAAACAGGAAAAATAATCAGAACGCCGTGAGTTAGAACACTTTACCATCCCAATTTGTTTTAAATGGATTCGAAACGTCTAAGTTACCTATAATCTAAATTGAAAGTCTACAATGGCTATGTTTGGTACTTGGCTTAAAGCCGCATCCACTTTTGTTCTAAAAGTGGTTATTTTAAGCCAGGTACATAGCCAATAACTAGAATGCCCGTGTTAAGCCAACTTCTTTACTCACCCAACTTAACTTGGAAATATATGCAAATATGAGTCTACAGAAACCAGCAGTCGTTAAGCAAATCGCAAACCAATTTTAAGCCAGGTACATGTAACTAAAAAGCTCGTGTTAAGCCAACTTCTTTACTCACACAACTTAACTTGGAAATATATGCAAATATGAGTCTACAGAAACCAGCAGTCCCATGCTAATTTAGCAGCTTAAGCAAATCGCAAACCAAGCTGCGTTCAACACATAACTCATGCAGGCACGTACCAATCGGAGCACCAAAGAGCACAACCCAAACGAAACCCCACCCACTTCGATCAAAAATGCGTAAAAATACAACCCATATAGCACCTCTAAAAATGCTAGTAAATGATAAAAAAAAAAACAAAAAAAACACAAACACGATACGAGTCCATGCAGATCGAAAAATCAAACCGGTCATTAACCCATCAAAGAGAAGCAACATTTAAAATCGATAAAGCACAGCGAAACAAAAAACGACAAAAGAAGAGAAGAAAAAAGCATACTCCTCTTTTTCTCCATTTCTAGAAGACGGATTCCGATCAGATGCTGAGAAAATAAACAATCACAAAAAAGGGACAATCAAATTGATTTCCAAGAAGAAAATTAAACGAAGCGTAAACTTTTCTATTCTCTTCTTCTTTTTAACCGTTGAAAAATCTTTTGGTGTTTGGTGGTTTATAGAATGTACCATCAGCTGCATCATCGTCCTCTTGGGGCTGTTGCTGCTCACAGTTGTTGCTGTGGTCGCGTTGCACGGGATCGTCCTCCTCTTGTATAGCCTCCAAGTAGCGCTTCTGTGCTGGCATTGCTTCTATTTCTTTCAAAAATAAAAATCCAAATAAAAAATAACGAAATATAGAAAAGAAAAATCAAGATGAAAAGTAATGAAGACGTTTTTTTGGGTTTTGTGTTTTCTGTGTCGTGATTATGGTGGCTTGTGATTTGAGAGGGAGAGGGAAAATGAGAGAAAGGTGGTGTAGTATTTTGCTTGACTTTCTTCGTTTCTGTGTTTTTGCGTGTAGAGAGAATATAGAGGCGGATGGGTAGGGTCTGAGAGGCTCGTGGCCTTACCCCATGTATATATACAAAATAAAATTAACTGTCTAGATTAATTTTTTTTAGATTATGAGAGTATAAATTACTTTGAAGAATTTTGCAGGTTATAATGATAATTAGCTTTTAATAAGTTGTTGTTCTAATTTCACTTTTTCTTTAAAAAAATAATTTGTCCATTAGTTAAATTTTTTTAATGAAAATAAGCTCTTATATTAAAATATAGAGATAAGAGGAGCAACAAAAGTCAAAACCTCCCTCATCCAAATATATATAAAAAATAGACTTAACTCATGAGCCACAGAGTTAACAGCGCTACGAATATGTACCCTCAACGAACGTAAGAAAATATAAATAGAAGAGATTTTGCTTTTTTAATAAGAGAACCAAAACTAGTCAAATAAGAATTACAAGAATTCAAAGTGGACACCACAATATTAAAATCAGACTCAATATACAAGCATCTATTGTCTACATGCCATAACCCTAGACCCTCAATAATCACTATAGCTTAAATCATCGCCATCTAAACCAAACGATCTCTTCATTTAGATGTATATAGACATAATGATTTGGCCACCACCATCCCTTATAACAACACTAATCCCTGCATCTGAAAAGAATACCCCATTTACATTCAACTTGAAGAAGCCACTAGGTGGGGGCTCCATCGAGCAATTGATATACTCATCTATGGATGTTTCGGTTTAGTGTACAAGTCCATACATTCCACTATGTAGATCCGAAATTATTTCACCAACTCTGAAGCACGCATCCAAGGACCACCATGAAGTATGGCATTTTTATTACACCACATCAACCATAATATTGTTACCACAAGGGTATGATTATGGGAATCTAGACACCTAAACAGATCAAACACCATCTCATAGCTGGAACAAGGTCAAATCTTTGTGGCAACCTCAACCACAGACGTTAACTTCCAAATTTCCTGTGCAAAATCACAACGAAAATAGATGTGGATTGCAGATTCAAACTCTTCTTTACTTAAACTACAATTGGCTTCAAATAACACTTTTCAGTGCCACAGTTTCTCCTTAATTAATGCACAAACTATCTCGACAAATATGCCAAATAAATACTCACTTTGTTTAGACATCTAACTTCCAAATTATGTCCCACAAAGAGGTAGTCAATGCATAAGATGACCCTTTCTCTGGAAAGGACCCTTTTTCTCTCCTCACATATAAACATATGTAGACACTTCTAACTGAAGTGTGGCCAAAACTTGTGTGATTCCAGATCAGTACATCTCGTCGACCATTAACATGAATATGCATGATCAACTCCGTTTCATGAGGAAAAAAAAGTCTCATGAACTAAAGATCTACGCCAAGAAAAATCAACATGATCAATAAAATCACTCACTTTAGCTTCATTAGACGAAACATAAAGATGAGACACCACCTTATAAGTCGTAGGGGTAAGAAGTCATTTATCTCTTCAAATTGAGATTGACTCGTCATTCCTCACACGTCACATGGATTCTCAACAACATTTCTTACTCCCCAAATACTATGACACGTATAACGACCTCACTTCTCACTTGGCACAATATTGTCTACTTTGGCACACAAGACCTCACGACTTTAAAATGCATTATGTAAGTAAAGGTAACAATCACTTATAAACGACTCAGTCACATCCTCTCTAACCGATGTAGGATACCAAGACTTGACCCCTATCTTGAGGCATCACAATATCCCTTCTTTTAGGCACAGAGTCCTCATTGTATGGTTTAGTTCACATACGGCAACTCGCCGGTTAAAATCGTCGAACGAGCTTTCAACAGTCCATTCTAATACCACCATAACGACCCGACCTCCCACTTGGCACATTATTGTCCATTTTGGCACACCAGACCTCGCGACTTTAAAACGCATTGTGTAAGTAGAAGTGACAATCACTTATAAACGGTCAAGTTATATATTCTCTAACCGATGCAGGATACCAAGACTTGACTTATTTGGGGCGTCACAACATGTGAAAGAATAATTGTGTCCTATAGGCACCTCCATAAATGAAGTATTAGAGAAATACTTTGCTTTGAAAATTTTGTATGCTAGATAATCAGTATTACTCTCTTTGTTCTATTTTATCATTTTGTGTGTCACGATTATTTTTTGAAGCAAATCTGATTTAATCTTTTAAAATATTGTATTGATTTAAAATTATAAAAAAAATAATTTTTTAATGCTAGTGAATTTTATAAAAGTTTATTTGCCAAAATGTAAATACTTTATCAATTTGTAACTATGAAAAATAATTAATCTTTTAATTAGGTGAATAGTGACACATAAAGTCGAACAAAAAAAGTACAAACTATTCTCCACACTTGTTTCCATAACATTGCCATATTACAAAGGTGAATATCCTTAAATCTCAACCCAACTTGACTTTTTGGTATGCATAACTCATTCCAGCTAAATAGTCAAATTTTCTTTCATTTCCTTTACAACCCCACCAAAATCACTTAACAATAAAAGTAATATTATCGCATTAAGTGAAATGTTATCACAACTCATAGTTTAGATCAAGATATCTTGTGCGTTTTTGCGTGTAGAGAGAATATAGAGATGGATAGGTAGGGTCTGAGAAGCTTGTGGTCTTACCGAAAAAATTAACTGTCTATGTAAGTTAGATTAATTTTTTTTTAGATTATGAGAGTGTAAATTATTTTGAAGAATTTTGCAATTATAATGATAATTAGTTTTTAATAAGTTGTTGTTCTAATTTCACTTTTTCTTTAAAAAAATAATTTGTCCATTAGTTAAATTTTTTCAATGAAAATAAGCTCTTATATTAAAATTTGGGGACAAGAGGAGCAACAAAAGTCGAAACTTCCCTCATCCAAATATATATAAAAAATAGACCCATGTTAAGTTAACTCATGAGCCACATAATTAATAGCACTACGAACATGTACCCTCAACGAATGTAAGAAAACATAAATAGAAGAGACTTTGCCTCTTTAATTAAAGAACCAAAACTAGTCAAATAAGGATTACAAGAATTCAAAGTGGACACCACAATATTAAAATCAGACTCAACATACAGGCATCTATTGTCTACATGCCATAACCCCATACCATCAATAATCACCATAGCTTCAATCATCGCCATCTAAACCAAACGATCTCTTCATTTAGATGTATATAGATATAATGACTTGGCCACCACCATCCCTTATGACAACACTAATCCCCGCATATGAAAAGAAGACCTCATTTACATTCAACTTGAAGAAGCCACTAGGTGGGGGATCCATCGAGCAATTGATATACTCATCTATGGATGTTTCGGTTTAGTGTACAAGTCTATACATTCCACTATATAGATCCGAAATTATTTCACCAACTCTGAAGCACGCATCCAAGGACCACCATGAAGTATGGCATTTCTATTGCACCACATCAACCATAATATTGTTGCCACAAGGGTATAATTATGAGAATCTAGATGCTTAAGCAGATTAAACACCATCTCATAGCTGGAACAAGGTCAAATATTTGTGGCAACCTCAACCACAGGCATTAACTTCCAAATTTCCTGTGCAAAATCATAATTAAAAAGATGTGGATTGCAGATTCCAACTCTTCTTTACTTAAACTACAATTGGCTTCAAATGACACTTTTCAATGCCACATTTTCTCCTTAATTAGTGCACAAATTATCTCGACAAAGATGCCAAATAAATGCTCACTTTGTTTGGACATCTAACTCCCAAATTATGTCCCACAAGGAAGTCAAGGAATGAGAGGACCTTTTCTCTGGAAATGACCCCTTTTCTCTCCTTTCTCATAAATATATGTAGACACTTCTCACTGAATAGTGGCCAAAACATGTGTGATTCCATATCAATACATCTTGTCGACCATTAACATGAATATGCATGATCAACTCTGCTTCATGAGGAAAAAAAGTCACATGAACTAAAGATCTATGCTAAGAAAAATCAACATGATCAATAAAATCACTCACCTTAGCTTCATTAGATGAAATATAAAGATGAGACACCACCTTATAAGTCATAGGGGTAAGAAGCCATTTATCTCTTCAAATTAAGATTGACTCGTCATTCCTCACACGTCACACGGATTCTCAACAACATTTCTTACTCCCCAAATACTACAATATGTATAACGACCTCACTTTTCACTTGGAACACAAGGCCTTGCGACTTTAAAATGCATTATGTAAGTAAATATGACAATCACTTATGAACAACCCAGTCACATCCTCTCTAGCCGATGTAAGATACCAAGACTTATCTTGAGTCATCACAATATCCCCTCTTTTGGGCACAAAGTCCTCGTTGTATGGTTTAGTTCATATACGACAACCCACAGGTTAAAATCGTCGAACGAGCTTTCGATAGTCGGTTCTAATACCACCATAACGACCCGACCTCCCACTTGGCACATTATTGTCCGTTTTGGCACACCAAACCTTGCGACTTAATGCATTGTGTAAGTAGAAGTGATAATCACTTATAAACGGTCAAGTCACATATTCTCTAGCCGATGTAGGATACCAAAACTTGACTTATTTGGGGCATTACAACATGTGAAAGAATAATTGTGTCCTATAGGCACCTCCATAAATGAAGTATTAGAGAAATACTTTGCTTTGAAAATTTTGTATGCCAGATAATTAGTATTACTCTCTTTTGTTCTATTTTATCATTTTGTGTGTCACGATTATTTTTTGAAGCAAATTTGATTTAATATTTTAAAATATTGTATTGATTTAAAATTATAAAAAAATCATTTTTTAATGCTAGTGAACTTTATGAAAGTTTCTTTGCCAAATTGTAAATACTTTATCAATTTGTAACTATGAAAAATAATTAATCTTTTAATTAGGTGAATAGTGACACATAAAGTCGAACAAAAAGAGTACAAACTAGTCTCCACTTGTTTCCATAGCATTGCCATATTGAAAATGTGAATATCCTTAAATCTCAACCTAACTTGACTTTTTGGTATGCATAACTCATTCCAGCTAAATCAAACAAATTTTCATTCATTTCCTTTACAACCCCACCAAAATCACCTAACAATAGAAGTAATATTATCACATTAAGTGAAATGTTATCACAACTCATAGTGTACATCAAGATATCTTGTACCACCGTCTTTATTAGAACCTCACGCCCAACTTTGAAAAAGCTTTTTCATTCTAACCATGGATTTTTTTTTTCAAATATATTAACCAGATTTAATTATTATTTCATATACGACAAATTCACATATTTATTAAGACATTTTAAATAATTTTTTTTAAAAAAAAAGAGTAAGAGAAATTAAATGCATAATAGAGACCAAATAGAAAAATTAAAACACAAATTTTTTATAAGATATTAATATTTATTTGTAATTAATCTCATAACAACATAATATTATTTTCAATTGATAAAACTGAAAATTTTCTCAATGATATCATCCCACATCGAAAATATGTGCATAAAAAGAGTCACACATAAGTATCATTTCACTTTTTAAAAATTTGAATATTCTTTTGGAAGTGACATATGTTATCAGTTTTATATGTAACTTTGTCTTTTTCTCCTCACATGTGTGTAAATCAAATCAAAGCTTATCCATATATATTACTATAGTTTGTAAGTTATTCTTATCAAGAAATATCTATTACTTTTAAACTACTTGAAGAAAGTTAATAGCAAACAACCCAATTTCTTTTTACTCTTCTACTTTTTTTAATTAAAATATTATGTTTGGGATAGTTCATTTTTTTTGTTTCTGTTTATTAAAAACAAAAACTAATCAAACACCTTTAAAAACAATTTATGAAATGGGTTATAAAATTATTTATGTATATAAAAATTTGAATTTATTTCAAAAATTTATTTTCACTGTTATTTTACCAAACATTAAATAGTTTATAACTCAATTGTTGTTTTACCATAAATAGTTTCAAAAACTATAAAGCATTTCTATAGTTAGGCCAAACAGATAAACATTAAAAATCCATTGGAGTTTGTACCTCTCACATTTGTATTTGTGGTTTCAACTTTTAAGTGAAAATGAGACCACTCATCTGGTGGGGCGCGTGTGGTTATAAGAAATGAAAGTGGAGACTTTTTGGCGGGGTTATCTGCTCGAGTTCACAATGTTACGGATCCGTTCACCATAAAATAAAAGCTTTGACCATGGTTGTTTGAATTTTAAATTTAGATTGTAATATTAAAATTAAAGATAAAAATAAGATTGAAAAGATTTATGTTTTATAGTAACATTTTTAAAGGATGCAAATGATAGTTATTTGAATGAAGGGATATGCATTTAGAAAGTATCTATTGGAAGATATATGTCTCTTGAATTTGTACGATTTGGAAAAGGTGAATTAACTACTTATATGTCTGAAGGGTTGATCTTTTAGAAGAGTGCTTGAGCACCATTTCAAGTCTATAGATAGGAGAAGATATTCCACATGATTATATTCATAACTTTTCTACACATTTTTCATTCTCTTATGTTCTTCCTCTACACACAACCCATGTCATGAGAAGTACTTAGTTTCTAAACAGTTTTCTAGAGAGTTCTTGATAATCTTTTAAGAATTGCTATCTACAGAATTTCACAAGGCTTTGTTGTATTCTGGAGATGAATTTGCTAAGAACCTATTAGCAAACTCTTTGGAAAGAAAACCACTATAACCTTGAATAAAGAGACACATACGCCTCAATACCTTAAAATATTATGTTCTTTTCTATTGTTCCCATTTTCAGTTATTAGAACCCCAAATCCCCAACAATCGGTAAAGTATTTGATTTTTGCTTTGGGTAAAGGTTATCGAGATATTATTATTGAGGGAGATTTCCTTCAGCTTGTTCAATCTGTGGCTAGCATGGAGGAGGACTTATCACCATGCATGGAGACACATTATTGAAAACATCAAGTTATTAACTAAGAGATTTTCGTTATTCCAACATTTGTTTGTGCCTCGCAAAGGAAATGTTGTTGCGCATTTGTTAGCTCATGAGGCTCTATTTTGTGCTGATCAATCTGTTTGGCTAGAAGAAGCTTATCCTTTTCTATATCTGGTTCTTTTAGTTGATGCTTTGCATTGTAGTTCTCTTTGGGTATGTTTGGTTAAAGGGACAAAAGTGAGACATAATTAAATTAATCTCACGTGAACAGTTAACCACGTTTTTGGTTTGAGGGATACAATATTCATCTGGGACTAGGGTGGAACAAAATTAGTCTTAATCCCATAAATTCTATCCCATCTTCCACTTGGGATAGAAATAATCCCACTTCTATGAGATTATTTTTTTTTTCTTTACCCTTGCGGACCCTTTTTTCATCATCTTATTTTTCCTCCTCTTCTTCCTCCTCCTGTTTCCCTTTTCTTCTTCTCTCCCCCTTCTTCTTCCTTTAGATCTGCATGAGGATCGGAGCAGCACCGTACCAATGCGGTAGCAACACCTCCAACGCCATAGTAATGTCATTGCAGCACCATAGATATGGGTTCACCTTTTTTTTTCGTTTTTTGTTGCCCATAATTAGGGGGAAAAAAGGGTTATGATGAATAATAAGGATGAGGAGGAAGAGAAAGATGAGGAAGGATGAAGAAGAAAAAGGAAAAAAATAAAACTAATGTTTGCTATAAAAAGATAAAGGAGGAAGAAGAAGAAGAAAAGGAAAGAGAGAATGTTATGGAATATGGTTGTTTGTGGTTTATATATATATATATAAAGGATTTATGAAAAAAAATGGAAAGAGTATTTCGGTCTTTATATTTGTTATCCCACTTTAATCTCAATTTAAAAATTTTATGAACCAAATATAGAATTAAAATAATCTCACTTTAATCCCCTCTAATCATGCTCCACTGTAATCCTGTCTATAAACCAAATTAATCCTTTGAGTTTTAATGCAGTTTTACCTTTCACAATATTTAAGGTCTTAGCTTAATGGTCAATGTTGACGCAGGTTCGATTTCTATAATATGCGAGTTATTTGTTTGATTTATATATCGGTTATTTCACCCACTTTAAGTGGATTATGTATTTCAATACATTTCTTCAAATAATTTTTTCCCAATGATCATGAGTTTAATATGATGTTTTATTTTTAGAGGTTTGATCACTTATTCAATTTTGTCTTTCACATTTTAATTTAAAACAATGTCTTTCTTATAGTTTTAAAATACATTCAATTGAGCCATTGATGTCACATTTTTGTCAAGAAGGTAAAAGAAATTGCTAGATCAGCTAAGGTAACCCTGTCTGGATTAAAAGCCCAAATTATACTCTTTTAAACCCACATCTCGTATGATCGATATGGAGGTAAAGTTTCCTCCTAAAGCTCTCATTTTATTTGGATCATCTTTCATTTCAGTAATTCAGCTTCCATTTTGACCAAGTCATACTTCATAGTTGACTTCAAGTTCTTAACGTTGGATTGACGGTAATGACTCAATTAGATGGATTTATAAGACATTGCTTATATTTAAATTTAAGGGACATAGTTGAATAGATAGTCACTTTTCAAGGGAAAATTGATATTTAACCTATCAAAATGAATAGAAAGATGGGAATTTTCTCCTCCTTTATTATATAATATTAAAATATAATAATCTATAATTTCATTTTAAACGAGTATTTCTAACTTTGCATCTCAATGTAGCAAGGAAGAAAGGATTCAAATATAATGCCTTTTTAAAAGAAATTAGTTATCAATAGGTTATACCCTCAAGTCAACCATATTTAAAATTAGATATAGATATATACATTTGGGTTTTTTTTTTCTTAAATGGAGATAGAGATTCTAATTTTAAAATTCCTTAAAGATAGTTTACGAGAGTTTATAAAATGATTTATGTCTCTTATAAAAATTGATTAAATGGTTTTCATTTTAAAGAAAAATAATTTTGTTTTAGAAAACTGTTTTCACTGCTGTTTTATCAAACACTAAATAGTTCCAGTATCTTTTTTTACTATAAACAATTTAAAAAACTACAGACTAATCCATAAATTATTTTTATTGTTGGATTAGATCAAAAAAGACTTAATTAAAGAGAAGACATGGTTACCAATTGAATTATGTCCAACTCAACATTTAGACTTTTTTTTTGTCATTAGTTTAGGTGGTTGTCAACTTGTTGTCTTGTAATTACAAAACCTCGTTTGTTATAATTTTTTTAATTAAAAAACATTTTTTATATGTTTGATTTTTAAAACTCAGCTGTTTTAATTTTAAAAGATAAAAACATTTCTAAGTGAATAAATTTAAAGCGTTTTCATGAGAAGAGGATCTAGGCCTTAGACCTGTAAAATGGCAAAAAACCGATTGCATGCTTGAAATTAAAATTTGTTTTACTATAACAAATTATGCCATTTATTATAAAAATAATATAATTTAATTATTTTTAATCAGCATAGCTAATTTTAATTGGAAGTTTTAAACGCAGTGATCACTAATTTTCAGAGAGTTTTATGAATTAATATGTAAAATCTAATATTTTTTCAAAGTTTATGTATTAATTATTTTAACCTATCAAGATAAAAAAAATATATATATATATATAAATAACTATTTATCATGTGTGTTTATATTAATAGCAAAATAATATAAATAAATAATAACAAAGTGATGCCATTTGGATTATGATATAGAAACATATTTCATTTGATGGCAGATAATTAGTGTAATGGTTTAGTTCATATTAAATAAATATAAGTGCAAAACCTTGACGGCATAGAGGAGATAGTGAGATGGTAACTTATCATGCTCACCTGTGAGCTCCTGGGTTCAAACTTCAACTGTACTTAATACTCGATTTTTTTGTTTGTTAAAGACCAAACTGATTTAACCATTGAATCATCGGTTTATTTGTAGACCGATTAAATCAGTGGACCCTGGTCAAATTAAAACTAAGAGAGTTCTAGAGTTTGGATCACCAGGTCGTAGGCCTATCTGAATTTAATAACTATATTTATTATTACGAGGAAGAAATAAAATCTTATGCTTCGTTTGTTTGTGGCAACTAAATATCATTAAAATAATAAAATATTATTATTATTATAGTTAATAAGTGATATAATATATTAATAATAAATAAATAATATATTAGTAACAATTAATAAATATCAATATATTATTAAAAACTAAAAATACAAATAAACTAATAAATATTTGAAAATATAATACTAAATATTTGAAAATAATATAATTAACTAATATAACTTATTTATATTGATATAAAAAATCATATATTGATAAACTAAATATTAAAAAATAACAAAACAAATATTAATACAATAATATAATTAACTAAATATAAGATAGTTAAATAATATAATATTATGATAGTAAATAATATTATATATGTAATAAAAGGGAAATAATATTAAATATCATGAAAAAAATCTTAAATATCATAAAATAAAATAAAAATATGAATAATAACATAATATTATTATAGTAAATATAATATATTAATAAAAAGAATATAATATAATATATAAATAATAATACTAATATAATTAACTAATATAAGATAATTATATGATAAAATTATATATTATTAATAAATAAATATAAAATAAAATGTTTAGTATAAATAAATTAATATAATTAATTTTATATATATTTTTATCCTCAAATATATTTTTGTCAATTTGATTTCATTTCATTTCAATTATATGAATATGTTAACCAAACGCTGTAATCGATTTCAACTTTAATTCTATAGTGTTTTACATATTTTAACCAAACAATGTAATTCGATTTTAACTTTGATTTCATTGTAATTTTGATTACATTACAACTTTAATTTTATTGACACAACCAAATGGGACATTAATATTATAAGATGAACTTCATCCGCAATCAATATAATAAACCATAAATGGCTTGAGAATTTGAGATAAAAAAAATTGTAAGCGTATTTATTATGGAAAGGAAGAACAAATATGTATGCTTTTTTCAATTTGGACAAACTCGAGCATGTGGTAATTACCATGATTGTCTGACATGGCACATTTTGTACCATTCATTTCATACCAATATTACCTTTAAAATCGGCACGCAATGAATATTTTCAAAATTAATATAAAAAACTACGAGTGATTTAAAATGTGCCATCTCAAAGATATGTGGCAATTATTACGATATCAAACTTGCGGGATTATGATTTTTTCATTTTGTAGTATTTGTGACAGATTTAAGTTTAAATTTTTTTTAAAATAAAAATTATTTTGATCAAATTTTAAAAAATTAATTTAAATTTAGTTAAACCGGACTCAAAACAATGCCTACATCTAACAAATAACTTTTTATGTTTCCTCAATTGGGATTAACATCTTTGTCCATCTTGAAGCTGTCTTTTAAGAAATTATAACTCAAAATGATAATAAGGCAAACAAAGAAATAGGACAGGACAAGCAACAAAACTCCCTCTGTTTGATTTTGTGATTTTATTGCAGCTTGATAACTTAATAATTTTAGTTTAACAATACAATATAATATAATGGTAATTTTTTTTTATTGAATCGATACGCGATACAACGATTTAACTTTAATATAAATTCGTATTATCTTATTACTCGTAAAAAAACCACATTAGTACTACAAACTATCTAAAATAAGAAAAATAATTGATATATATGATTTGGATAAATAATCCATACATTGTGAGAATCAAACTTGAGACAACTATATAATAGTAATTGTTTCTAATTTTTATAGTTATAAATTAAATTCAATGGACACAAAGTCTAACTAAAAATTTAAACAGATAACAAATAATATTCTAAGTTTAATCATCACTATCTTTCTTTGTGGTCAATTTAATGCTTTTAATTTACTAATGAGGTTTTAGTTAAGTGACAAATAATCAAGAATTAGGTTTTGAATCAAATTCGGCTTTCACATGTTAGTTATATGTCTAAAGAATTAGATTATTTATTCCACTTTAAGTAGATAACGCGATAATATTAGACTTATATATGGATATGTAATAGTATTATGAATTTAAATTGTAATAAAATAAATGTACCATTGTACTTGTATATCATTATTTCATTAATAACATTAATGAATTTAATTATATAGTAATGAGTTATGGAAGCCTTGTTTGTATATGATACTGTAAATAACTTATATATATATAATTAAATCCTGGTTATAGAAGGAGAATAATAAATCTAATAATATTATTTACGTAAGGTTATTTTCGTTTCGTACTTGTCAAACATTTGCGCAATTTTGACTCTATACTTTTTAAGAAGGCTCCCAAATGGCATCAATATATTTGCGCAATTTGATATGATCATTATAACCTCGTACAAAATAAAAAGGAAAAAAAGAAAGAAAAAAAAGACCAAAGCAGATACACACTGTTTATTTTCCTTTTTTTTTCCTTCATTTAAAATCCTCATGCTTAAAGCAATTTAAAAATGAATTTGAGAACAATATTTTATTTTCACTTAGTTTTACAATGATAATGGATATTGATAATGACTAAAGAAGTAGTTGTCGTTGGAGGGATTTAGTTCATCATTTACCATCCCAGCTTAAAAAAGGGTAAAATGTTTTTTTCTTCGTTATTAATAGAATTTTTTCGCGTTAACAATGGTTTTTAAGGTAATTAATTGAATTTATTCAATTATGGTATTTTAATGTGCAAAGCTATATAGTATTATCAATTGATTTTATTTTTAGAAAAATCAATTATAAGCATTAGTAATTGTAATATATAATAGACATTTTGAACATGTCTGAACAACTTTTATATATATATATATATTAGTTTTATCACGATTTTATTATTTTTGTTAAAAGTATTGATTTGAGATATTCAAATCAATGGTTGCCCAACAACTATCACTTTGTCTTAATATCAATTGAATATATATTTAAATTTATTTTATTGCAGTGTTTCATTTATATATAAACCATTGAATAAAACAAACCCCATTAAGATGAATGATAGATTTTGTTGATTATCATCATAATTGAGAATATATTACATTGTATATTGACCTTTTTTTTACTAAAGAGATTTTTGTGATTTTAAGTGAGTATGTATTTAATGGGATTTCACTTAAAAAAATAATAACATGTGTACGATTCATTATGAAATATTTTTCGGTGAAATATTGTTTGATATGCAATTTTTTATATATACTTTAAGTTATTTTATTGTATAACTTAATTGTATTCTTTATTTTAAGTCTTATAAAAATGATATTTTATCATAACTTTTATAGGGTTTATAGATTAGATTTTATATATCTCACATAACTACAATTATTAAAACTATATTGTATTAGAAAAGAAAAAGTAATAGATACTAAGAATTGTTGTGATTGAATAGTTCTTATTTTTTTTTAATTTTATTTCTCATGAAATTTGATTTGTATTTTTAATCAAGATTACATGTTTAAATTAAATTGGAAGTATTATAATCGATGACTTATAGTATTGTATTTGAGGTTTTGTATTAAATAAAGGGATAAAAATAATTTATTGCAATAAAAATGACATGGATAATCACGTCTATGTAAAAAGAGCATTCAACAACAGTGTTTTATGATTACCTGATATATCAAATAGATTCCAATCAAATTATAAATATAAAAATATTACATAAATAGTTAATGGCGAAAACTTTTGTTATGAAATATTTTTTGATAAATTCAATTTTTTGGAAGTCTAATGTATGTGATTTATTCAATTTGATTATATTCTTTACTTTAAGTGTATTATTAATTATACTTAGTTATTTTGGACTTTTATAAGGTTTGTATATTTGACATTTTATAACCCACATAATTACAAATACTAAAATGATGATATGTTTGAATTAATAAAAAATTAATGTAAATTATTTTTATTATAATTATAATTAGTTTATATAATTATAATAATAATAAAATTATTATTATTATTCAAGGGTTAAAAAAAAAAAAAGTTTAGTATCAAAAGATGAGATAGATTTTATCTCATTGGAGGTGAGACAAAAATGGAAGAATTATGATTAACTTTATTCACCCTAGTCCCAAATTTCTACAATCAAATATGAAATTAATTAGTTCAATTACACCTTAATGTCTTCAATCAAATGGATCTTTTGTCATAAGTCTATTTCTTAAGCTAAACCAATGAGGCCCTTATTTGCGTGACAAATCAAATAATAGAAAAAACATTTGTTATATCAATTCAATTTTATTTTTAATTTATGAAATCATAATCTTATTGTCGTTTAATTTTAAATTGCAAATCATGGTCATTGCAACAAAAATAATTTTCGACTCTTATCAGTGTTTGCATTTTGTTCTATGCTTGTAAAGGGTTTTGTTAGTCTATACATGCGGTTTGGATAAATTAAAAATTTTATTAATAATTTAAAAATTTTATTGACAATATTAACTTTTAGATTTCAATCTATATCGATTTTATTAATAAAACTCTTTACAATTATTAGCAAAATTTTCAACGACCTAAACTATTAAATTTAGACACTAACCAACCCAATTTTTTTTTTTAAATGAACAGATCATCCTGGCTGATCCGACGTCGTCTATGTTCTTTATGTGCCTCGTAAGTCGTAAACATTAATCTGGCGAACTCTCCAGAAAAAAGGAGAACCAAAAAACGGAGGCTCTTTTGCTCTGCAAAAAGCCTTTCATTTCAATCCAGAATTCTTAGCCTGAAAAGCTTGAAAAACTTCACTGTGATCAAACCTCTTTACAAAACAATCAATTTTCTCGAAATGGGTTTACCCGAAGTCGTCGATGTTGCCCGGAATTTCGCTGTCTTGGTCAAAGTCCAAGGCCCTGTAAGTTCCTCTCCGTCTCTTACACTGTTTCACATACATACGTATGCTTTATGTATACATATATGTATCTATTTCTCTGTGAATGCAATTCATCTTTTAGTTGGCCACCTTATGTGATTATTGTTTTTGATTGACTTTTAGGATCCAAAGGGACTGAAGATGAGGAAACATGCTTTTCATCAATATCAGTGAGTGAATACTTCAGTTTCAACTAGCCTGTACGATTTTTCTCGCTTGTTTTTCACATTTATTAAGGTTTTCTATTTCTGGGTATTGGCGTAGTTCTGGCAAAACAACTCTTTCAGCTTCTGGGATGCTATTGCCTGATACCCTTTACAAAACTGAGGTGGCTAAGCGTATTTTGGGTGGTGATAGCGGTTCGGGTTTGGCGTTGGTTGTGACTGTTGCATCTGTTATAGAACCCTTTTTGACGCTGCAACATAGAGAGAACATTTCTCAGGTTGAAGCTGTAGTAATAAAATAGATTATGCATATTTGCTTGATTTCTTTCTCTTTTTTTGGATAAAATATTTGCTTGATTTGTTTTTGGGTTTGGAGTATAATTGTGATAATTTCTGTTCGTTTCAGGGTCAGCCCCATATGATTCCGGGTGCTCAGATTGATGTCATGGTGGAGGTATAAGATAATGAAGAGCAGTTCGTTTGTTGAAGTTGATTTTTAGGATTGGTTATGATCTATTAATATGTCTTGTCTACAGGGAACAATGAAGTTGGAGAAAGAAGCTCCTAGGTGGTTTGCTGCTCAACTCCTGTCAGTGGTAGGCATTGAGATTGCTCATTTGTGTAGTTAGAGATTAAGTAGTAGAAATCATTTAATTGGTGACTTTTTTTTGGGGGAAAATATTTAATTTGAGAATTATTTACCGCGTAAGCTTGTACAACCACACCTATCTCTACTATTATCAGATTTCAACTTTTCAGTCATTTTTACATGAACATTTTGGCCATTACTTGGAACTTGACTATAATCTGAGGTTCATAAATATGATTACTAAGAGTGATGTGGTTGCACTGCATAAATTGAGTTAGCCAAGTGTGTTATATGTGGTGTAAGTTGTAACAACTAATGTCTCTTTTAGTGAGTGGGCACTGGCAAAGCAAATGACAGTGAAAAACATGAACTTGTGCCATTTTATGAGATTCTAGAATTGTTCTGATTCTATCATTTGTGGCCATACTTCCAGTTTTCCTTAAATATCCTACTTAAGTTATGATTTTCTTATATAAAATGCTTTATAGAAAAGGTTGCAACCATATGGACATGAAGATTAATGATGTATCTATGTTTCGTAGTTATTTCCTCAAGGTTATTGCACTTGATAATTGAAGAACAAATGCAACTTGTTTTCAGTGCTGATTACTCAATGTGTTACTAAGGTTGATGTTCCTGTATCTTCCTTTGCTCTCCAATCTCTCGTTGAAGCTTCTTCAGGCTCTGGTCATGGATGGGAGATTGGGTGGTCCTTGACCTCGTATGATAATGGTCCTCAGCGTTCATTAGATATCATTCAGACTCAGGTTAGTTTTGTATTCTTTGAAGAGGCATATCTTTCACAATAGTAATGCTTCTAAAGTTTGGAACTGTTGACTGACACTTGGTTGAATAAAAGGAAGAGTTTTGTTGTGGTAACAAAAACTACAATATGCATTTGATAACTCCGGCTCTGGCGATTTGTTTGTATCCTCTATGTGCAGCTCAAACTTATCAGAAAAGGACATAGTTATTTGAATTGCAATAGTCAATGACAATTGTCAGACCAAAGATATTATTGAGCATTACATGGAATATATGAATTTGCTGACATTTCTGTTGAAGCCTTGCGGCAGCTGCATTAGTCTGTTTAGTGATAAATGGTCGGTTTTTTCCCTTTTGTTTTCTGAATGGTTTTCCTTAATCACAGCAAATAATTTGATTTGGATTGAAAAACAGTTGAAATCCATCAGGAATGTCACTAAAAGAACAATATCTTTGGAGTTCATTTTTCAAGCATGCTTCAGAATGTGACACGATACATGAATCCCTTTTAAAGTTAGAAGATTTACCATGTATTAAGAAAAAACAAACTTGAACTAATTTTTCCAGATTGAGCATGAAAGCAAATCTTTAATGGAGAGTCAGAGGCATTTGGCAGTTGGGGAATCATGCAATCCAAATCTTATAGGCAGGTCAAGTACTACATTAGCTGTTCTTGGAGTTTCCTTAGGTTTAGAGGTAAACTTCTCTTTCAATTTTTAGTTCTTATCTTTCTAATAATATCCCGTTTGGTGACAAGTAAAAAGCCTACAAGATTTGTCTGCTGTTACAGTTCATTGCATTTTTCATCTGTATCTTCATGATGTGCATTTGTGAATCAGGGTCGGCCGAACATCCATGTATCACCCTTGATTGAAAGGGGAGATTTTCTTCTAGCCGTGGGTTCTCCTTTTGGTGTCCTCTCACCTGTGCACTTTTTCAACAGGTAATGCTTTTCACTGTTTTAATTTCTTCTATCTTTAAATTTCTGGTTAGGTGCTTCATGTAAAGGAATTGGCCCTTCTAAACTGAAGTGCAATTTCTTTTCTTTTCTTTCATTTTAATTTTATTTTTAAAGTCACCCTTTTTCTTATTATTCTCTTTTTAGCTAGAGGGGCAATTTTTCTATCCTTCTTTCTTAATACTGAAATAGGTAAAAGAAATTGCTTGACAGGGTGCTTTCTTATTTTTTTTTTCTTTTCATCTATTTAACTACATCGTTTTGAAATCGTTTTATCTTGGTTATCTCGTATTTCCTAGAGCAGTTGAAGTCATTCAGTTGTCATCATATAGAGTAGATAGCTTATTGAAGTATCATGAAGCTCATGTTTGTCTTACTGCTATAGCTGATGATAATAGAAAAATAGCAGTGTTATATTTTGAAGTATTACTTATCCTGATTGCTTTGATCAATTTCACAAAATGTACTATAAGTTATTGGTATAACTGTGAGTTAGTGGTAATTGTTTTCGATTTTGCTTTTTGGCCATGGAAGCATCTTTATGATTAACAAGATTTAATACTTTATTTGGTAACAAGTTTTTGAAGATCAGAAAGTATTTTCGATTGTTTTTCCTCCATGGGCAGAACTGAAAATGGGACAGAAGACACATTTTGAAATTGAGATGAGTCTTGAAAACACAAACAACCCAGAAGCAGAAGAATGTCATGAAAATATGCAAGGAAATAATTTATGGAGCTCTTTCTTTGGATTTTATAGTTGTCAGTTGTCACATGGCCATGTTGGCGGCACTGATATCTAGTTAATTATATGTAATATGTAGTTGAAAAATGAGACTGTTGATCTCTACATTCAGCATTTAATTCTTAGAGGCTGAACTCTTTTGCTGCCTTCTATTTCTATTTTCCCTCTGTCAGCATAGGAAAATTTTACCATTCCCTTATATTGTTTTCTCCTGCATGCTTTGAAGTGCTATTGTTAAATACTCTTAACTGCTTGAACCTGCTTGAACCAGTATATCAACAGGATCCATTTCCAACTGCTATCCACCTAGATCATCTGAGAGATCGTTGTTGATGGCTGACATTCGTTGTCTTCCTGGTGGGAGCAATTCCCTGTAGTTTTATCTGTTGTTAATTTAATGCAACAGAAAGCTGATTCTACTTTGACATGTAATCTTTCAGGAATGGAAGGTTGTCCAGTGTTTGGTGAACATGCATGTTTTATTGGGATCTTGATTACACCATTGAGACAAAAGAATAATGGAGCTGAAATTCAGGTATGTTGCAACGATTCTTATCTTATTTCACATGATTTAAACTTTTCATTGTTAATGATACAAAACTATAGCCTTGGGTAACAGCTGGTGATTCCGTGGGAAGCCATTGCAGCCTCTTACAGTGACTTGCTTTTGAAGGAGCCTCAAAATGCAGAAAAAGGGATTCATATTAACAAGGGAAACTTAAATTCTGTAGGGAACACACTATTATCTGACAGCCGTTACCCAAATGGACCCTGCTATTATAAGCACAAACATCCTGATATTTATTTCCCTCTAGAACTGCCAGTTGAGAAGGCAATGCCATCTATTTGTCTTATTACCATTAATGATGGTGTATGGGCATCTGGCGTTCTGCTCAATAATCAAGGCCTTATACTCACCAATGCTCACCTGCTGGAGCCATGGAGATTTGGAAAAACAACTGTAAATGGTAGACAAGATGGAAACAATTCTGAGGCAATTTCCTTTGGAGCCAAGGACTTTCCATCACCTGGGAATCGTGGAACTGACAGGTACCCAAACGGTCAGAGTTTGCCAACAAAGATTGTGAAGGATGTGGATTTTTCTGTGTCTGATGGCCATGTGGAGTATAAAACCAATCACTTTTACAATGGCCATAGAAACATACGTGTCCGCTTGGATCATCTGGATCCGTGGATTTGGTGTGATGCTAAAGTGGTGTATATTTGTAAGGGACCTCTGGATGTTGCCTTAGTGCAGCTTGAGTATGTTCCTGATCAGCTTTACCCAATTGTTGCGGATTTTGAGCATCCATCTATAGGATCAAAGGCATATGTTATTGGACACGGACTGTTTGGACCAAGATGTGGTAAAGGCCTTGCTTGCTACATATTTATGTTTGGGTTGTATGGTGCTATAGATATATGTATGTATATTTCATTTTATGAAGCTTTGCATCACTATATCAGGAAGTACTTTGTTGTAGTCCTCAGTGTACCTTTGTACCAGAAAATTGAGTGAAGTATCTTTTTCAATCATGTATCAGTTTCTATGATTTGTCATTGATGGATCTTTACAGAAACTTTTAGATGTCTTCGTAGCCTTTCGCACATCGTTAACTAAGAAATACCCAGTCTTAAGTTATTTACTGCATAACATGACTCTAGAACACTCTTTCTCATAAATCAATGATGTAGCCAATAATTTGTTTGGTCTAAACTACTTCTATAAAGTATGCGTGTTCTACCACTAAGATATAAGGCCAATCTAAAATTTTAAATTTCCTGAATGCACCACTAGACCTGTGTCATATGGCTGGTCTAAATACATTGTAAGAATCCAACAGTGTTTCTGATGATGGATTTCCATGGGATGTTCATATATATCTTACTTTGGTTTTTATTACTATAATAGTTGGTCACTTTTCAATATTTTCTTTAGTTCTTTCTAAAATTGCTTCTGCATTGAATTTTGCAGGATTTTCTCCTTCTGTTTGCTGTGGAGTGGTAGCAAAGTTAATAAAAGCAAAGATGCCTCCATATTATCAATCCATTCTACAAGGAGATGCAGAGTTTCCTGCAATGCTTGAAACAACAGCTGCTGTTCATCCTGGTGGTAGTGGAGGTGCTGTTGTCAATTCAAATGGTCATATAATTGGACTTGTTACCAGGTATAATGAGTACTATAATATTGCCAAAATGTGAGTTTTGTTTGCCATTTGTATTGCTGTGTGGGGAGATACTTTGCTTCATAAGTATCACTTAAGAAGCAATTTGTATAACAAAATTGACTTCTCGTTTACCATTCCCTGCCCAAATCAAAGGGTGCAGAAGAAACTTAGACCAAATTACATGCATATTAATATGTTTTTGTAGTTTTTAATGCTCTTGTTAAGAGCAATCATCACAAGATCTGTTATCATTCTTACTTTTGCCTTCTAAATTATCATTAGGGTATTGACTTCATATTTGATGATGATCTTTAAACATTGAAATGCCATGAAAATCATTTCAGTAATTTCTTTTCTTTGTTGTCCCAGTGCTGTTATGGTCCATGATATTTTAGTCTTAGAACAGCAGTTTTTTCTGAGATGCATTTTCTCCGATGATGCACTCTTGAATTTTCTAGTTCTTTGCTTTTTGGTTCTCATTTTCTCTGCCTTCGCGCTCCATAAATGCCTAATATCTGCTGTTTCTGAGGCCTCTTTAAAATGAGAACATCTGGAAAAAGAAAATGATACAGTGGCAACCAGAATTGACGGGGAGCAATAACTTAAGAGATATCAGGAAGCCAACATGATTTATATGATTGTAACTGTTGATCCTCTGCAGATTGTGGATTGATTTGGCTTCTCTCAAGTAGTCCCCTTTCTGTTTAACTGAAATTGCATAATCTAATGATTTTGTTTGGAAGATAGTATGAACTCTAAATCAGGCAGGCAATAATATGATATACTCTTTATGAAGTGAAATGGTAAATGCATTCTTCTGTGTTGTGATGTTGTGCAATGTAATTGGTGACTGGTTTCTTGTTGTAGAAAAGTTAACCTGGAGAGATTCCAAACCACTTTATATGAGCTTCAACCGGCATTTCCTCAGTTTGAAACCATTGCTTCTTTCTTGCAGATTTGTTTGATGTTACTTTTTATAACATAAAGCACTGATTAAACGAAAACATGCAGTTTGGCATGTCTGTATTGGTCGGTCAAAACTGCTTCTCTGCAGTATTATTATTTTTCTAATTTGAGATGTTCATTTTTTCATAAAAGAGATATAGGAGCTCTTAAGTTATATAATTCATTGGTTAACTAAGCTCTACAGTGGTTGCAGATTGAAACTGTACTTAATGAGATGAATTCTTGATGCAGCAATGCGAGGCATGGTGGAGGGACAGTTATACCACATCTGAACTTCAGCATTCCATGTGCGGTTTTGGCTCCCATCTTTGAGTTTGCTAGAGGTTGGTGAACTAGATAGGGCTTTGTTACCAGTTTGAGAATAAAATGGTTCCACCTCACAGTTCTAGTTCTCAAATTCATTACTAATTAATTACAACAAAAATCTTAAGCAAGGACCAAGAAAGAACTTCCTTGGTTGGTGACGTGAATCTTTTTGTGCCACTCTGCTCTAATCCGGAGCATAATCTTTTCTTTTAGGTTTGTGGTTATGAACACCAAAAAGAGAGAAATCAGAATGATGCCTCTTCACTAAGTTTGAAGTAGAGTATCTTTCTTAAACAAGGAAGAGGGTCTGCCAAAATATTAGATGCATTACAAGATATATTACATTCATTTCATGTGGCTTCAAATTGAAATTTAAAACAAGATATACTACATTCATTTCATGTGGAGCTTCTGTCCCGAGGCCCTGACTTCTATATTGTGGTTGCTGTATGTAGCAATTAATTTTGTAAGATCTGATAAATCCTGTTCTCTTTTTGTGCCCTTTTTCCTTTCAACAGACATGCAGGACCTCTCACTCCTTCAAAATCTTGATCAACCAAATGAACACCTTTCTTCAATATGGGCATTGATTCCGCCATTATCTCCCAAGCCAAGCCCTCCTTTGCCTAATATGCCGCAGTCAGTGCTGGAAGATGACAACAAAGAAGGGAAGGGTTCCCGTTTCGCTAAATTCATAGCTGAAAGGCATGAGATCTTAAAAGGGTCATCTCAAATTGGCAAAGCAGAAAGGATTTCTAACAAGATTTTCCCCAGTAAGTTATGACACCCAGCATTTTCTTGCATTGAACGAGCAAGAATGTCAGCAGGATAACTGGAATCAGGTTTTACAGCCCCATGTGTAATGAGTTTTCGTCTGCGTACTTGACTTCATGGACCGGATGGAGAAACAGTTGGGTACCTTGGGAGGAGTATGTTCTCTTGGGAATTGAAATATGTAACTTATTCTTGATGGAGATTAAGAAAAACCACATTCCTGTATACAAAACATTGTTCACTATATGTACTGTACGTGATAATTTTAGTTGGGAAAGGATCACACAAAAATAAAAATCTTTCATTTTGATCCCATACTGCCTGGAAAGTATGTACTTCTATAAAGAAAATATCTTTGCCAAACAATAGAATCTGAGTTTCAATTATTTTGGGTTTTTCAAATTGATCCCAATTAAATTGTTGTTTTCAATTAGGCTACCGAAGTAGGTTTTGATTAAACGTTGCTCCTTTGCCTGGTTCCGGTAGTAATTCCCTGTTAATATGCAGCTCATAGTGCTGATCTGACCAAAACTTTGCTGAGTGGGTTAAAATATGCTGAGGTTGCTAGCTGAACTGTTTGGCTTATAGACTTTATAGCGGATCACATTTCGAGGGGGCTGGTGATTTAGGTGGGATATAAATCATTCTTTTATAGCATTTCGAAATTTAAAGTTAGGTTTAAGTCAAAATTCAAAAGGTTAAGGAGAGAGGTTCTAAGTTAGCAAGAAGGGCTGTGACCAATGCTTTTTTATTAGCAAAAAACAAGAAGCATTTTTTAGGATTATGTGAATTTAAACATGGTCAAGCTCTCCTCATTGAAGAAATTCTCTTTAGGGCATCTGAAGTGATTTGTATTTACTGTACATCTCTTCTAAATAATCCGCTCTCTATAAATTTTTTCACTGCTAATGATGTCATGCCAGACCCAACAAATGCTGCAATTAAGAAAGAATAGTAGTTGATCATAATCATTATTTGAGCAAATATGAGGTTTTTTAAAAAAAAAATTGAAACGATGATAACTCAGATTGAAACTAGAAAATATGCGTTACTCCCGCAAAGAGAAATGCAAACATGGAGCTAAGCTTTCTTACCTGCTGCATAAGGTGAACTGATAAATCCAAGCTCATATAGTCATATTACAATAATTTATTTTACATGAATAACCCTCCAAGGTAATTAAACAAGTAGGAGTGATATAAGTGATATAAGTGCATACATATATCAATAATAGATATCAAACCCAAGTCATATGAGTTATTTTTTTGGCCTACAAACTTGTTTCATGAAAGGTGTGAACTATTTGCTGACCATTAATCTAGAGAGTAGTCAGTATTCATTCACCACCAAAGATAGATGGATATTCATAATTGCTTAATTAATAGGGATAATAATAATTAAAAATCCTCATTATTGGTAATAACGGAGCACCAAAACAGTGAAAGCTAAACATTGACAGAAGAGAGAGAGCATGCTAGGGAGATGACATAGCTAGTTAGATCTTAACTGATCTCGATCATTATGCTTGAAATGAGGCATTTTAAGGGGGGAATTAATCTTTAATTCTCCATCTTTTCTTAAGCAATTTTATGATTCAGTTTTAGCCTTCTCCATGATATTCGGATGAGCTCTTCCGGCGCCTCTCATTGTGTCCGGCCAAACGCCTTCGGCAACTCCTTTTAGCTTCATCAAACTCTGATACCTCATGGAACCTGCAATTCACCATTTCGGACGGATGCAAATCAAGATTTGGCACCAAAAAAAGAAAGAAGAAAATATTGTTTCCATATTTATGGTGCAATAAGATTGGTAGAGTTATTTTTCATTGCATAGGAGACCATCAAACTCTACTTATACCGAAAAAGAGAAAAAAAAAAGGACGGGAAAGGTTACCTTTTGTTGTCGATTTTATGAGAGAAAAAATAGACTGATTAAAGAATGGTAAAAGATATTAAGACATTTGAAAGGATTGATTATGATTCCATGGTTTCTAATCCCCTCCCCCCTTCTCTTCCCTTTCTTTTAGGCCGTCTTTAAATTAAAGGTTATGCTGGAATGGAGAAGATTTCACCTCTAAATTCTCATTTTCTCCTCTAAAGCTATCAAACAAAAGAGAACTAAAATATTTAAGGTTTGTTTGGTAGACAATATGAGAGGAAGGTAGGATAATTTTCATCTATTTTTGGTGGACAAATGAGAGGGAGGATGGGATAGTAATAAGAGGATTGTCATACCGTGATAACAAGATAAATTCATATGATTTTCGAAGGTAAGATAAGACATTTCATCCTTCTACTTATCTACTTATATCATCTTATCCTCCCATCATTCTATCAATCAAACATACCCTTAAAGACCTGATGAGAAAGATAGGATGAGATATAAAAATAGGAGAATAGGATGCCTCATCATACCCCCAAAG